>JAQJVL010000774.1:0-20561 GCA_035578905.1 Stictocephala bisonia | reverse complement strand
TTAATATCCTCACTAATTGGCCAATGTGTATAGAGAGAAGGGTTTAGACATAAAAATGAGCGTAAGTGGTGTAGTGAGTTTGCAAAAGCCTGAACAAACATGCACAACGAGTCCGGGCTGGCTGCGCTGTCCATCTGTTTCAGACGAGATAAAACCGAAAGCTGAGGAACTTTCGCTTGAGGATCAGAATATGACTGAGTGAGATTGTTGAACAGATAGAGGGCATTTCTAAGACTATACTGTGAACAAGATTTAGTTGCGCTATACAGAACAAAAGGAGAGGTGCACATTCATTTGCATGGATCTTATCGCCAATCATTGGTATATGATTGATCATCCTCCATACAGCCCTGATTTGACCCCTATTGACTCAATTTTTTGTTCCTTAACTCTAAACAACACCAGAGGGAATAAAATTCTTAAGTTACAATTCTTTCCTGCACGAGTTGGCAGGAGGTTGATGACGCGAGTAAGAAAAGCTTCTGAAACAGCGCCAAAATTGGATTGATCACAACAGGGACTACGTTGAAAAATAGCCTAATGTCTACGATTCCAGAATCTTTAATTGGTTTTACAATAAATTATGTTTACTATGTGAAAAACCATTGGATATCTTAATTTACAGACAACATTTGGACATTCTAGCATTTGCAGTTGACGTAGCTATAATGGCAGAAAAGCTAGAGGATCTAACTACGCTGACCAAGGTCTTCATAACAGAAGCAGAAAAAATAGGGCTGAAGACAAACGATCCAAAAACCAAATTCATGCACTTTACAAGAGACCAAAATTACACCCAAGACCCCCTACGAGTTGATGGTCATGAATTCGAACAAGTACCGGAATTCAAATACCTCGGAGTCACAATTTCAAATAAAAACGCAGAAGAAATTGAGATACAGCAAAGAATAAATTCAGCCAACAGATGCATTTATGCATGCAATAGATTACTATCTTCCAAGTCATTGTCACACAAAACAAAAATTAGGTTGTACAAATCAATAGTCATTCCAGTTTTGCTCTATGGATCTGAAACGTGGATACTAAATAAGAAAGAAGAAAAAAAACTAATTGTCTTCGAAAACAAAGTCTTGAGAAAGATATATGGGCCCACATATGACCAAGGGGAGTGGAGAAGGAAACATAACAGGGAGATTAGAGACCTGTATAATGACGCAGACATTGTGAGTGAGGTCAAAAGTAGAAGACTAAGGTGGGCTGGGCATGTGTTGAGAAGGAGAGAAGAGTCCCAACTAAAGAAAGTTAGCAAAAATAACCCGGAGGGAAGGCGACCTCGTGGGAGGCCAAAACAAAGATGGTGGGACCAGGTTAGGCTAGATATACAGCGAGTTGGAGCCATGGAAGAGAATGCAGAGGACAGGTCAATCTGGAGAGGCTTTGTTCGTGTGGCTAAATATCACCTGCGATATAGATGGCCCTGGGAGTAAGAGTAAGAGTAAGTATGTGAAAAACCATTGGATATCTTAATTTACAGACAATCCTAGTAATTAATAAAAATATAAAATTGCTAAAATCTCACCAGGTTAACAAGCACTTGTCGGTCGTAGTCCAGAACTTGTTCAACAAAGTGTTTGTTAAACGCGTCCAGGTGATTCTCTGTTTGTACAAGAGATGGCCGAGGCTTATACTTGAGATTTGGTAGTTGCTGCCAGAAGAGTGGAATGGATCCTCTAGTCTGACAAAAAACAGTAAGGTGTTAAATTTATAATAACTTAGCAACTATGAATTTTACTTAGTTGACTGGATTACGCTGTACAAAAAATATAACACATAAATAAATTAAATCATGAAAAAATAAACAAAATATAATATTGGAACGCAATAGGCAGTTTTAAGAATACACAGTTTAATCACAATTTGGGTTTTTATAGGAGTAAATTAAATATTTCTTTCCAATGTGAAATATTATGTTAACAAACCTGATGAGTTATACAGGATGAGATTCTACTAACACCAATAACTTAGTTGGTTTTACTTACCAAGGAGTGACGGATGACCATGACAAAGAGATTAATGTGTGAATTTTGGCTCAGTGTTTATTCCCATTTCAATACAATTTTTTTTTTTATTTGCATAAAAATTACTTGTATGAGTTGTGCTGGTTTATTTGTATGATTCAAAGTGTTTTCTAATATATTTACAGAAAATTTTATTTCGTTTACCACAGACGTTGCGATCTGGATTGAAAAGCAAATCCAATGCTATTTTATGTTATCGATAAGTATAACGTTCAGCCCTTTAACCCTTTAACGGCTGAGGAATCAGGCAAGCTTAGTACCCCCAGCGCTACATTCGTGTATACACGATTCCCTGCGTAGTGCCGTCAGCGCTACACTCGTGTTAACACGAACGTTGACAGCAGCTGTTTCCTGATATTGTACTGCTTTTACTAGTGACTTATAATGCTATCTTGTGGTGTTATTTAGTACTACGAGAACCGTAACGTATTCTGACATGTGTCTCACTCTCGTGGAATATTTTGTAACTGCTTGAGGAGCACATGGAAATAAGCGATTCTCGCCTGTATTGTTTCTCACATGGAGCGGGAACGAGCGATTCTCGACTGTATTGTTTTCTTACTATAAGTGCAGTGTGTGTTCATGATAAGTGTTTTATAGTGATGTTAGTACTTATAAATAATTAAAATGAGTGACGAAAGTTTAGAAGGGTGGCCGTCCATCTGGGGATAACCCGACTAGACTTACAATGAGACATTTCCCCTCTTATATACCTGCAACTGAAAAAAAGGCAGGACCATGCAGACCTTGTGTTGTATGCAAGTTTACTCAGAGGCGGGAGAAAAAGAGACGCGAAACCAGATGCATGTGCGCGGAATGCCAAGTAGCGTTATGTGCGGCACCATGTTTTACTAAATTCCACGAACTCAAAAATTACTAAAACCCTCAGAATAAACCATAAAATAGTTTAAATAATGTATATAATTTAAAAGTAGTAAAATAGTGCAAATAGAAAAAATATATCCCTCAACATCCAGAGACGGACATTGCAAATTGATCTGGGTAAATGTATTATTATTATTATTTATATTATTTCACTATTTTATATTAATATTTTAATTTATTAGCATGTTATCTGCAGGTTTATATAACTGTTGAACATACTCTTAAAAAACATTGACATAAAATAGTTTATTCATAAGGAAACAAACTTTTGAGGACTGAGCGTCAAAACTCGTAAATTTTACCGCGATTGCTCCGCCGTGGACCGACCACGCCACTCGCATTAAACAGCTGACGGCACATCGAAACGTGTTAACACGTCAACAGCAGTTAAGGGGTTAAATAAGCTCAATTTACAACAAAAAGCCAGTTTGTTTTCTTCTGTTTCAAAGGGCTTTCACCAAACTGTTTCAAGGGCTTGTTGAGTGTTGAGGGCAACACTCAACAAGCTGAAGAGAAAAACAAACTAAAAATGCACTGGAAGTGACCCTGACTGCTTTCAATTAACTTATTGGTAAATTCTAAGACAAAGCGATTAGCCTAAAAAGCAAAATGGATATGGATGATGCCTTGTTAGAGGACAGACGAGCTTGAACAGTTTTAGCGGCAAAATAACCCACTTGTTCAGAATGAAGGAGACAGAAACCTGGTTATCCAACTAAACTGTTTTAAGATTGGCTCGATGTGGATACTACCTCATGTTCTTATCCAGTCGTCAAACAACGAGAGTTGAGGGCTGATGGCAAAGCACATCATCGGCCAATAATCGTTAAGTAATATATGAATTACCTGGATACCAAGCTCTTATTTTCACCGGAAAATGTAAATTTGTAATGTTACTTATAAATAAGTATGTTATGTTTTTGTCATTTTGTTAAGCTTGAAATAGGAGCCAATTTAATGTACACTAGTATGATTTTAGGAGATAGAGGACATTAGCAATTTTACCTAAAAAGACAATTTCACTTACACCTTACAGTATTAAACAAATATAAAAACAATACATTTTTCACCAATATGTTTTTGTCTGTCAAAAATGTGTCGTTTATGTGTTTGTTTACTACTAATGTGATTTTAGTGGACTTGTCTTCTAAGGAAAGTTTGCTGATGTCCTCTCTCTCCCAATATATTAATTCATGACCTGGTGCACTTTAACCTAACCTAAAAAAATCGGAATGGTAAATAATATTTACCAGATACATCAAATACCTCAAGAAAATTTTTTTATTCAAACTGGTAAAAATTGTATTTCAATTTGAATATAAAATAACAGCCAATGAAGAGACATTTTCATAACGCTGTGTAAGTTATTTATTTCATCTCAGATGGACTTTACGTTTTGTTATCCTTCAAATATTTGTCTTCTTGAAAGTAACTAGCAAGTGCTGCTCTAATGACCTGGCTTAAAACTGTTGAAGTTGTGATGGGATAAAAGTATGTGTTGTATATTTTTTATTATTTATTTGCTTTACTTACTTGAATGAAAGAACTTCTGTCACCAGAAGATTCGACTATCTGCTCAGTTTCAACAAAGTTTGCAACATTGCCAACTTTGTCGATACCTCGTACAAACAATCGTGTCCCAGCTCGCAGGCAACTGCGCCGGGATACGATGCTCCAGGTGAATGGCTTGCCATTCAGCGAACAAGTATTTATAGAGATAACTACTTATAGTAAGGAAACCTCATCATTTTTGTTACATATATTAGTTATGAATCCATCAGCTGATTGAGGCCTTAAAACTTTGATTTTCCCACAGTAAGATGTCATAATACAAAACAAGTGAACATCACACAACACAAATTTATCGTAATATACTGTAACAGGGTGTCCAGTAAACTTCCTTAAACAAAGTCCCTGACTTTTCCCTGATTTCATAAAAACTTTTTCTGACCCCGAATTGATGTAATTACATACCGTAATACATATTTAGTTTACTCAATAGTATTATTTGCAATCATGTATCTTAATGTTAATCATTTACAATACTGTTTTATTTATAGTAATAATTAAATTCAAAACTACTACAATTATTATTTTCAAACTGTTATAAAATACTTTTGTTACAAGGTAATTAATAGAATACAATTGAAAAGAACACTTAAACAAACTTCCATGATATGTATTAATGGTTCAAAAAATAAACTATATACTTCACATCAAGAAATTAACTGCAACAGTACCTTTTTTAAGAATAATAAACATAACAACAGAAAACATATGTAAAACAAAACAAAGACATATGAATTTTCATAAGGAAGTCTTTGAGTACTAAAAATATAATAAATATAAATTAATAGTTATTTTATGTAACACTCCCCCTACTCAAAGCTTCCGTAGATTTTAAAGAAAATTTTGGTCAGTCCAATTTGTTGTCTTAAAATCTTTAACCTTGGTCCAAGAGGAGGTTTTGTAAACATATCAGCTAGTTGTTCACTAGTATCAATTCTCTTTACTTCGAGGTTTCCTGCTGTCACTTGTTCTCGTATGAAGAAGTGTTTTATTTCAATGTGTTTGGTTCTTCTATGATGCTCTGGATTCTGTGCTAGACATGTGGCGGCTTCATTGTCTACAAAGATCACAGGTGTGCTTTTAAGTTCAGTTAGTGTCCACACTTCATTCATGCTAAGTGAGCTAATCTCATCTTCCATCGCTTTTTGCCAGTGGAAATGATCTTCAGAATTTTGTCGCCTCCATGTAAGTATTTGATTCATAATGTGCATTCTTGACAACAGCACTCATAAAAAAATCTTCAAAACGAACAGGCTGCCGTACCGTTGATATATCTCGGAGATGGCGAGTTTGCACAATGTTTTCTTCCTGTTGTTCTGCGTCCTCATCTATTGTTTCATCATCTTCCAGTTCATTTTCAGGAAAGTGGATGATAACGTTTTCTTCTACAGAGGCTGAACAGCTCTTTTCTTCTGTTTTAACGGGAACTTTTTCATCTGAAGACATGGGTCTATTTACTTTGAATTTACTAATAGGCTCTTTCAGAAATGTTACATCCCGAGACCGAATGACACTACATTTCCTTGAACTCCAGAGACGATACCCATCATTCCATCATATCCGATAAGTTGGCACTTCATTGCTTTCTTGTCAAACTTGTGTCTTCTTTGCTTCGGAACATGGACAAAACAAGTAGTCCCTATAACTCGTAAATGTTTTATCGAAGGACTTTTTCTGAACCATAATTCATATGGAGTCTTGCCGGCAACTGATGACTTAGCAGTTCTGTTCAAAACATAGGCTGCGGTATTTATTAATTCAGCCCACAAGCCTTGAGGCAGATCACCGTGAGCATGCATCATTGACCTTGCACATTCAGCAATAGTTTGATTTTCTCTCTCTGCAGATCCATTTTGTTGTGGGGTGTACGGCATTGTGATCAACTGTTGTATTCCATTTGCTTGAAGAACTTGTCTAATACTTCTGTTGTCAAATTCACCTCCTCCATCACATCTTAACTTGCATATTATATGGCCTGTGACTTTGACTTCTGCAAGAAACAGCTTGAGCTTCTCTACAACTTGAAATTTTATTTTCATAAAGTAAACACTGCGGTAGCGAGTAAAGTCATCCTTAAACAATACAAAATATTTTGAACCTCCTACTGACTCAAAGAAAGGTCCGCAAACATCAGAGTGGATTATTTCACCCGGCACTGAAGCTCTGTGTTAATCTCTGTTTCTGAAATGAGTTCTGTGCATTTTTCCATAAGCACAACCTTTACATACCTCATTGTCAAGCTTGAGATTAAGGTTCAGATCCTTCCTTGCAATTTCTTGTACATGGGTTTTGTTTTGGTGTCCTAGTCATTCATGAAGTAACTGCAACTAATCATCAGCTGGAACTCCTTCCATAACAGCCATTAGGCCTACTGATTTTCTTACTGCTAGCTTAAACAAGCCGCCGCCTCGACTTCTATGTACTTTGATGAGCGGTTTACCATTGTTATCAAACAAAGTACAGCCCTCAGATGTTGAAACAAATTTACTATTTACATTTAAATCTTGAACAGCAGTTACAGAAAATAAGTTAACGAAAATACCAGGTACATACCATACATTGGTTAGCTTTACTGGATTCCAAACACCATTCAAATACGATTCTATAAAAATTGTTCCTCTACTAATAGCACTTGTCTGTTGTCCATTTGCCATTGTAACTGCATAAGGTAACTCAAATTTTTCCATACAATGTGTATGGAATTTCCATACAATGTGTAACGTGATTGGTAGCACCACTGTCCACATACCAATCATGCGATACGGTAGCGTTTTGTGTTTGAAAAACACAACTGCTTACAATAGTTAGAGTGGTTTGGTTGGATCCTTTTTCCAAGTTTTTCTTATTTTCACATTTTCTTTCAGGTTTTCCATCTGCTATCCATTTTTGAAACTCTTGCAACCAATGTCCTTTCTTGTGACAATAGTGGCATGGAAACTTTTTCCTTTTATCATTGTTCTTGCTGTTTTTCTGTAGGCCTCCTAAGTTACCTTTAGCTTCTTTAGTTCTATTGACTGCTATTAAAGCTGTATCTTCCTTTTCTTTATCTCTTAAGGTTAGCTTTCTTGCTTCTGTGCATAGCCAATTTGTGAGATTGTCAAGGTTTCTTGCTTTATCCTTGTGAATCATTAACCAAGTTGTCTGAAATTTTGAATATTCTACTGGTAGGATTTCAAAAATCTTGCAAATCAACAATATCTGAGGTAAGTTATCTTCTTTCTCGTCTTGAATTTTCTTAATTTCTTCTTGAAGCTTTCCCCATAATGACTTTATTGCAGATAGGTTCCCAGCCATATCCAAGTGTTGATCCCATTTGTAGGTAAAGAACTGAGAGCATATATCGTAGGTCTTATTTTCCTCGATTTCTGCAAATAGGCTGTGCAGCTCCTTCCAAACCTCATCTGGTTTTTCTAGGTTTCTTACTTGAGCTCTTACTTCCTTAATTAATGCAGATACTAATATAAACATTACCTCTGACTGTGTTTTATTATACTTCTCCATCTTCATTTTGTATTCTTTCATTTCTGCAGCTTGTGTTTCATCTTCAGGCTTCTCTGGCAATTTCATTTTACTAGAAATGGCTTTGTAGGCATCTGGGATTCCTTTAAACCTAATTTGCATTAGATATTTCCAATCATCCCAGTTGTCATTTCCATGCAGCAATTCCATTTTCTGCATAACGAATTCCATAGTAAAGAATTTATCTCAAGCAAACATTGATTCTATTTTAAACCTGTAACACGCAATATAAGGGTGTCTGGGTCCATAACCTACTTTACAAAATATAAAGTTGAATTAAAATAGTAAAATTAGCCTTGAGTAAAATTAAATATATCATTTATTCCATTCTCACGTCATTGGACATTTTCACAATTTACAGTGACTTGAAAAAAGTAAAGTATTACAATTTCATCAAAACAAAACTGGCATAAATTGTAGGTCTATAACATTTAACACGTACTGATCAGACAATTATTTCAGTAAATTTTAAATTTTTAGCAATAAAAAACTAACTAGACTGCCAACTAACTAAACTATAAAATACTGCAAACATAACAAAAGTAATTTAATAACTTTTTCTTCATTAGATTATTAAATGGCATGTAAAATCAAAGTTTGGTAGGAAAAAGAATTCTTTGTAAAGCACATAAGAATATGGTTGACCATTACAAATTTCAACAAACAGATGTACTTGTTAGTATTTTCCAAGTTTTATTTCAAATTCCCTGATTTTCCAGGTTATTTCATATTCCCTGACTTTTCCAGGTTTTCCCTATTTTCTCTGTTGCTGGACACCCTTTGTAAGTGTAAAATACTATGATGACTGATTTTGGTAATCCACATTTACCTTCCTTTAAACCAGAGGAATTCACAAAGGAATCTTCCTACACCTTCTTTAGTGAATTTCTTTGGTCTGATAAAGGTACCAAAATCGATCACCATAATATTGTGTACACTTTGTATTTATATTATAATAAATTTGTATTGTGTGATTCAATTGTTTTGTATTCCTACCAAAACATGATATGCTAATTAAGAAATTGTTATTCATACCACCCATACATATTTTTCATTCATCTAAGCAATAATAATTGACATAAAATATTTAATGCCTAATGACTTAGTTTTTTACTCAATATATTTTATGAAATAATAACATGCAAATTATCTGTAGTATTTTAAGTTTGTATGTCAATGAAACTAAATTTTAATTAATTTAAATTTTGTTTTATTCAATATTATATTATTCTTAACCATTTGATTAGTGAGTTTTTACTCTGTGAACTGTAAAAAAAGAGAATTTTTAGGGTACATCAATTTTTGTATTAATATTTCTATTTTGGACCCGATCACATATTTATTAAATCACTGATTGACAATATGCTACTGCAGAGATCAGCAACCCACAGCCCGCTTGACATGAAGTCGACAAATATTAATATGAATTGAACAATGAAAATGTGTGTGCATGTAAAGTCTCCTATATTAAATTCATAAACTAATTTTATACATTGAGTTTGTATTATTAAATTAAATAGCAGATATAGACGTACTGACGAATCGTAAAATGCATTATACTTAAATGTCATTCCATAATTTATTTAATATGTATGTAATAAAGCGATAATGTGCAGCCCCCGTGGCCATGCCAGGTTTAAAATATGGCCCTAAGTTGTTAAAAGATTGCCTTCCTACTGGATTATTCATTTACATAATCACTGCTATCATTCTCACAGTCAGAATTCAAAACTCACTCTTTAATTTCGTCCATTGATAGATTTTTACGCTTAGCCATAGCTAAATGTAAATAAATAATAACAAAACAAGCTAATTACAATCGAACAATGTGACAGTATTAACAACACTAAGTAATTGGTTATGCTTTGAAAACAAAAGTGGAACAACAATAAAAATGTGCAGGAAAGAAATAACAACGCTGTCATCTGACAAAAATCGTACGTGTATGGGTGGGCGGGTGGGTCAATACCACCGTACCTGTATGGTATACTTTTTTGTGTATGTACCACTTTAAAAGGTCCACTATATTTAAGTATAACAGTGTTGGTACAGTGGTACTTATCCGTTGTGTTGGTACAGTGGTTATAAATTGGGTGGGCTAGTGCATATGTGTATGTGTAATACAGTGGTACTAGCCCACCCACACATACACATTCAATAACACTGTACATGTATGTGTGGGCAGGTGGGTCAATACCACTGTACGTATTATCTTTTCGATAATTATTATCGAGTCAATAGCTATTATCTTTTCAACTGGACTACTCTACAAGTTGGCCAAATCGCATAGTTTCATGACATGTTTTCAAGAAACCGTTTTCAACTACTACTAAAGTTATTCCATTTGGCTGACAACTCCACACTTGATAAACCCCCCTGTGCTAAATTTGAATACATTATAATTCATGCTAATAGACTTTTCAGACATTATATGGTACCTCATAAGCAACTCTCAGTTGATGAATGACTTATAAGTGCGAAATCCCATACGAAATTGCTACAGTACTTGCCAAATAAATCACATCATAGAAGGGGAATTAAATTGTGGGTGCTGTGTAACTCTGTGTCAAATTACTGTCTTGCCTTCTATGTTTATCAAGGAAAATGTACTACTGATGAAGAAACTGAAATGAAAGAGTATGGGCAAGGTTACGCAGTTGTAAAGATACTGCCAGCTCTTGTTAATCATCTCAACAAAGGTTATACAATGTTACCAATAATCTTTTTTCGTCTATCCCATTAGCACACTATTTGTATTAGACTGAGACCTACTGCACTTGAACAGTTAGATCTAATTGTTAAGTTTTGCCAACCGATATATATTCTATTGATATCAACTGAAGCTAAAGCCACAATATCTGAATGCCTACAACATTTATTCAGTAATCGGCATGTGTGATATGATTATTTTCTAACGTAAGCAATAAAACTGATAAAATATGGACACATCTAGCAGATATCAGTTCGACTAGAAATACTTAAAATCACATACAGACCAATTATTTCAATGTAATAATGCTCCTTGAATGACAAAACAGGCTACTATTTTAGGCACAGGGACTTAACTGCATACAGTGCAGCTCTACTGTCCTTTGGCCAGCAGCCAGTCACTGCACCATGTACTACTTATCAAAGGGTTAATAATATGTTATGATGTATTAATAAAGGATACAACCATGTAAAATTGGCAGTAAAAACTTGTTAAGTTCTGGATCATTTTGAAAATGGCGCAGTAAGTGGGCGTTCCAGAGGAACCGGCGATCTGCTCTGCTATGTAGAGACATCTGCAACATTAAGTCACTCACATAACTATTACTTCACAAGGTCTTCTTTAGGGCATATTTTATGACTAAACATTAAAGGTGTTAAGCCACGGGGAAACTTGACCCATGACAGCTAAAACTTTGAGCAAGTAACTCATCACCCTGTCTGGCTCCGTTGAGTTTCAGATATACCACTGAGCATGCCACACCACAGCATGGGCATGTGGTTATGTAAATATTGTAAATAACATCTTGACACAGTAATTACCGGAAGCTTTGGTTATTAGTAATGACACAAGCCGCTTAATTCTAGGAAATAATATGTGTATCCAATTGTACAGTGGATACAATTGGATACACACTAAAAAAGAAACCAGTGGTCCCGACATATTTCACTAACCAGTTCTTTTTTGTGTGATGTGAATTTGTTTCTATTTCTATCTACACTTTACCAGGTATGCTGCTTTCATTTCCTTTCATTGCTACTGAAATCCTAGGCCTACTGCCCCCAAATTAACCTGTTTCCTAACTACAAAGCAATTCTAAATCCTAAAGTCTGAAGATATGAAACCAAAGTGAATGAACTGATTCAGATCACTATCTAACCTAAAAAATGTAATTTAAACTTCAACAAATCTTTTAAAATAAAACTCAAATACTTTCAAATAAAACTCAAAGTTTGACTTTACAAAATCTAAAAAAAATGGCAGAAATAAAAATACAAAATTATTATAACGGCTAAAAATTTAATCCCATAGCAAAGGAGATAGAAAAATCAATTGTGGAACAATTTCTGTGAAGTTGCAATAAAATCTGCAACTGCTCTAGTTCTTAGAGACATTTCAAGAACTGGAATAGAAAAAAAGATGATACATGCAATGCAATTTTACCTTTATAAAAGGTAACATGGAAATTAATTTAACTGACGAAAAACATATAAATAGGTTTAACTTTTAAATTTGGAGACTTCTCAAGTTGGTCAGACTTATTTAGGTATTACATATAATGCCAGGAAAATAAATAATTCTTGTTCGAGATCTATAATTAACTTTTTTTACAAGGCAGTAAATTCCAAATTGAAAAGAATTACCTTAAGAAAGTCTGGTGAGGTGTTGTGCAATCTCTGCAGGGAATGTGTGATATCATATGAGTAGGAGAAGTAGAAGTACGGAGTGGCCAGCACTGACTCTACCATGCTCAAGTACACTC
The DNA here is from genome assembly GCA_035578905.1 of Stictocephala bisonia. Lineage (NCBI taxonomy): Eukaryota > Metazoa > Arthropoda > Insecta > Hemiptera > Membracidae > Stictocephala > Stictocephala bisonia. The sequence continues at coordinate 8,077 of JAQJVL010000774.1, read as the reverse complement.
GGTTCATTCGCTCCTAAGCAGATTAGCGATACTGTATAATGCGTACAGTTGACAATGGCATCAATAGTTTTACAGTGGTATATTTCACTGCATTTACAATTGATAGCATTTAATAAAAATATTAAGGTTTATGTAATAGAAATAAGAGATGTTTCAACATTTCAGGATTACAGGCAAATCCCACCAAGGATTCCCGAATCAGAATAGTTTATTTTTCAATATTAAATAAACACATATAAACTATGTTGTTTAGTATTAAATAAATAAACTACGGATAATTGCTGTAGCTAAGGGACTAGGGTGGTGGCTTGTCACACAACCCGTTCGGACTCATTTATTAACAATAGGAACGCTAACAGTTTTTTCCTTGCCATTCCCAGTGGTTTGAGAGTCACGTTAAGCCGTTGATCACCAGGCTAAGTGTTAAGAGAGGGCTTCTTAGCCCTAACTTCGCTTGTCTTAAAATAAGACAATCTTTAACATTTTATATCAATTTGCAGTGATATTTTTCTTCTTCTAAAACTATGTTATTTTTATAGTGATTCTTTTGTGAATCCCTCTAGTCTGAGGAAGATGAGCGTGGTTTACCAAAATCTATCACCATAATTTTGTGATATTTGTGCATTTGTACTTACATTGTAAATATTTGTGCATTTTGTACTTGTATTTGAATATATTTGTGCCTTTTGTATGTGTATTGTCGTATATTTTTGTTTTTTGTGCTTATATTGTAATATTTTTCTGTTGTGTGACGTTCACTTGTAATGTATATATAACACTTATTATGATAGTTCAAAAACTAAAAGAAAAAAACTATAACTTAGATATCACTGATATTCAAAAAAAATTATCATTCTCATACAGACCATTTAACCGTTCTCCAGCGTACACAGAATGATCGGATAGCCATGATATTGATCCAAATTGTTACGAGTTCACTGAACTAGAAATTAAGTACTAGGTAAGAACACTGCAACTTTTTTTACTTAGATATTTAAGAATTGTTTAGAATAAATGTACTACAAAAATTCATTGCTGATTGATATAAAAAGTTAAAGATCATCTTATTTTACCAGGCGATGTTAGGGCTAAGTAGCCCTCTCTAACACGTAGCCTGGTGAGTAACCACTTAATGTGACTCCCGAACCACGGGAGTGGGAAGGCCTATTGCTAATAAACGAACCCGAACGGGTTGTGTAACAAGCCACCACCTTTGCTCCTTAGCTACGGCAATTCCCATAGTTAATTTATTTAATACTAAACAACATCATTACTTAAAACAATATTATTTAATACAACTTAAATTAACAATAAAAAACTATAAAAAAATTCAATTAAAAACTTAATTTTGATAATTATTTACATAATAATAGTATCGTCAAGTTGTTGGTTTTGATGGATTTCCAAAGTAATTATTTCAAAAAGTATTTTTTTTATTTCAATTATACATATTTTTTTCCAATACAGTTTTGCTTTTTATTCCTAACAAAATATCCTATTTCAAGAGAAAACTAAAACCTCTTTACACCTTAGTGTCCCACAATAAGTTTCTCTGATGAGAACTTTCATTTTTTAGAAGCAGAGCTTAAGGCAATATTTTTGTGTAAATAATTGCCTCCATTGTTTTCGCAATTATATGTAAACACACAAGAATGAATGACCCTTAAATAAAATTTAAGAATGGCATGTCATAATAATTTAAAATAATGTCTTACAAATTTATAAGGACACCATAAAAGTTTTGATATTTAAAACCATCTTAGCCCTTTCCACTCAAGTGGCGGGGCAGCCCCGCCACGCAACTTACCGCACTAACTCCAATGTCGGGCTGGCCCCGACGTCTCTATAAAAACGTTCTATGATTGTATTTAGACTGACGTAGTTACATTATTGACCGCTAGGGTTGTTGTTTGATATGTGCTGCTATCTGTAGAATTTTTTCGGAACCGTTTGAGTTTAGTATCGGTAAACAAACCTCAGAAAATGTAATGTTTGTCGTCTGTGGCTGCTCTGTAAACAGCTGGCTGACTGCAACAGCTATCTGCACTCACTTTGTTCCGTCATATGTTATCGTTCGTAATGAGCTTATAAAACGCATTGTTGTTGCTAGGTTATCGTTGTTGTTTTACTGTTTAGTCATAATATTTTTATTTTTACGAAAATGAAAGAGCGTTGCAAGTAGGCTATTAGATTTTGTCTGTTTATATTTTTAGCTGATAACATGTTTTGAATTATTGAAAAAAGCTTTACTTACAAATTTGGTCTAAATTATGTACCTTTTGATTGTTGCTAAGCAATAAAATAAAATTTGTGGAGTAATTGTTTACTAGTTGCAGTGAAAATAATTTTTTTGTTAAAAATGTTGTTTTTAAAAAAAATTCGGTTTTAGAATTATATATTTTTTTTATGTATAATTTAGTCCAAAATATTTGAAAATGACTTTTTTTTGTTTGTAAGGATACAAACAACAAAAAACAAACAACAAATACTATTCTTCCTATTTAAAATTTTTCAAAAATTCTTCTTGTATTCGTTTTTTTGTTAGAAATTCAATTTTGTTCCAATAAATATATATAATTAAAAAATTTTGAAAATAAAAATATATGTTTTATTTTATATTAATCTATACTTTAGTCATTGAAGAAACAAAGAAAAAATACATCAGCTTTTTGGAACTATCAGATATATGTTTTTCCCACTGAACAAATGTAGTAGGCAATCTTTGCTTAAAAGTAAATGGAGCTGATAGGGAAACTGGGTTCCCAGTAATTGGAGTGGAAAGGGTTAATGAATTTGATAAGCTGTAATGATAGTATTACCATTGATTTTATACACAAATAGATTTCCCGTCCAATGTTAAATTTTGAGTCTCAAAATATCAGCTGTTTTTGTGGTCCATTGTGGAGCGCTAGTGTAGTCCCATGTAAATGTAATGCAGTTTAAACCAGCTGTGGTTGCGGGCCACACTAACTAACAAAATTACTGCCACAAATATTCCTATTAGATGGTTTATCTATTGTAGGTTTATATAATAAATGGTATTACAGAATTGGAATTCTCAGGAAATACAACTTGATGACCAGATGTTACTCCATAGGTATACAAAAATATGGTTTTTGATAATGTTTATTTATGTATTTAAGAAAAATTTACAAATGTTCAATTGTTTGTTGGGCTTACCTGGCTGTCAGATAAGTGAGTGAGTGTACGTTGTACGCAGAGTACCTCAGTTGACTGCAGTCGCCAGATGTCCTGGCCGGCTATACAGCCCACTCGCTGTCTGTCCGTCACTGCCACTAGGTAGGGTCCTGCAAGGAGGGTTATCATCCCTATCAGCCCATAGATAGGTTTTGGAGGTACTCCACTTGGGATCTGACCAGTGTTATCTGTATAACAAAACAAAAAACAGTGTTATCTGTATAAAAAAACAAAAAACAGTGTTATCTGTATAACAAAAAAGTATATATAAAGGAGTAAAATTCTAATCTTCAAATAACTTAGATTTTTCTATGAAATTATGGCAGGCTTTTAAGTATACTGAATATAATTCTTGACTATTTGACTAGACCCTCAATCAACCAATTTAGCCCCATTTTTCAAGTATTGCATGTTTGTGCCTCAATGTAATTTTGGACACTTGCGACTTCAAAAGGCCTGAGTCATTGGCCAGTGGGAGGATTGGTAGGGGATATAAACGAATGGGTGCCTCAAAAGTCATCTTTTTAATTAACACCATTCAAAATGTTTTGTAACCTATTTCCTGTAACTATAAAAATTAAAATAGTTCCATGTTCCAATGTATTTCTGAACACACTACTATTTTATCATGAAAATTACGTTTATATTATATTATACATATATACGAGGATCATTCAATAATTAAAGAGACAAACAGGTCTGGGAAGAAACTGTTGGTAGAGTAATTTTGGTACTTTTATAGCTTTAAGTTGGCATCACTGGGATAAGCCCTGATCAGCTGATTGAATAACGTTGTTTTTATGACCCCAAAAATACATTTAATGATGGCAAGTCCACTGAAAATTTCACCTTAGTTGAACAATGTTCTGTTACTCGTTTTTTACATGCTGAAGCTGAAAAACCAGTGAATTTATACTCTAGAATGACTAAAGTGTACGGTGAAAATTGTCTGAATTGTGCACATTTTTACAAGTGGGTAAAACAGTTCAAAAATGGCTGAGATTCAGTGACTAACCGTCCTGGCCGACCCACTTAAAATTTCAACTCCCTCACTTGAAAGTCGATTTGATCACATAATTCATGCTGACCGCTGAGTTACTGTGGAAATGATATTTAAAAAGTTCATGTTAGTATGGGTACAGTTCATAATATTATTAAAAACAAGTTGAAGTACTGCAAAACATGTACAAGATGGGTCCCAAAGGAGTTGACTCGGCTACACAAGGAAACAAGGTTGAGAGTGTGCACAGAGCTACAGGAACATTATGAAAGAGAAGGTAAGCACCTCCTCAACAAAATTTTAACATGTGATGAAACTTGGGTTCACTATTATGCGCCAAGCAAGGCAAAGCATGGAGTGGAAGCACAGCAGCTCACTTGTCAGGAAAAAATTCAAAACCCAAGCACCAGGAGGAAAAGTCATGTTGACGGTGTTTTGGGATGCTGAAGGTTCGATTATCTTGAAGAGCAGCATAAAATTAACAGCCAATACTACTCGGATATGCTTTTGAACAAAGTAAAGCCAGCCATGAGAGAGAAACGTTGTGGATCTCAGAGAAGAGGTGTGATTCTCCAACAAGACAATGCACATCCTCATACTGCTCAACTAACCAGAGAAACCATTAACAAAATGGTTTGGGAAGTACTGTCTCGTCCCCCTTTCAGTCCCGATTTAGCACCAAGTGATTTCAACTTGTTTGGTTCGCTGAAGGAGGCATTGCGTGGAAAGAGATTCCAGGATAATGAGGACGTCAAGAAGTTTGTGGGAAATTGGCTCAAACACCAAGATAAAGAGTTCTTTGCAGCTGGCATAAAAAAGCTTGTGGTCCGTTGGAACAGGTGCATAAATGTTTAGGTGGATTATGTTTAAAAGTAGTAAAAGTGTTGTTTTGTAAATAAAATAGTTTTCTCTCTAGACCTGTTTGTCTCTTTAATTATTGAATGACCCTCGTAGTTAGAGGTAAATGATCCTTTGCTGTACCTTGGATAGAGATTACATGTGTCACTCGGTCTATGATGATGAGTTTGCTGGATGGAGAAGATGATTCAATATAAATCCGGTCCCCAGTGACGTACCTGTAAAAACAAAATTTTTTTACATTTTGTATAAATTTAATACAAAACCACTAAAATAATTCATTACAAAAATTTTAATGGTATAAAACAAAGTAAGGATTGTTTAAAACTACATACTTGCAGCAAACATAGCTAAGAAAGAAACCATTGATGAGGAAAAGCTAGAAAACTGGTGTAAAATCATTTCCCATCAATTGCACGTCAAATAAAACTGCTTGGGTGATTGAGCTGAGATTTTTTAGAAGTGATGACTTTGTAGAAGTAAGAAGAAATGTAAAAAAGAGTTGCAGCACTTGGACAAGATCATCATCATGAATCTGATGCCATCCTATCTATGCAATCCAGATCTGCACTTCTAGATTTTAAAGGTTTGTGAAGCAAACAAATGTAAATGTACAGTACATTTAAGTTATATGGTTTTGACATCTGATATCTTATTAACTACTTTTAGGGTGCCACATAGATCACCCACTTATGAACTCTTCTCTTCAATGTAATAATAAATGACATAGCCATCATATCTGTCAAACATCTATTATTTGCCATCAACATTAAACTCTGGCAGCATTTTCAAAATCTTCAGAGAAATTTGACAAATATTCAGACCTGGCGCATGAAGAAGTTACAACATTAAATGCAGACAAACCTGCTGTTAATTTATTAAAACAGATCCTTTCTCCAAGCCTATTTGACACAAACATATGTTACACTGCTTGGAAAGGAAAATCATGGTAGGAGATCTTGGAGGATGAAGGTTACAAATTATATTTTAGAACAAAAACAACCGGTACTTTAATCTATTTTTCAAATTGCGAAAATAGATGAAAAGTTATAAGAGAAAATGTCTTAAACCTTATGAACTGACAAAGACACTATTGCATCATGATTACAAGTGGGAGACGTCAGTGGTGAAGATGAGGAAGAAAGATATGGAGGAATAATAGAAAAAGAAGCAACAGAGCATTACAGTTTTCAAGACTTCTACTAGAATTTGTTAATATTGAAGAGAAAGTCTTTTATGCTGTCATAACTTTGATGATAACATTATCTTGGACAAATTCTCAAAGAAGATTCTAAGCAAATGTGATGCTTCTTTTTTTAGATTATTTCTACCTTATTTGTCCTCAATCTATAACTACTATTTCTAAGTTGACACATAAAATATCCTCAAAAGACAATTGGGTCATCAGTATTCAAATATTGTATATGATTCATTATCATTTAATAGGGCTGTAGTAGTAATTAATTAGATTATATTATTTATATATTCGATTATATAAAAACTAAAGCCATATATATTTATATGTAGCATATTGTTCTATTGGAGTAGCCGTTTATAAATATATAAAATATTAGTTCTTAAAATGTTGTTCTGGTAGGATTCTACATCTATATTCATAAATAGTAAACTTCTTTGGTTCCTCTTTGAATGTGGTTCCTAACAACCCACAACGTTGTAGAGGGTAATGGAACACTCCTCTCACACACGATTCATCATCATCATCATTATTTATGCTGCCTGTACGGTAGATTGCAAAGGACTGATCATCATGAACTTCCTTCTAGGTAGAATGGGAGTTAACTATGATTTTCAAATGGAATCTTCTAATTGGTTGTCTTTTCGTTGCAATAATGACCGATTACATCATTGGCAGAACATGGCAATTACATTGTTCAAACAGAATACAGATATTGCCAGCATTTCTTTTATATCACCCCAATAATGGTAAAAATCACTGCTTACCATAAAAATGCTCTGCGAGACATAAGGTAGTCCAAGAAGAATCAAATTAAAATAATAATTAGAAACTTTTCCTGGCATTTGTTATGTTGTTATTAGACACAAACCCATCAAGCTTAAATTTTGTTGATTTGATTTGGATTTGGCCACACAAAAATAAGAATAATTTTTTTTCCTTTAAGATATAGGTTTTTTTGTTTAAATAAATAAATATAAACATTTAAAACAGCAGAAAAAAATTAAACACAGAAACAAAACAATCCTACTTAGCCTTTACATATACACTTCCCAAAACAAAATCCAAAAAAGTTGTCTTCGTAACCTAAATAAAAAATATCAATGAAAATGAATATTATTGTCATAAGGGGGGTTTACACGCAACGTCTTATTGTATGTCTTATCATTCATATCAAAGGTACATCAAAATGTCCCTTTTCTTCTGTGTTCACACGGCAGCGTCTTTTCTTACGTTTTAGCTGAGCTCAGTTAGGCCAACGTTTAGGTTATCACTATAATCCTTGTTTTTTATATGCCACAAACAAGAACATTCTTATATACCTCAATAAAATCTGTAAAAAATTAACGAGTACATAGCCATAGATCTGTTGACATAAATTTGCCAGATACTTTTTTAAATAAAAGAAACTAAATAACTTTGCTTTTTTAAATCAAAAATCTTAGCAACCTAATAGGACAAAAAAGTTAGTACTGTATAGCGATTCCTATTTCTGGCGATATGACAAACAAGAAAGTGTTCACACCCTCCATCTTATCGTTGCAGGTTTCTAAAAACAATGCTCGCCTCGTCAGTTTTCTAGATTTATTGTTTCTGGTATAAACAAATCAAGAACACTTGAATATACCATGAAATATACACAGAATGTACTTTTACTGGAGGTGGTAAATTAGCTAGGATTGAATGTTACAAATTTTGAGTAGTTAGTCTTCTGTTGAACTTAACTGGTGGTTAGCATCTGACTTCTAAGTGCTGTAAGTCCTATAAAAACAATTCAAGAAACTACATTATGCCTTCTCAACTTCACACAGATTTAAACCCTTTCC
>JAQJVL010000773.1:285000-383467 GCA_035578905.1 Stictocephala bisonia | reverse complement strand
TTGAAAACCATATGGAATGCCGACGTAGTATATTAACGCGCTGCTAGGAGCTCTGGTTGGCTGCACTCATGAGAAGTACTATGCGTCGCCCCTAGATGGCTACATGGTCGCGCGCCGTGTTCCTTCAGTAGACATTCGTATTTCAGTAAATCAAATTAATTGTTACGTCGTCAGTATTTTCGTGGTTTAGTATCAAAGCCCCTTGCCACGCATGTCACATTATACATTTCCTCTCAAACTCCCTGTCGTCAACCGAAGTGTAAAGTTGACACTGATAATTATTATACATTTAAGTAATAAAGTCAGTTTCTAGACTTTGTATAAGTAATGTGCAAATCATCTTATTAGACCATATTACATAAAACTATTAATTTATATACTCGATGATTGCATATTAAAATTTATTGCATATTAAAATTGACATCACAATTGGTTGTCGCGCCCTGAAAAAGGGTTTTGAATCTCCGTATTTGTAAGCTCTGTTCTTAGCCAATTGTAGCTATTTTGGTCTCATTAAATTCGTTAAGAGCTATTTAAGTCCTTATATTTTTCAAATTTTAATTGTAATGAAATAAAATAATTAGTATTTAATCGGTAAAGTTTTTTTACTATTTACTAAATGAGCAATGAACATGCCGTTTTCTTCATCAGGTCACTGTAATTTTCACTTTTAGCGTTTCAGCCTAGGGATGGTAAAAAGTAACCGCATCAGTTTCTTTGTATCAGTTGATACAATTTAACTGATGCGAAAATTAACTGATGTGCAAGACCACGTGATGCAACAGGAAATGGATATTCCATACATCCTGCTCTGTTTCTATTTGTATCAGACAACACAACAGTCGGTTGATTTCCTGTTGCAACATGGAAACTGATGCGAATCTTAAATAAAACTGTTTGTATTTATCATTCAGTGAATACTCAAGACGACTTGCTAATTCGTTTGAGCTAATGCGGTAAGTTTCAACAGTGACTAAATGCCTGACTTACTGTTACTTTACATCACTTAATTTAAACTGATACGCGCCGGCAAATTGAACTGTTACATCAGTTAAGCAAAAGCAGCAGGTTGGCACATCCCTATTTCAGCCACTCTCCCCCTCTCAGTCTCAATTGGTCAATTAGATTTTATAATCTAACTGACCGTCAAAATTTGTAAACAAGCTAATCCAGGAAACTGAACTGACCTTGAGAGCAATAACGTTTTAGTTATAATTTAACAAAATTTGTTTTGTAGTTGAGAGTCTTAACTTATCAAAGTAAAAAAATAATAAATTTAAATCATAAATCTTATGTATGTATTAGTATATAACTAAAATATATTGTTTATGCACTTTCATACGTATGAATTTCGCTAAATAAAAGTTATATATAGTTTAATTACGTAAATTTTGTACTTTGCAATAGTAAAATAGTTGACAGCTAATGCTATCTAGTGGCAGTATTTTAAACCGCTCGATACAGCTGCTGCGCTCTTTGAAAACTAAGAAGTACTACAACTATATGTTGTGGGGGGGCAGTAGTTTGCTGGTCTGGCGCGCATGCGCTTTGTGCTAATTAACTGCAGAAAAATAACAAAAAAGAACAACAAACTAGCAAAAGGTTCACGAGACATACCGGTGGTAGTGGCATGGCATATTTGCCGCGGACGGCAGAAACCGCCCTGTGAGCAACAGGCCTCGCGAGACGCGCCATGCACCACACTTGCGTGTAGTACGAAAATTACAGATTCCGATACATCCTTGATTATATACGCACCTAGATGAGCAAGCCAAGGCATTTCTGAGTGATTGAAAACCATATGGAATGCCGACGTAGTATATTAACGCGCTGCTAGGAGCTCTGGTTGGCTGTACTCGTGAGAAGTATTATGCGTCGCCCCTAGATGGCTACATGGTCGCGCGCCGTGTTCCTTCAGTAGACATTCGTATTTCAGTAAATCAAATTAATTGTTACGTCGTCAGTATTTTCGTGGTTTAGTATCAAAGCCCCTTGCCACGCATGTCACATTATACATTTCCTCTCAAACTCCCTGTCGTCAACCGAAGTGTAAAGTTGACACTGATAATTATTATACATTTAAGTAATAAAGTCAGTTTCTAGACTTTGTATAAGTAATGTGCAAATCATCTTATTAGACCATATTACATAAAACTATTAATTTATATACTCGATGATTGCATATTAAAATTTATTGCATATTAAAATTGACATCACAATTGGTTGTCGCGCCCTGAAAAAGGGTTTTGAATCTCCGTATTTGTAAGCTCTGTTCTTAGCCAATTGTAGCTATTTTGGTCTCATTAAATTCGTTAAGAGCTATTTAAGTCCTTATATTTTTCAAATTTTAATTGTAATGAAATAAAATAATTAGTATTTAATCGGTAAAGTTTTTTTACTATTTACTAAATGAGCAATGAACATGCCGTTTTCTTCATCAGGTCACTGTAATTTTCACTTTTAGCGTTTCAGCCTAGGGATGGTAAAAAGTAACCGCATCAGTTTCTTTGTATCAGTTGATACAATTTAACTGATGCGAAAATTAACTGATGTGCAAGACCACGTGATGCAACAGGAAATGGATATTCCATACATCCTGCTCTGTTTCTATTTGTATCAGACAACACAACAGTCGGTTGATTTCCTGTTGCAACATGGAAACTGATGCGAATCTTAAATAAAACTGTTTGTATTTATCATTCAGTGAATACTCAAGACGACTTGCTAATTCGTTTGAGCTAATGCGGTTAGTTTCAACAGTGACTAAATGCCTGACTTCCTGTTACTTTACATCACTTAATTTAAACTGATACGCGCCGGCAAATTGAACTGTTACATCAGTTAAGCAAAAGCAGCAGGTTGGCACATCCCTATTTCAGCCACTCTCCCCCTCTCAGTCTCAATTGGTCAATTAGATTTTATAATCTAACTGACCGTCAAAATTTGTAAACAAGCTAATCCAGGAAACTGAACTGACCTTGAGAGCAATAACGTTTTAGTTATAATTTAACAAAATTTGTTTTGTAGTTGAGAGTCTTAACTTATCAAAGTAAAAAAAATAATAAATTTAAATCATAAATCTTATGTATGTATTAGTATATAACTAAAATATATGGTTTATGCACTTTCATACGTATGAATTTCGCTAAATAAAAGTTATATATAGTTTAATTACGTAAATTTTGTACTTTGCAATAGTAAAATAGTTGACAGCTAATGCTATCTAGTGGCAGTATTTTAAACCGCTCGATACAGCTGCTGCACTCTTTGAAAACTAAGAAGTACTACAACTATATGTTGTGGGGGGGCAGTAGTTTGCTGGTCTGGCGCGCATGCGCTTTGTGCTAATTAACTGCAGAAAAATAACAAAAAAGAACAACAAACTAGCGAAAGGTTCACGAGACATACCGGCGGTAGTGGCATGGCATATTTGCCGTGACGGCAGAAACCGCCCTGTGAGCAACAGGCCTCGCGAGACGCGCCATGCACCACACCTGCGTGTAGTACGAAAATTACAGATTCCGATACATCCTTGATTATATACGCACCTAGATGAGCAAGCCAAGGCATTTCTGAGTGATTGAAAACCATATGGAATGCCGACGTAGTATATTAACGCGCTGCTAGGAGCTCTGGTTGGCTGCACTCATGAGAAGTACTATGCGTCGCCCCTAGATGGCTACATGGTCGCGCGCCGTGTTCCTTCAGTAGACATTCGTATTTCAGTAAATCAAATTAATTGTTACGTCGTCAGTATTTTCGTGGTTTAGTATCAAAGCCCCTTGCCACGCATGTCACATTATACATTTCCTCTCAAACTCCCTGTCGTCAACCGAAGTGTAAAGTTGACACTGATAATTATTATACATTTAAGTAATAAAGTCAGTTTCTAGACTTTGTATAAGTAATGTGCAAATCATCTTATTAGACCATATTACATAAAACTATTAATTTATATACTCGATGATTGCATATTAAAATTTATTGCATATTAAAATTGACATCACAATTGGTTGTCGCGCCCTGAAAAAGGGTTTTGAATCTCCGTATTTGTAAGCTCTGTTCTTAGCCAATTGTAGCTATTTTGGTCTCATTAAATTCGTTAAGAGCTATTTAAGTCCTTATATTTTTCAAATTTTAATTGTAATGAAATAAAATAATTAGTATTTAATCGGTAAAGTTTTTTTACTATTTACTAAATGAGCAATGAACATGCCGTTTTCTTCATCAGGTCACTGTAATTTTCACTTTTAGCGTTTCAGCCTAGGGATGGTAAAAAGTAACCGCATCAGTTTCTTTGTATCAGTTGATACAATTTAACTGATGCGAAAATTAACTGATGTGCAAGACCACGTGATGCAACAGGAAATGGATATTCCATACATCCTGCTCTGTTTCTATTTGTATCAGACAACACAACAGTCGGTTGATTTCCTGTTGCAACATGGAAACTGATGCGAATCTTAAATAAAACTGTTTGTATTTATCATTCAGTGAATACTCAAGACGACTTGCTAATTCGTTTGAGCTAATGCGGTTAGTTTCAACAGTGACTAAATGCCTGACTTCCTGTTACTTTACATCACTTAATTTAAACTGATACGCGCCGGCAAATTGAACTGTTACATCAGTTAAGCAAAAGCAGCAGGTTGGCACATCCCTATTTCAGCCACTCTCCCCTCTCAGTCTCAATTGGTCAATTAGATTTTATAATCTAACTGACCGTCAAAATTTGTAAACAAGCTAATCTAGGAAACTGAACTGACCTTGAGAGCAATAACGTTTTAGTTATAATTTAACAAAATTTGTTTTGTAGTTGAGAGTCTTAACTTATCAAAGTAAAAAAAATAATAAATTTAAATCATAAATCTTATGTATGTATTAGTATATAACTAAAATATATTGTTTATGCACTTTCATACGTATGAATTTCGCTAAATAAAAGTTATATATAGTTTAATTACGTAAATTTTGTACTTTGCAATAGTAAAATAGTTGACAGCTAATGCTATCTAGTGGCAGTATTTTAAACCGCTCGATACAGCTGCTGCGCTCTTTGAAAACTAAGAAGTACTACAACTATATGTTGTGGGGAGGCAGTAGTTTGCTGGTCTGGCGCGCATGCGCTTTGTGCTAATTAACTGCAGAAAAATAACAAAAAAGAACAACAAACTAGCGAAAGGTTCACGAGACATACCGGCGGTAGTGGCATGGCATATTTGCCGCGACGGCAGAAACCGCCCTGTGAGCAACAGGCCTCGCGAGACGCGCCATGCACCACACCTGCGTGTAGTACGAAAATTACAGATTCCGATACATCCTTGATTATATACGCAACTAGATGAGCAAGCCAAGGCATTTCTAAATGATTGAAAACCATATGGAATGCCGACGTAGTATATTAACGCGCTGCTAGGAGCTCTGGTTGGCTGCACTCGTGAGAAGTACTATGCGTCGCCCCTAGATGGCTACATGGTCGCGCACCGTGTTCCTTCAGTAGACATTCGTATTTCAGTAAATCAAATTAATTGTTACGTCGTCAGTATTTTCGTGGTTTAGTATCAAAGCCCCTTGCCACGCATGTCACATTATACATTTCCTCTTAAACTCCCTGTCGTCAACCGAAGTGTAAAGTTGACACTGATAATTATTATACATTTAAGTAATAAAGTCAGTTTCTAGACTTTGTATAAGTAATGTGCAAATCATCTTATTAGACCATATTACATAAAACTATTAATTTATATACTCGATGATTGCATATTAAAATTTATTGCATATTAAAATTGACATCACAGTTGGTTGTCGCGCCCTGAAAAAGGGTTTTGAATCTCCGTATTTGTAAGCTCTGTTCTTAGCCAATTGTAGCTATTTTGGTCTCATTAAATTCGTTAAGAGCTATTTAAGTCCTTATATTTTTCAAATTTTAATTGTAATGAAATAAAATAATTAGTATTTAATCGGTAAAGTTTTTTTACTATTTACTAAATGAGCAATGAACATGCCGTTTTCTTCATCAGGTCACTGTAATTTTCACTTTTAGCGTTTCAGCCTAGGGATGGTAAAAAGTAACCGCATCAGTTTCTTTGTATCAGTTGATACAATTTAACTGATGCGAAAATTAACTGATGTGCAAGACCACGTGATGCAACAGGAAATGGATATTCCATACATCCTGCTCTGTTTCTATTTGTATCAGACAACACAACAGTCGGTTGATTTCCTGTTGCAACATGGAAACTGATGCGAATCTTAAATAAAACTGTTTGTATTTATCATTCAGTGAATACTCAAGACGACTTGCTAATTCGTTTGAGCTAATGCGGTTAGTTTCAACAGTGACTAAATGCCTGACTTCCTGTTACTTTACATCACTTAATTTAAACTGATACGCGCCGGCAAATTGAACTGTTACATCAGTTAAGCAAAAGCAGCAGGTTGGCACATCCCTATTTCAGCCACTCTCCCCTCTCAGTCTCAATTGGTCAATTAGATTTTATAATCTAACTGACCGTCAAAATTTGTAAACAAGCTAATCCAGGAAACTGAACTGACCTTGAGAGCAATAACGTTTTAGTTATAATTTAACAAAATTTGTTTTGTAGTTGAGAGTCTTAACTTATCAAAGTAAAAAAAATAATAAATTTAAATCATAAATCTTATGTATGTATTAGTATATAACTAAAATATATGGTTTATGCACTTTCATACGTATGAATTTCGCTAAATAAAAGTTATATATAGTTTAATTACGTAAATTTTGTACTTTGCAATAGTAAAATAGTTGACAGCTAATGCTATCTAGTGGCAGTATTTTAAACCGCTCGATACAGCTGCTGCGCTCTTTGAAAACTAAGAAGTACTACAACTATATGTTGTGGGGGGGCAGTAGTTTGCTGGTCTGGCGCGCATGCGCTTTGTGCTAATTAACTGCAGAAAAATAACAAAAAAGAACAACAAACTAGCGAAAGGTTCACGAGACATACCGGCGGTAGTGGCATGGCATATTTGCCGCGACGGCAGAAACCGCCCTGTGAGCAACTGGCCTCGCGAGACGCGCCATGCACCACACCTGCGTGTAGTACGAAAATTACAGATTCCGATACATCCTTGATTATATACGCACCTAGATGAGCAAGCCAAGGCATTTCTGAGTGATTGAAAACCATATGGAATGCCGACGTAGTATATTAACGCGCTGCTAGGAGCTCTGGTTGGCTGCACTCGTGAGAAGTACTATGCGTCGCCCCTAGATGGCTACATGGTCGCGCGCCGTGTTCCTTCAGTAGACATTCGTATTTCAGTAAATCAAATTAATTGTTACGTCGTCAGTATTTTCGTGGTTTAGTATCAAAGCCCCTTGCCACGCATGTCACATTATACACTTCCTCTCAAACTCCCTGTCGTCAACCAAAGTGTAAAGTTGACACTGATAATTATTATACATTTAAGTAATAAAGTCAGTTTCTAGACTTTGTATAAGTAATGTGCAAATCATCTTATTAGACCATATTACATAAAAATATTAATTTATATACTCGATTATTGCATATTAAAATTTATTGCATATTAAAATTGACAGCACAATTGGTTGTCGCGCCCTGAAAAAGGGTTTTGAATCTCCGTATTTGTAAGCTCTGTTCTTAGCCAATTGTAGCTATTTTGGTCTCATTAAATTCGTTAAGAGCTATTTAAGTCCTTATATTTTTCAAATTTTAATTGTAATGAAATAAAATAATTAGTATTTAATCGGTAAAGTTTTTTTACTATTTACTAAATGAGCAATGAACATGCCGTTTTCTTCATCAGGTCACTGTAATTTTCACTTTTAGCGTTTCAGCCTAGGGATGGTAAAAAGTAACCGCATCAGTTTCTTTGTATCAGTTGATACAATTTAACTGATGCGAAAATTAACTGATGTGCAAGACCACGTGATGCAACAGGAAATGGATATTCCATACATCCTGCTCTGTTTCTATTTGTATCAGACAACACAACAGTCGGTTGATTTCCTGTTGCAACATGGAAACTGATGCGAATCTTAAATAAAACTGTTTGTATTTATCATTCAGTGAATACTCAAGACGACTTGCTAATTCGTTTGAGCTAATGCGGTAAGTTTCAACAGTGACTAAATGCCTGACTTACTGTTACTTTACATCACTTAATTTAAACTGATACGCGCCGGCAAATTGAACTGTTACATCAGTTAAGCAAAAGCAGCAGGTTGGCACATCCCTATTTCAGCCACTCTCCCCCTCTCAGTCTCAATTGGTCAATTAGATTTTATAATCTAACTGACCGTCAAAATTTGTAAACAAGCTAATCCAGGAAACTGAACTGACCTTGAGAGCAATAAAGTTTTAGTTATAATTTAACAAAATTTGTTTTGTAGTTGAGAGTCTTAACTTATCAAAGTAAAAAAAATAATAAATTTAAATCATAAATCTTATGTATGTATTAGTATATAACTAAAATATATTGTTTATGCACTTTCATACGTATGAATTTCGCTAAATAAAAGTTATATATAGTTTAATTACGTAAATTTTGTACTTTGCAATAGTAAAATAGTTGACAGCTAATGCTATCTAGTGGCAGTATTTTAAACCGCTCGATACAGCTGCTGCGCTCTTTGAAAACTAAGAAGTACTACAACTATATGTTGTGGGGGGGCAGTAGTTTGCTGGTCTGTGGCGCATGCGCTTTGTGCTAATTAACTGCAGAAAAATAACAAAAAAGAACAACAAACTAGCGAAAGGTTCACGAGACATACCGGCGGTAGTGGCATGGCATATTTGCCGTGACGGCAGAAACCGCCCTGTGAGCAACAGGCCTCGCGAGACGCGCCATGCACCACACCTGCGTGTAGTACGAAAATTACAGATTCCGATACATCCTTGATTATATACGCAACTAGATGAGCAAGCCAAGGCATTTCTGAGTGATTGAAAACCATATGGAATGCCGACGTAGTATATTAACGCGCTGCTAGGAGCTCTGGTTGGCTGCACTCGTGAGAAGTACTATACGTCGCCCCTAGATGGCTACATGGTCGCGCGCCGTGTTCCTTCAGTAGACATTCGTATTTCAGTAAATCAAATTAATTGTTACGTCGTCAGTATTTTCGTGGTTTAGTATCAAAGCCCCTTGCCACGCATGTCACATTATACATTTCCTCTCAAACTCCCTGTCGTCAACCGAAGTGTAAAGTTGACACTGATAATTATTATACATTTAAGTAATAAAGTCAGTTTCTAGACTTTGTATAAGTAATGTGCAAATCATCTTATTAGACCATATTACATAAAAATATTAATTTTATAGTCGATGATTGCATATTAAAATTTATTGCATATTAAAATTAACATTACAATTGGTTGTCGCGCCCTGAAAAAGGGGTTTGAATCTCCGTATTTGTAAGCTCTGTTCTTAGCCAATTGTAGCTATTTTGGTCTCATTAAATTCGTTAAGAGCTATTTAAGTCCTTACATTTTTCAAATTTTAATTGTAATGAAATAAAATAATTAGTATTTAATCGGTAAAGTTTTTTTACTATTTACTAAATGAGCAATGAACATGCCGTTTTCTTCATCAGGTCACTGTAATTTTCACTTTTAGCGTTTCAGCCTAGGGATGGTAAAAAGTAACCGCATCAGTTTCTTTGTATCAGTTGATACAATTTAACTGATGCGAAAATTAACTGATGTGCAAGACCACGTGATGCAACAGGAAATGGATATTCCATACATCCTGCTCTGTTTCTATTTGTATCAGACAACACAACAGTCGGTTGATTTCCTGTTGCAACATGGAAACTGATGCGAATCTTAAATAAAACTGTTTGTATTTATCATTCAGTGAATACTCAAGACGACTTGCTAATTCGTTTGAGCTAATGCGGTAAGTTTCAACAGTGACTAAATGCCTGACTTCCTGTTACTTTACATCACTTAATTTAAACTGATACGCGCCGGCAAATTGAACTGTTACATCAGTTAAGCAAAAGCAGCAGGTTGGCACATCCCTATTTCAGCCACTCTCCCCCTCTCAGTCTCAATTGGTCAATTAGATTTTATAATCTAACTGACCGTCAAAATTTGTAAACAAGCTAATCCAGGAAACTGAACTGACCTTGAGAGCAATAAAGTTTTAGTTATAATTTAACAAAATTTGTTTTGTAGTTGAGAGTCTTAACTTATCAAAGTAAAAAAAATAATAAATTTAAATCATAAATCTTATGTATGTATTAGTATATAACTAAAATATATGGTTTATGCACTTTCATACGTATGAATTTCGCTAAATAAAAGTTATATATAGTTTAATTACGTAAATTTTGTACTTTGCAATAGTAAAATAGTTGACAGCTAATGCTATCTAGTGGCAGTATTTTAAACCGCTCGATACAGCTGCTGCGCTCTTTGAAAACTAAGAAGTACTACAACTATATGTTGTGGGGGGGGGGCAGTAGTTTGCTGGTCTGGCGCGCATGCGCTTTGTGCTAATTAACTGCAGAAAAATAACAAAAAAGAACAACAAACTAGCGAAAGGTTCACGAGACATACCGGCGGTAGTGGCATGGCATATTTGCCGCGACGGCAGAAACCGCCCTGTGAGCAACAGGCCTCGCGAGACGCGCCATGCACCACACCTGCGTGTAGTACGAAAATTACAGATTCCGATACATCCTTGATTATATACGCACCTAGATGAGCAAGCCAAGGCATTTCTGAGTGATTGAAAACCATATGGAATGCCGACGTAGTATATTAACGCGCTGCTAGGAGCTCTGGTTGGCTGCACTCGTGAGAAGTACTATGCGTCGCCCCTAGATGGCTACATGGTCGCGCGCCGTGTTCCTTCAGTAGACATTCGTATTTCAGTAAATCAAATTAATTGTTACGTCGTCATATTTTCGTGGTTTAGTATCAAAGCCCCTTGCCACGCATGTCACATTATACATTTCCTCTTAAACTCCCTGTCGTCAACCGAAGTGTAAAGTTGACACTGATAATTATTATACATTTAAGTAATAAAGTCAGTTTCTAGACTTTGTATAAGTAATGTGCAAATCATCTTATTAGACCATATTACATAAAAATATTAATTTATATACTCGATGATTGCATATTAAAATTTATTGCATATTAAAATTGACATCACAATTGGTTGTCGCGCCCTGAAAAAGGGTTTTGAATCTCCGTATTTGTAAGCTCTGTTCTTAGCCAATTGTAGCTATTTTGGTCTCATTAAATTCGTTAAGAGCTATTTAAGTCCTTATATTTTTCAAATTTTAATTGTAATGAAATAAAATAATTAGTATTTAATCGGTAAAGTTTTTTTACTATTTACTAAATGAGCAATGAACATGCCGTTTTCTTCATCAGGTCACTGTAATTTTCACTTTTAGCGTTTCAGCCTAGGGATGGTAAAAAGTAACCGCATCAGTTTCTTTGTATCAGTTGATACAATTTAACTGATGCGAAAATTAACTGATGTGCAAGACCACGTGATGCAACAGGAAATGGATATTCCATACATCCTGCTCTGTTTCTATTTGTATCAGACAACACAACAGTCGGTTGATTTCCTGTTGCAACATGGAAACTGATGCGAATCTTAAATAAAACTGTTTGTATTTATCATTCAGTGAATACTCAAGACGACTTGCTAATTCGTTTGAGCTAATGCGGTAAGTTTCAACAGTGACTAAATGCCTGACTTACTGTTACTTTACATCACTTAATTTAAACTGATACGCGCCGGCAAATTGAACTGCTACATCAGTTAAGCAAAAGCAGCAGGTTGGCACATCCCTATTTCAGCCACTCTCCCCCTCTCAGTCTCAATTGGTCAATTAGATTTTATAATCTAACTGACCGTCAAAATTTGTAAACAAGCTAATCCAGGAAACTGAACTGACCTTGAGAGCAATAACGTTTTAGTTATAATTTAACAAAATTTGTTTTGTAGTTGAGAGTCTTAACTTATCAAAGTAAAAAAAATAATAAATTTAAATCATAAATCTTATGTATGTATTAGTATATAACTAAAATATATTGTTTATGCACTTTCATACGTATGAATTTCGCTAAATAAAAGTTATATATAGTTTAATTACGTAAATTTTGTACTTTGCAATAGTAAAATAGTTGACAGCTAATGCTATCTAGTGGCAGTATTTTAAACCGCTCGATACAGCTGCTGCACTCTTTGAAAACTAAGAAGTACTACAACTATATGTTGTGGGGAGGCAGTAGTTTGCTGGTCTGGCGCGCATGCGCTTTGTGCTAATTAACTGCAGAAAAATAACAAAAAAGAACAACAAACTAGCGAAAGGTTCACGAGACATACCGGCGGTAGTGGCATGGCATATTTGCCGCGACGGCAGAAACCGCCCTGTGAGCAACTGGCCTCGCGAGACGCGCCATGCACCACACCTGCGTGTAGTACGAAAATTACAGATTCCGATACATCCTTGATTATATACGCACCTAGATGAGCAAGCCAAGGCATTTCTGAGTGATTGAAAACCATATGGAATGCCGACGTAGTATATTAACGCGCTGCTAGGAGCTCTGGTTGGCTGCACTCGTGAGAAGTACTATGCGTCGCCCCTAGATGGCTACATGGTCGCGCGCCGTGTTCCTTCAGTAGACATTCGTATTTCAGTAAATCAAATTAATTGTTACGTCGTCAGTATTTTCGTGGTTTAGTATCAAAGCCCCTTGCCACGCATGTCACATTATACATTTCCTCTCAAACTCCCTGTCGTTAACCGAAGTGTAAAGTTGAAACTGATATAATCATTATAAATTTAAGTAATAAAGTCAGTTTCTAGACTTTGTATAAGTAATGTGCAAATCATCTTATTAGACCCTATTACATAAAAATATTAATTTTATACTTGATGATTGCATTTTAAAATTTATTGCATATTAAAATTGACATCACAATTGGTTGTCGCGCCCTGAAAAAGGGTTTTGAATCTCCCTATTTGAAAGCTCTGTTCTTAGCCAATTGTAGCTATTTCGGTCTCATTAAATTCGTTAAGAGCTTTTTAAATCCTTATATTTTTCAAATTTTAATTGTAATGAAATAAAATAACTAGTATTTAATCGGTAAAGTTGGCAAAAATGTGTCAAAATAAAAGATGTTTAGCTCTCTAGCATAAACAATAAATTCTTTGAGAAAATAATAAAAAGTAGATAGACGGAAATCTGAAAAGTTTAAAAGTGCCATCATTCAGTAAAAAGTACACAAACAACAATCACTGCACGCGTAATCCCACCATGCACAATCCGTTAGGCCAATAATTTTTTGTTTATTGTACATATGTATTTTTGTAAACCATTTTCTTATGAATAAATTAAATTTACTTAGTAATATTCTTCCATAAGATTCTATATTAGTTCACGTCTACAATGGAGGGGGGGGGGTGTAGAGCTCATCTATAAGTAACAAAATCAAGGTATATACTAAACACATAAATTATAAAAATTTTAGTAATTTCTTCAATTCATCTTTGAACGTTTGAATGAAATCATTGATCAAAGCTCGAGATGCGGTAGTGCTCGGGCAGTCAACTCAACTCAGTTGGTGAGCCCTCTGTGTGACCTTGAACTTCCTATCCTGGGGCGGAAATAACAAATTACCAGGGCGTCACCTTTCCTTATCTTACATGACGTGATCAGATTGTCAAAATAAACTATCCTTACAAATTAATATTAATTTCTACGACGTAATATTTACATTTGAAAGCAACAAATGAATTTCCATTTTTTCGTCACACTATGGAAATGTAAATAAATTACTTATCTTTAAACAAGTAAGTCAATTATATTGTTTTTGTGTGGTAGACCAACTAATTAGAATCGATAATTACTTTCATACCGAGCAATAAATTGGAACTCAGGGGTGGGGGTATTATAATTTACGGCCATATTCCATGAAAACAAAAATACAAACGAAGAGTATTCTAAATCAATGTTTGCCTTTTATAGGATTCTGAGTGTTATAAACGTCCATATTTTTGTCATGCGCTCGCTTACGTGGGTATATTGACGTTCACTGGCAAGGCAAGGGGCTAAAACTGAGATTATTTCACCAATGTATCTTAGAAGGATGATTTGTAGTAATTAATTAAATTATTTAATGTTCAGGTCTGTAAATATAAAATCGAGGAAATTCTTTTTACATTATAATACAATTCTAAGTATTATTTGCTGAATTATTTAGCTTTGCTTTGTTTATTTAAGTTACATAAAACTTTGATCATTTCACAGTGAATATATCGTATGGTTTTGGCAGCAACCAAACAGACTCTATAAATATTGCACCTATTTTAAAATAAAAATGTTTACAGTTAAAATACCACACTGTATAAAATAGGTAAATTTCAAAACCAATTTTATATCTATGATATATATGTTACTATTCATAATACTTGTCTATTCATGTGTATTTTATTGTAACAAGTAATCAAATATCACGGATGAAGCGTAATAAATAAAAACGATTACAACGCGTGACGTAAGTCAACCATTACTTTTCCTTGACTTCAAACAGTCGATCAATTCCACATACATTTCGACAGGCGCAGCGCCAGCGCGGTCAGTAATGAGCCCGAGTACAGCAAATTTCAGCTGTTGTCTACTTGAAGCAGCACTGCGCATAGACATAGTCCCAACACGTTCCGCTAGAGATCGCTAGCGCTGTCTGATCACGCAAAGCCGTATCTCGTTGCTCATCTAGGTGCGTATATAATCAAGGGTAATATTAATAATTTCGATTTTAGTATCATGTAGGGCTTAGGCTAAGATGGTTGTAAATATTTTTTACATAGATGTAATAATGTGTTTTAATTGTCATTTGTACGAAATTCATTTGTCCCATTTAGAATCGTTGCTCTGACTCTGGAATGTTGATTCTGTATAGTAAACAGTTGGCGTACCAACAGTTGTTGAAGTGTACGAGTGGACTAAGGTACACACCGTTCTTTGGTAGTTTGAATCCTACTGGCGCTGGTATTTTCCCCAATGTAACTTTACAGAGGGACTGGTCGAGAGAAGACCCACCTATCTCTCCTAAATAATCGGTGCCCTGCTTGGGGAGGGGGTGGAAGTTGATGGGACTAGTGTTACTATTAGTTGTAAAGCAAATCACCCATTTTGAAACTTATTGTTTGTAGCAAGAGGAGGAGGACGCTTACTTTCTATATTAAATTGGATTTACTTTTTACTAAAAAAAGAACATACTTTTACGAATATCATGTGAATAAAATATAAATAAGCATTAAACATATTTAAAAATGAAAGTTAATATGAAGAAAATAAATAAATATACCCTTGAATTAAAAATAAATTGGGCTTAAATTAGCTGTGCTAAATATTATGATTATGTGAGCTAGAAAACAGTGTTGTCTTTCAAATACTTCATACTGTAATATTAAGAGTTTTTTCATGCATGTATTATTTACATGCTACAAAACAATTAGGTATTTCATTTTATTTCGACAAAAGCATGATAAATAAATACATTGCGTGGGTTTGAACGCACCAGTGACGTCAGAGGTGGGGCTTACCACTGCGCACATCTACGCTAAGTTGATAATTTACCTTTTTTTTGTATATTTCTTGACTGAATGATTTATTTTTTGTTAAACATTAATACTGGTTTAGATTCTTTTAGTACTTTATTGTTAATTATTTCGCCGAGTTTAATATACAACCTTGTCATTGTTGACAATTTATTTTTGAGATAATACACGTTTGTTTAACACTGTAATGCTTTTTTACATAGAATGCTTAAATTCTCTAGTTTATAGTGATAAAACGTAATCTGATAACCTTAGAAAATATTCGTATAAAGGCATGAAGTAATAATCATACAGTACCTATTAGGCTTTGTTCAAGATTTGTCATTGCATGTTGTAATTATTGTTTGTTATATTGAATGTTTCTGTCTGTATCTACAGATATCGGTTAATTTTTGCCATTGTAGCCATCTTGTTCAGGTTATGGAGATTGCATTTGTTAATATTTTGTAAAAAATGTATATTACCGTATTCAAACAAGTAGACTAGCAAGTGCATTTTTGTATACAATACATTGGTGTAATTTATATTTTCGTTCACTTTGGCGTCTACCTGGGTGTTTGGTTTTGAAAATGTATTTGTATCTTTTCATAAACAACTGATTAAATGCCGGTAGACGACAGAAGTTGGTGACGTAAATTGACAACATTGCAGTATTGAGGTTAGCAGGACCTGCTGATGCTGGAAGATAGGTTTAATGGAAGTGAGGTTAAGTTTGTTATCCACGTTGCTGCTTACGCCACTGGTGTGTCGTCAGTTAGTGAAAGGTAAATGCTTTGTTTCCAGACCATTAAACCGTACATTCTCTGACAACCGTATACCTACCTCCCAGTGGGGATCAAAGAAGAAACACAGGAACGTCAAGATAAACTTTGACTGGTATAAAATGGGAGATCCTAATATTGAAGTCATTTTAGCACCATACAGAGAACAAGTAAAAGAACAGGTAAGTTTTAGTTGCTCATTCATACAGTTTTTACTTTTATAACAAAAAGTTACAGCTCAGCCTTTTCTATCATTTTAAAATGTTTGATCATTTTCAAACAGATTTTTGTAGGTACATCATCTACAGTATTATTTTCATTACATGGATAAGAATCAGCCCAAAATCCTTGTAAGTTAACCAGTTGTAAAAAGACAGGCATATGTTGTAGTATGATAAGCGCCCAAAAATTATTTATAGTTCAAAATATTCAGACTTTAAAAATATTGAATTTGATTCATATATAAAAACACCTGGAGGGCAGAGGCATGTATCGATTTGGCCAACAATGATTTACAATCAAATATTAATTAATTATGTATTTAAGGTAACAAGCAAAACTGTCAAATTTCTCATCATAATGGAAGGACATTAGGGAAATGTCACTTGACATTGTAAACAGCTCAGCTCCTCCAATTGCGCATGAGCTCACCTTACTTCCTGACTTCCTGCCTCACACTATTTAGCGAATATACCCTGAACAAAATATTCTAATGACATACAATTCCAATGTTGCATAGTTCTGATTCTAATGTAAGCATTTAGAGGCTAATGTGTTAAACTTATAATAGTTTTTATAACATGTCAAGGCCAAAATATTGTTCTGTGTTTTAAGATACTATTAATTATGTACCTTAAATAATACCAAAAATGTCTATAGTTGTTTCCAAGAATATAACTTATTCAAAAATATTACTTTTTTTCTGCTTTTGAATAACACATATACTGTTAGATGGGACAGTCTTGTAGAATAATAAGAATAAGAATCCTTTTATTGTCATACAGATCATTGACAAAGTCTAGTTATAGCTATTATGATAGCCAAGTCAAAACAGTCGAAATAAGACTGTGTTTATAACTTACACAAACGATAGTAGGTTTTTGACTAAGATAACCAAACTTTTACATCTGTGCTGTCACCAAAACTGACAAACTTTGAAAAAGCATTTTAAAAATTAAAACTATTTTCTCCTTTAGGGTAACATATTCTGTTGGATAGGGCAGCTCCTGTAGAATAAAACTGAATGTATTACTTTCTAAAACTATTGTACATTTTTGAATACCTGTATTATCAAACTGTCATCTCTGCACTGTACCAAAAATGTTAATCTTAAAGTTAATTTTATTTGTGACAATGGCTGTTGGGTTAACAACAGGGAAAAACATTTCCCAGTATCAGTGGTTTGAGAAGAGAACATTTAGTTTTAATTTGGTTGAACAATTATACAGTTTTACACTGATTTTATGAGATATATATATATACACTATCAATTTGACCAAAACTTACATTTATAATAAATAGGCTGTTTGAAGACAGTAAGAGTGTTTGACTTCTAGTAAATGTAGCCTATTGGAAATATGTATTTACAGCTAAAATAAAAAAGACCTACAGACATTCGAGTATTGTTTAGCTTGAATCATGTTGGATCAAAAATAATTTGGTTTTATATACAGCAGGGTTCTTCTAGGCTGCTTAATTTTGATTTCTTAGTTTTTACGGTTCAGACACTTCTAAACTGAATTTAATTAGATATTTTCTAAAATAGAGAACCCCCTCTATTGTAAAGTTCAACTTGCATGTGCATGGCCAATTCAGAGCACATAAATAAATTATGATGACTTCATTATTAAAAAAATGTTAAAAAAACTGTATTTTGCATAAGCTGTATTTCTGATAAACCGAACCCTTGGTCCCATGACAACTGTTGAGCCCTGTAACCCTAATTCTATTGATGACTCTCACAGCTACTCTACCTATGTACATTGATACTGATGATATTGTCACATAATTTAAATGTAAATGACTAGTACATTTGTGCAAAAACATTTTTGTCCTATATTTTTTTAATGTGCTAAAGAGCTACTAGCTATGTGACACGTTATAAAAACTACTTTGTATCATTATATGTCATATTGTTTTATTCCTAGGGGGATTTGGTAAGGAAGCTAAAAGAAAATGGAGCTCCAGAATTGGATGTTAAAAAGGCAGTGGCAGAGCTCAAAGTACGGAAAAAAAATCTGGAAGATAAAGAATTGGAATTGGCTCCAGCTGCTGCAACTTTTGATCGAGCAAAAATGGAAGATCTTTTGAAAAGAAGATTTTTCTTCGACCAATCATTTGCTATCTATGGAGGTTTGTATTTTAGAATATTTAGATTTAGTGGGATAGATGAGTTTAGAGCCCCTGCATATTCAAATCAAATCTCTTTATTCAGCAAATCTCTTTATCTCATATCCAAATCAAAAATTTTACAGCAGATGATTGTATAGGCATTGTTAAATAACTATAAGTAATAAATAATAAACTGAATATCAATGTACTGAATAAAGAAAGACTCAGAACAGATATAAACTGTAAAAAAAAGAGAAACTTAAGAATAAACTAATTAATTAACGTAATGAAAGCAGTAAGTAACATACCAATCAAGTAAGTTAGTATGAACCGCTTAAGTTACTCTTCCTTTCTGGTTTTTAACAACTGTCTTACTCTTTGAGACCCCCAATGTGATTTGATACAGTTTCATCAAAAGAATTCCATTGGCATTACAAAAATAAATTTAGAAATATTTTCAGGAGAATAGGTTCTGCATTTTTAACTTAAATCTTATGTTTGAAAAAATAAAAATCTAAAGTATTTCATATCCCCTCTTCTTTCAGCCCTAGTCCAATATGCTTGAAAGGAAATTTAGCTCACTAACATACATAAGTTTCATATTTTTTTTTTTATGGAGAGCCTTTTTTCTCCTTCTTAGCCTTACTCTGCCCTTTCCTCATAGACTATTGATCTGTGTAAGGAACTTATTCAGAAAGAGTAAGGGGGCGAACCAGTACAGTACAAGGTGAATGTTAAAATAATAACTGTATTCAAGTCCACTAAATAGGGATAGCCTAAAAACAAATATTCACAAAAGTAAATCAAATGTCTTTCCTATATCTGTAGACTGATTTGACTCGTCAGCAAATTTAGTCAATGATACTATTAGACCAAAGCAATTTAGTTCACTTTATATATTTCAGTTTTGTATCCATTTTAAACATTAAAGCCACACTTGTACCCACAAGTACAATTTCATATCTAATACAGTCTCATGCTTATACAGTATACAAGTATTTAGTGTATTTGTAGATAGTTTTTCTTCTTATACATTAAATTAATATTCTGTATTATATTTTTACCTTTCTTTTAATAGGCTTTAGTTTGAGTCTTCTTTTCAGTTCCTGCTGTATTGTTGTATTATCGAAACCAAATGCTAAAATTATAATTAGGCTTATTATAATTTATGTTCTCTTTGTATTTTGTTTGGTTTATTGTGTTTTTTATTATTTATTTTAGGAAAGAGCTAGAAGTCTGAAATTTGCCCTTTTGTAAATGTGTTTTTTGGTGTTTGCATATAAAGATTTTTTTTATTAAAGAAGAATATGAGGAGGCTAAACTTATACTTGACCTAAAAATCAGATTAATTTGTTTAGAACACAACATTTGCATATAAATATAAATTAAAACTTCTAACAATTATGACCTGATTACATATGCTTTTTATTTTTTAATAAACCTACTTTGAAAATATTTTCTCCTCTATTTACGATCAAACTAACTTACATTCTACATTTTCATTTTTTCATAAAAGTACATTTTGTGTTTCCAACTGAAAGTGTTGTTTTAAACTGAACTGTGAATCAGTAAGAAACATTATTTTAATTAGTTAGGATAACTTGTTGAGAAAAAACTCTTTACTCCTGAGTCAGTATTAAATCTCTTCAACTAAATGGTATTTATATTTACAGATGTTGAAATCTATATCTACAGATCTACACTGTTGAAATTATCTAAACTGTTCTTTTTTTTTCTTCTTTTTTTTTCTTTATTGTGTACTGGTTGTCGCTAGCCATGTTTTCCTTTGCCTGTGCATTGTTTTCAGCTGAAATATACGCATCTGCCCATTCAGGGTTTGTCCGCAAGAAAACAGAATAGTACAAATGGGTATGGAAACTATTTCATTTTTAACCACATTATCTCTCGCAACACCACAGCTGCATTAAAATGTAACTACCATTCATATCATACTAGGGGAGACCAAAAGCTATAGCAACCCAGAAACATCACTGTTCTTTGGTTGAGGAATAAAGTATATAGTCTCACACGAGTACATACATCAAAAAAATATATGGATTACCTAAACTATGTCTTTCCTTCCAGGTATTACTGGTCAGTTTGATTTTGGTCCCATGGGTACTGCATTAAAAGTAAATATGCTCAACTTTTGGAGGAGATATTTTGTTATTGAAGAGCAAATGCTAGAAGTGGATTGTTCCATTCTAACACCTGAACCAGTTTTGAAGTGAGTATAAGCAGATTAGAAAAAAGATAATAATTATTTGTGATACTGGAATGTTATTTATAAACAGAATATTGCAGGTTAATTTTAGGGTACAGTTTAACTGGAACCAGGTCTAGGATTTCAGTTAAATGGGAAAGAAAAGGAAAGCACCATACCTGTTAAACTTAAGGTAGAAACACACAAAAACAGATCTGGTTGGCTCAATATTTTGGGGACATTGGCCTCTTCCTCAGTCAATGGACAACTGTCACACTGTATCCATCAACTGGACATCAGGATAGATAGACCACTGAAGTAAGGGGCCAGTAACCCGAAATATTGAACCAACTAGATACGTCTTTGTGTGTTTCTACCTAAAGTAATTAGAGTTGCTGCATAATTACTTATCTCAAAATCTGTATTTGCAATCTATTAGTGTATACATTGAAGAGGGTTTGTATCCCATTATCATTAATATAAACACTATTGACTTCATTAATGTTGTCACTGTCACTTGAGAGATGAAACGAAATATCATTTTATTGTTAAAGTACATTTTTAAAGTTCAAGCTAAGCTGGGAAAACAGGTGACAATGTCAAATATTTCAAAGAACTAAATAAAACTACAGTGGAACCTCGATAAGTCGGATTAATCGGGACCGCGGCCGATCCGGGTTAACGAAAATCCGGGTTAGCCGGAGAATGAGGTAAAAATTAATAAAATACGGTATACTTACAGATAAACTCCATTATAATTGTAAAAACGTCAAACATATGTACAGTACATCTCAGTTACATACATAACTGTTCATTTCCTGGTAAAAAACTCAGTCAGCTTTGGTTGTGCCAATGTCGTCTGCCGCTTGCGTGCTGTGCGATCCCGCAGTCTCTTCAACATGAGCAATTCAGCCGGCGATGTTTCTGCCTGCCGCTCGAAGTAAACCATTAGTTCGTTTAGTTGCGTCACTGCATCTCCATGACTCATCACTTGACCTTCAATGTCCCCGTCTGCCTCCTCAGCGTCTGATTCGTTAGCATCATCGGCGTTATATATTTGATCTGCGGTTAAATTTTCTTCTTTCACAAAATCCAAAAACTTGTTTTTATAGTCATCAGCAGTGCTGCTGTCCGCAGATAGGCTTTCTCCTGTGATAGATAGTTGGCGAATACCATGACGTTTTTTCCACCTATCCAGCCAGCCTTGACTTGCAGTAAAATTTGGTTCACAATCAGGCAACTGTTTATTCAGCTTGATTGCCTTTTCTTGAATGATAGGCCTAGACACTGGCAAACCACGCTCCCTTTCCGCACAAAACCAGACATACAAAGCGTCGTCAAGAGTCTCGTTTTTAGCTTTCTTAGCTTTGCACCGATTGTCCAAACTGTCTTTTGTTATCATCTTGAAACAAAATTCTTCGATTTTTGTCCTATTTTTTTTCCAATCCGATACTGTAGATGTACCGACACCATAAGATGCTGCAATTGTGTTTAAAGATTCGCCTTTATCAATCCTACCTAATGCCTCTAGTCTCTTTTCCATTGTCACTACAACATTTTTACGTTTTGTTGCCATCGCGTAGATAAAAACAAACGCACAACACAAAAGAAGAACACTATCTGCAACACGAATGCGAACAGAAGTAAACAATACAGTAGCCTACACACACAACACGGGCACAAGCGAGCAGAGTTAGGTAGGAACGGTACTGACTACCGAGAACTGAGAAGCCCGGCGTAGCGGTAGCGCGGAGGAGGGGTGCGTCTGTTATTGTTTCCGAGAATCCGGGACAATGACCGCCACTGGCGCCAGTCGGCCGCCGTGTGCCATGAGTCACACACTCACTGTCGTACAGTCCCATCAAATACTGATGCGACATCGATTCACACATACTCTACCACTCAAAAATATTACGTTTTTATTTTTAAAATGTTTGTCTGATTTTTTATTTTTTTATTGAAAATCGGTCCGGGTTAGCCGGACTTCCGGGTTAACGGGGGCCGACTTATCGGGGTTGTACTGTAATAATAGAAAACAAACACATTAGGAGTGCTTATTTACAAGTGAGTGCTTAGTCCATTATCATAAAATAGTCTTTAATCGAAGAATTTATTTTAGACAAAAGATAAAACATTTGAGTATTTTTAAAATCTAGCTATATCTTTAATTTATTTAATTCTGGGAGGTAGATTATTATAGTCTTAAACCCGTATTGTTAGGAGATTCTTCAAATGAGAATCTTGATTATTGAAAGTCATTTTTAAAGTGGGTGGAATCACATTGGTTTTTCTGTAGAAATTAAAGTTGATTTTGAAACAATATTATTATTATTTTTTTTTAATGTAGAAACTGGGCGTGTAAAAAAGTTTATTTTTCTCAAAAAAAAAAAAAAATTAATAAATAAAAAAGTTTGCATAATGATCTATTTGAACTAAAAGACAATTCTTAAATATTTTGTTTTAGCAGTCTCAAAATTGAGAATGCATATGGAGATAGCCCCATAATGCAATGCCACATTGCATTATAGAATAAAACAGGGTTTGAACATTAACATTATAACGTCAAATTTAGTGAAAAAAGTGTTATGTTACCATCAAATTTAATAATGGTTTAATTAATTTAATAAGTGGTATTGACCCACCCGCCCCCCCATACACGTACAGTAGTATTGACCCACCCGCCCCCCCCCCCATACACGTACAGTGGTATTGATCCAACGATCAACCTTACTTTTTAGATCAATAATATTTCGTAATAAAAATATCTAGATCTGAAAACAAGCTCTATTTAGTTTCTCTAAAGACAAACATCATTATATATATAAATTTCTATCTATTTCACTGGGCTAAAAAGAATTAAAACATTTATCTTTGTTGTTAGAAAACATTACAAGGAGACAACGCTTAACCGCCTACCTAAGTAGTAGATTAGCAAATTTGTGTCAAAACCAATCAAACAAACATTAGGCATGACGAAGGTCATAAGACGTTCATCAAATATACTACAGGCTGAATTTTCTCAAGAAAAAATTTGTTTTATGATAAATTTGTATAATTTTCAAGGACTTATTTTCATGCGATTGTAACCCACCATATGATTTATTACAAGCTGTTTAAAGCATAATATTTAAACACTTTGCAGTAACACAATTCATCATTACTAACGTTAGATGAACATTAAAAATGCAAAACAATTGCCAATTAATTGTCCGCAGAGGAGATTCTGAGGATAGCGGACACCACAAAACATGTATGTACTGATAACTAATCGTAGGCGACACTGAATTAATATGGAATACAAGTTCCTGATCAGTCTTTCATGGCCCTAACATCATTAATCACAGTCATATTTGTTCATTAATTAATTGTATTGCCATTGTATCTTTATTTGTTCAACGTCATAGCTTGAGTTTGTGTTAAATTAATTGTATCAATTTCTTAATTATGTTCTTGTCAGTCATCTGAATCATGTAATATATGCACTGTAATTAGCTCTGCCGTTGAAAATAAAAATATTTGAAAGATTGAAAATTGAGTGGTAGAAAGATAAAAAAAATTATATATTTTCTTCCAAAAATAGTTTTATATTTTCTTCCAAAAATATATTTTTTTATTTTTTCTGACAGCTTATATAATATATGATGATGATGAATGTTTTATCTTTTAAGTTAAATTTTTTCATGACGAAGTATAATTTTTGATATTTTAGTCTTAAGAAGTAATGTGTAGTGATGTAATGTGTTAGTAATTTGTAAATATTCTAATCTAGCAGGTAATAATTTCTAATAAACAAGTACTGGACATAGGAATATATATTTTGTAAATTAAAACGAACCCAAATAATATTGTTAGGTTACATTTGTATTTTATTTGCAGATTTTAACTCGTGTTTAATCTTGTTTATTGATTTTGTTACGTAACTACTACTAAAAATTATAGTCTGTTGATAAGATTTTACAACTTGTTATAGACACAACATCTTGTTGAATGAAAGTAATGTATTACACACACAATTTATTTAAAGTAGTTATAATGCATTATACTCTTGATTTGAGTAAGAATTGGATATTATAGGATTAAAATGCTAAAAGATCACATTATATCTGAAAACTAAATCACTTCAATCTTCATCTTAATCAGTTCATTTTTTATAAGTTACTTTTTTACCGTAACAGAAAAATATTGAAAGTAGATAACTTATCTATAAGGAATGTAGCTACTTAAAAAACATTTACAGTATATGCCGATTAATTTTGCTTTATTGGTTTAAAGTATTTTGCTGAAGATGGGAGACAAATATATGTATTGTGAGATTGTAGGGGACTTGACCATTTGTAATATAAATAAAACATTTTGATATTTCAAACTTTGCAACCAGAAGCCTTAAGTATTGTAGTACAATCAAATATAGCTTGTGGAAAAAGTCAACAAAAATACAAAGAGCTAGTACAAGAAATAATGATCTAAGCTCTCTTTGATTTTCTTAATAGGATGTACATATTAGTTTAAATGAATTATACAATTAACAAGTTAGTTAAGGTCTATGAAAAAATGTCTAAATAGTATCTGTATTGATTTAGTTTGTAAAGTTATTGCCTATTTTATTTGATAAATTATGTAATTTAATGTTAAAATTATTTGGTAGGTATTACATTTCAATTATGTGTATAAAATATATTGCTTTAATTATATCAAGTATAAAAAAATTTTTGTTTTTTCCTCTATTTTAGAAAATTATTTTATTTAATAGTAAATTGGTTTGGCTGTTATTTGATTTGAATGATGTGTGAAATATTGTGTTGTAAATGTAAATGCTGTATCTGATTCTTCCTTATTATCCGGTTTACAACAGGATAACTGGATGGTAAAAAAGACTTAACATTGCAAGTGACAGTTATAAAGAGGTGGTTATTTTCGAATCCATATTTTTTCATCATTATTGACCAAAAGTTGTGTATGAGATATCATTTTAAACGTTCTCATATTGCATACTAGGTTTGTTTTTGATATTTTGAATACATAAGTGAATACATTTGATAGTTTTTAAAAATAGGTGAAAGGGGAAGATGAAGGGGGGACATGTCATATAGGGTTGTGATATAACAAGTAGTAGATTTATATATCACAACCTGTTAATAATATCATATAACGGTTATTGTAAAGTCACCATTGTAAAATTCTTGTCAATTGTAATACATCTTTATTTATTTACTGAAAGTGGACATTAAAATACAAAACAACTCCAAATTGAATATCTTACAAAGGGTCACTCTTGCGCAACATTTAACATAAACGAGAGGTGGAAAATGCAAGATAGTTTTCCTTTTTCAAAATCATTAGAATGTAGGTTTAATGTTTGTAAAATTATTTATTTGTTTATCTTTCAAGATTACTTGATCTTAATATATTTTTTTACTGGTGGTAACCATAATGTTTGATTTCTAGAAATGATTGATTGATGATAAACCTAACATTTGATGGTACTGATGTTTAAATTAAAAAAAAAGATTATTTTCAATAATTGTAAACATAAAAACACAAGTTGCAAAAATAATCTTGCATTTTTTGACATATATTATTTATGTTTCAAAAGGAATTATCAAAATACCTATTATCACAGGCATAAACGATCCAGTTAATCTGTCTAGTACTTATTTGTTTTTGAGAGCACGTGTGACTGGATATTGCACCTCTCCAGTTCACTATACATTTCTACTACACTCCCTCCAGCCATTCTGATTACAGATAAAAAGATGTTTTTTTTTTAGCGAACACAATATTTTATCAAGTTTATTACCTACCTTTTCAGAGCTTCGGGCCATGTGGATAGATTTGCAGATTTGATGGTTAAAGATGTGAAGACCGGAGAGTGCTTTCGTCTTGATCATTTAATCAAAGCAGCCTTGGAGAAGGTTGCTAGTGATAAAAAGACTACTGATGAAGTTCGAAGTGACATCTCAGACATTCTGATAAAGGTAAATACACTTTTTGACCAATTTAACCTAATTTATATTTTATAAGTAGATTGTTATTGTTTGTTTATATATTTTATTTGTGTTCTAGTGATAAATATTATTATCAAGATAATTTACTCTCAGACCAAGTTCTGTCAAGTGCTGTTTGGATGCAGTTGTCTCTGTTATATGGAAATGAGGTATTGGCTAAGTTTCTTGATAAAAAAAGTGGTATTGTGACCAGCGTGCAGGTGCTCACGCAGTACATTGGTATTGAGGTTACTTGATATAATATACACATAAATCAGCTGGTCACAGTAATAAGGTTACATGATATAATATACACATAAATCAGCTGGTCACAGTAGCACTTTTTCAGCACTACAACTGTGCGCACAATGGAAGTTTCAATCTCCACCTTAACCTGAGTTGCAGCTAACCCACCCGCCCGCCCATACACGTCGTACAGTGGTATTGACCCACCCACCCACTCATACACGGTGTACATTAGTATTGACCCACCCGCCCACCCATACACGGCGTACATTGTTATCCTACGATTTTCAAGGCAGCTTTCCTAGTAAACAACAAAGTTATGCTTTTTAGTTTTTTGGCATAGGAGAGCTAGACAACGTATTGTTGGAGGCTTGTGGTTGTTAGCGACACTGTTTGCTGTAGGATAGACTGCACAAATAGTGAGTTGGCCCTGGAACCAGAATCGAGAATTGATCGTAAAAGTCGATTCCAACTAAGGAGATTTCAGAAGCAGACTATAATTCTTGAGAAAATACATAAACAATGAGTTTCAGACATGCTATCATAAGTTATTTTGTCTTGATAAACTACAGATATTGCTGTCTCAACTAGGTTGGTGTCGACAAACACGGCGGTAGGAATGATAAGAAAGACAAATGGAGGAACAAAATTCAGGATCGTAGATTCGACTCCGTCAGTTATCGTCTGTCATAAATAAAATCATGGAACAACAAAGAGAGAGCATATACATACACTTTTCTTATTAAAACCAAAAATCAGTTCAGACTCTCGTTTATGAACTGGGAACAGAACAGGCCTAAGAATTTGAACTCATATTTACAAAAGTACTTGTACTGTTCTCCATTCAATGGCAGAAACATTGAGTAAACAAGTCCAATCAATAACAGATTCTTTTTATCATACAAAAACTCAATAGTTATAAAATTATATTTATCCTTTATAAAGTGGATTCTGTTAGTTAATGTTACATGTAACTAGAATATCATATGATATGGTTATTACAATATGTATTCATATTATTTGTAGATTCACGTTATTTCTAGTTTTATGTTATGGTTTTGATGTTATGTAGATATTATTTTCATTGTTTTACTATCTTGTTACCTAAAATGTTATTTTAATATTTTTATTTAACTTTGAGCAATTGTAATGTTACATTTTGAAAAAATAGATTTCTTTGGATGTAGGTGTATCTTTTCCTGAGTTTTATTTAATTTTTTTTCTGATCTCCTTATAAGTATTAACATATTAATGTCACTCATCTTAATTAGTAATAAGTTGGCCTAATTGACTTTGGTAGGTAATTATAAGTAGGCTATTTCAAAATCATCTATTTATTTAAAATGTTAATATGCTATTGTATTTCATCATTTTTACTATATGCCTAGTTTGGACCTTACATAATATATATCTTGAGTTTAAGTCAAAATGCCAAAATTATTAAAGTTCTATTTTGCTTCTCTTGGTCTGTATTTGCTCCAGTTATTTTTAATATGTATACTGCTGACATACTAATGTGTAGAACATTTATATATGGAGATGATATTGCCTTATCTTACCAACAGAAGGACTTCAGAGCTACTGAAGAAGCACTCATAAATTTACCTTGCAGCCTTCAAAGAATATTTTAGAATCTGGAAGCAAAATCCTAACACATCAAAAACCCAAGTGGCTTATTTCCACCAAGTAACTGACTACAGTGTAGTTAATCGAAAACTGGACATATTTCAAAATAGTGTAAAACTCCACCACAATGATCATCCACAGTACTTTGGAGTAACATTGATCGATCGTTAACATTTAAAGGCCATTTTCAGAAAACAACAGCTGAATTAAAACCAGGGCAAATTTACTGCATTATAATGCTGGAACAACTTGGGGAGCGAACACACACATCTTGTGTACAACTGCTTTGTCACTGGTTTATTCAGCTGCTGAATTCAGTGTTTTTGTACAGCCAAAAATAGCATACATACTAAAGTGATTGATGTTCAACATAATGGGATCATGAGAGCTATTAGTGGCACTCTCATAGCAACTTCACTTCCTTGGCTCCCGGTGTTGTGCAAGATAAGATGTCAGGAGTTACTACTTAACGAATTCAATAAGTTCTTGAATGCCCTGCTCCTCTCCATTACACAAGACCCACGTCAAAACAATCGCTCAACATCTTGAAACCCACCTCTACTTTTTCAGTTAAGCAGATCAAATTTCTTGCTCAAAACTAGCTGAGCTTTAGCGTGGAGTAGTTTTGATGAACGAAATAAGTTTCTTTTTTTCGATCCGTCAATACCAGTAGATGGGATGAACCTCTCTTGTAGGGAATGGGCACTGTTAAATCGCTTCCAAATTGGCATTGGTAGATATAATAACTGGAAATATAAATAGGGATTTACACTAGATAAGTCATGTCATTGCAGGGGATCCCTCCAAACAATGGATCACATAGTTACAGAATTTCCCCTGCTCTCTTTTATGGAAGGATTAGGTAGCATAAATAGAGTCAGTGAGACAGGCCTTAAATGGCTTGGTGGATTGGATTTAGCTTTGTGACAAATTACTTTATTATTTAATTTTAAAAACCATGATATTTGGTCTTTTTTCTAAATATATATAATTGTTTCTTTACTAACCCTTTGGACCCCAGCCGCCGATATACCGTCGGTAGATTTTACTACCTAAAAACCCCAGGCCGCCGATACATCGTCGGTAAAAATATTCCGAAAAATACCAGCCGACGGTATATCGTCGGTGAGATACTAGCGATTATAATTAGCTTTTTTGTGGTTTTTCTTTAAAACAATTAATGTGTATTATGTTCTGTATTTCATTGTGAATCCATATATTTTAATAGCGAAGCATTAATTTGACTCATGTCTGTATACTCGATAGGATACAAACAGCTGACAGTGTAACGCGCCAAACCACCAGCCACAGTTTGCCGCGCTGGGCAGTGTCACCGTCACGTCAGCCGTCTGGCGAGCTGTGCTGTGCGAGGTTATGTTATTGTTTACGTGTTAGTTATTGTTGTATATTGTAAATATTATTTTCGTTACTTATAAGAAAGGAAGGAAACGGTCCAGAACCGTTTGTATTGGCTGCAAGAAAGGGTGTCACGCCCAGTGCTTGGCTAAGTATATTTGCTCCAATAATTAGACCACCTTACAAGTAAATGAAAAAATGTAAATAGGCTGTAAATAATGTTTTTTTATCTTTTTATATAGTTCATCTTGTTACAACAACAATATAATGATTTGGTAAATCAAATATCTACTTATTATTTTATATGGTATAGTTATGTAAAAAATGTCATTTTTCAGGTTCCGTATCAAAATGGAAAAAATTTATATAGCATAATTATTTTTTACTGTAGGAAGCTGAAATCTTGTACGCAGGTTGCCAATAATATTCTAAACAAAATAGACATATTTCCCATGGGTAAAATATTCTTCTTTTTTTTTAAAAAAATTTTAAACATAAATTTTTTATTTAAATGTATATATTTCTACATATACATTTATAAATATATATACATTTTCAGTAATAATGATAAAAATTATATTTTTTATTTGTAATCTATCTATTTCTGAACAATTTGGTACATAAAACATATTAATAGCTCAAACACTTATGATTATATGAATTTTTTTCATAAACGCTGCAAAAAGAGTGAAATTCCCCTGGGGTTTGTGGCATGTTCCATGTATAAGTGGACTTAGTAAAAATTTTAACCAATCTAATTTTTGGGTCTGGGGTTCAAAGGGTTAAATTAATTAATTGTAGCTGACAGAAACCATATACATATATACATTTTGCTCTATTGCATTTATATCAGGTTTTGTGTAAGTTTGCAAGTTTTTAACATTTCTAGAAGAAAGTTTTATGCACTTCTCATTTTGATGATGCTATAGAAAATGTCACATTGAAAGTACATTTTACATTTGAAGAGTACAATACAAAAAGGATGATAGTCCATTTATTTCAATTTTGTGTTCTTTATTGTATTATTGACATTATTTGAAGTAGAAGTTGCATGTGCTATACAATTTACAAAAAGGATCATAGTCCGGTAGATATAGACAGGTTTAGATTTCCTGTACTTTACAAAAAGGATGAATGTCACTTGCCTTGTCTACAAAAAAGATGAAAGTCACAGCACATGGCAGAATAATCAGCTGTTCCTTGTTAGTTTTGTGAGGCAGTATGATAACCTCACTTTGTGCTATTGTTTGGTGGTTTGCTTTGTTCTGCTCAGTAATTTATTTTATTTAGTTTTATGTGTTTTTATTTATAGTAATGAGTGATAGTGATGAAATTAGAATTAGTGATAATGAAGAAATCAGTGAGAAGAAAACTAAAAAGAGAAAGTCACATGGTAGAATGGATGAAGTCATGAAGAAAATAAGATTAGTGAGTCATGAGATTGGTAATGATTGTGGATGTGGCTTAAGTGCTTTGATAGAGTTGATGAAAACCAAAGAAGGGAAATAATACGAAATTTTAATAGCTACGGATCTCATAATGAGCAATCAATATATTTAGCAGGCCTTGTTTCCGTTCATGACATAAAATGGAGGCGACCTAGGAAACCAGAAATTGATGCAAAATTCAATGATAAAAGTTACACTTATAAAGTGAGGATAAAAGAAGGAGAAGTTGTTAAAGAGATACCAGTTTGCATTAAAGCAGTTTGTTCCATGCATGGAATTAGTGGTAAGAGAATGCAGAATATTCAAAAAGCTCTTAAGGACACTGGCAAAGCGCCCTCTGATAATAGA
Organism: Stictocephala bisonia; assembly: GCA_035578905.1. Lineage (NCBI taxonomy): Eukaryota > Metazoa > Arthropoda > Insecta > Hemiptera > Membracidae > Stictocephala > Stictocephala bisonia. The sequence goes on along the minus strand of JAQJVL010000773.1, from coordinate 351,563 downwards.
GGAAAATATCATCATAAACATTGCAGAACACCAGAAGATGTAGAAAAGAGTGTAATAGATCACATCAAGTCTTTTAAGGGTCGCACTTGCCACTACAGTCTTTCTAAAACTAAGAAAGTCTACTTACCCGATACACTGAAAATTAAAAAAATGCATAAAATGTATATGGAACTTAGACCTCATGATCAAGTTTCTTATGAATACTACAGAATCTTGTTTGAAAACAACTTTAACATTTCGTTCGGGTTTCCTAGATGTGATACTTGTTCAACCTGTGACAAGTATCAGGCTGAGTTAAAGGTTTTAAGTATGGATTCGCAAAATATGCCTAACCAAAGTGTTCAATTAAGAAAACTAGAAATAGAACATGAATTGCATTTGAGAAAAGCTCAAATGTTCTATATGAAAAAGAGCAGGGAAAAAAAACATCCATGCAAAATGTAGAGAAAGAGTCCATTGCCATGGATTATCAGAAAAATCTTCCCCTGCCTAATTTGTCAACAAATGACGTGTACTATCGTCGTCAATTATCCTTTTATTTATTCAATATTCACAGTCTTTCCTCAGGAGGTGCTGTGTTTTATTCGTATCCCCAGACCGAAGGAAAGAAAGGAGCAGATGAAGTAATTTCCATGCTTCATCATTACATCTTTACAAAACTTGACCCCAAAATTAAGAGATTACAAATTTTCTGTGACTCATGTTCCGGACAAAATAAAAATTACTCGCTAATTAGATTTTGTCACTATATTGTCAATGTGCTTCAAAGGTTAGATTCTATTAAAGTAGTATTTCCTATAAGGGGACACTCGTACCTAGAGTGTGATAGGGATATGTCACTCATAAATCAAAAATTTGCAGCTGAATTGCCAGAAGATTGGGTCGAATTAATCAGGAACAGCCGTGTTAAGCCATCGCCTTTTGAAGTGATTGAGGCAGATTTGCCTCTATTTCGCAAATGGACTGAGTTCTTTTCTAATTTTTATACTAATAAATGCCCTTTTGCTACATGACCTATCCGTGAAATTCGGTTCTTAAAAGAACATTCCAGATTGGTTGAACATAGAGCACTATATACCGGACACTGGCAGCTTACACCTATAATCTCAAAACAAAATTTGAGAAGACTGATCCTTCAAGTTCACCTATATGATGACGGCTGTTTTGATCTTCCATCTCAATGTCGCTCTGGTAAGTAAAATGTTTATTGAAGTTATGCTAGATATCAGTTGACTGTGCTATTGCAAGCTGATGTATTGTTACCATTTTTATAGGCCTTGGCGACATAGCAAATTAGTAAGCCGACTAATGCTTTATAATACAATTTATTTTGTATGTCTTCATTCCTGTGCAAAAGCTCAAGTTCAACGACCTGCAGCATTTAAACCAGTTTATTTACTTTAGGCTAAGTATAAATGAACATTTCTTGTGTCTTATTAGGAGGCTAGCCTACTATTGGAGGAAAGTATTTAGTGTTACTCCTTAATATTTAATGCCTAGTGTGTTCCATTCTTAATTACAAAAATAGTAAGCCTGCTTATGTCTTAAAATACAATTTTTTCTCAGGACTCATTCCTGTGCCGAGGCCTAAGTTCAATTATCTACAGCACCTAAAGCAGTTTTGTGGTCCAAGAGCCAGGGAATTCTATGCTGGATTTCCTAATGAATAATATTTTTTTTATTATACTGTAGCGTTACTTTGATACTTACTGTAAAATGTTAATATTAGCCTAGTTAGTTGAGTTAAGGACATTCATCCCTTTTGCTGTGTTTATTTTGTATTTTTTCTTTTTTTCAGACCTGCCAAATTTTTTCTATGATGATATAAACTTTTAATTTACTAATTTTAATGCTTAATATACAATGCTTAAATAATAAATTATGAATACTAATATTCTATTACTATTAAAGTAATGATGGGAGAGTAAAACACTAAAACTGTTGTCCTGAAAAATCAACTTAATGTGACCATCATCCTTTTTGTATTGGACTCTTCGTTTATAAAAAGGTTATACAAGAAATTCAAAGTTGTAATACATATGGTCTTTTGCTGTGTGTTTCTTACAATTTAAATCATACTCTTTTCAGTTGGATGGGATGACCAAGGATGAAATGAATTCCATATTGAAGAAATTTAACATTCTCTCACCTCTCACAAACAATGAACTTACTGAACCCATTGAGTTCAATTTGATGTTTCAAACTCAAATCGGACCATCTGGCCTAATTAAAGGGTAGGGTAGGTCAATAACTATTCATTTTCTTTTTGAATATAATTATATTCTTCATAGAAATAATACTGGTTGAAATTATATATTTCTGTTGTAATAGTTCTTCAATTACATTACTGCTATGTACATTTCAAAGAATATAATGTAGAATAAAAGGTAATTTAAACCATTATTATTTCTATAATATAACAGTTCTGGATGCTAATAACACAAAATTAATATATTCTTCATCCTTTTTCAGTGGTAAATGCTTGATTTTTCTTTCCATCCTAAAATTTGAATTCAATTTTTGTCGTTGACTTTGCTTTGTGAAAGAGAGTGAACAATTATTTGTTAGCATTTGAATGATCAAGATTTTTATTCCTTATTAATTTTTTTACTCTTAATTCTTTGAGTGTTTAAAAAGGGTCTTTTGAGCTTCAGGTTATCTAAGCTCCTGTTTTAGACACTTGAAATATTAAAAATCCTAAACTAACTAACAATGAGTGATAAAGTACTGCACCAATTAACGTTGTATTTTTAATTAACGTGTAAACAAAATTCTGTTTCCCATATGACTATGAATTATAGGATAAATTTAAATTTTCCAGCAAGCGAGGGATTAAGATAACTACAGTTCATACCTTCCAATTTAAATTATTTCTTAGTATCATCGATAAACCAGGGGACTCTTCTATATTTTCACTCGCACATTTAGTTTTTTATATTTCACATACATGTCATTCATAACTTATTGTTGATCAACAGTAAAGTAATAGAGCAGATATAAATGTTTACAACAGATGATGATATTCTACAGCATGATGTATTTCCATAGCTGGCTCATTTTCCATTATATAAAAAAATATATTTAATGTCATAATTAACAGAAGAATGTAAAGGTCTCAAATAGGCTGGCTACCGAAGCTTGTAATTTTGTTACATAATTCTCTAACTTTCTAATAAATACAAGATGTAGATTATTATAACATTTTACTAACATAATAACAATTTTACTAACACTGGATTTTATTTTGCCCTTTTAGATTTTTGAGACCAGAAACAGCACAGGGAATTTTTGTAAACTTCAAAAGACTTTTAGAATTCAATCAAGGTCGACTTCCTTTTTCAGCAGCTCAGATTGGCAATGCATTCCGTAATGAAATATCCCCCAGATCTGGTCTCATCCGAGTACGGTAAGTATACTTGGATAAAAATAGATGTACTCATATAGTAACAATATATATATATATTTTTTTTTAAGGATGTAATAAAATTAAAGCTGAGTACCCTTATTAACATTTTTATTTAAATTGAATAATAATAATGTTAAAAAGGGTACTCAGTTTGAATTTTATTACATCCTTAAAATGAGTAAGTAGCCCTAATTTTTTTACTTTATATTACTTAATATATATATTAAGTATATATTAGGAAATAATGACCAAATTTATCAATCTTAAGATATTTCAGGCTTTTGTTTCTGGCTCTTTTCAAGAAAACCAAGATTTAAGGATGTTTCGATTCCATAATGTATTGATTCCTGATTCCAATTACCACCATTCCAAAATCATGGAACATGTAAAACGAAGATATCTCATGTAATATTTCAATGATGGATCTAAGTTGCAGTACTGTATTACATTTTATGTTCCAAGCCAAATATATATGTTATACACATATTCTTTTAAGAAGTAAACTATTGTTTTTCAAATTCAATTCAGAGTATTCAAAAATCGATTTTTATAAATAATAATAATAATTAATGGAAGTGCAGTATTAATATGCCTATAATTATTACATTATAAATGCAACCATATTTATTATTCAAATTAATATGGCATCAACTATTCTATGTTATTGTTTTTTTACTCCCCAGTGGTGCCATATTTATTGTCCAGAGTAATTATTCGCTGTGCTCCAAGAAACCATACGTGATATTTGTGAAATATTTTCAAGGCATATTAGAGACAAAATTTTAAAAGAACTAATGTATTTTTAGAACTAAGTAATTAACAATAAAACTGGTATTATTTTCACTTATAATGTTTTTTATTTTTTAAAAAATTAAATGTAATTTAAGCAATATATTAAATGTAGTGAACCAACCAAGTTTTTAGTTATTGAGATGATCATTTAAAGCAAAGTATTTTGAAAAATTGATTGTATTAAACTATAATATCAAGATTTCAATGAAAAGAATCTGGTACCGTATTTAGTTTTATTTTTTTCACTGAACGTTTAAAATAATTTTACATGAAACAATAATATTTCAAGAATCAGTCTTAGCCTATATCAATCAATTTATTACTATTTTAGTATCAATTTCAATATTTAAGAGCACTTCTATAAGAAGTATGATTTAATATGTTTATGTGTAAGTAATAAAATCAGTTACTGCTGAGATTTAATGTTATAGATAAATGAAACACTCTAGTAATTATAGTTTTTATTATGTTATAATAAAAAATATTATTTTTTATAATAATATAATAAAAATTATTATTATATTTTATAACAACATAATAAAAGAAACTATAATTACTGGAGTGTTTGAGTTATCTATAAAATGAAATTATAAATCCAGTAAGGAAAGAGTTTGAAGAATGATACTGCAGATATGTTAAACTATCATAATTTGTTTTTGTTACATCATTGTTCAATTTCAACTCAACTGCTGATTTCGCAATCTTTTTATTCGAAATTTAAACTTTTTCTTTGTTGTTTTGTCTATTTAACAACGTCAGACAGCGCTTGACCAGTTCATTGTCTGTCGTCGTTAATTTTGTTGCTTCTATTTTCTTTTTTATCGTTCCAACTGCTCCATATTGTCAACTTTAGTTGATACTTGCTGATACTATTATTGGTATTGATTTATTAAAATAGTTCATCGATAATCGAAGTCTTCAAGTGGAAATACTAAACAAAATAGTTAACACAAATAGGTTTTTTTATTTATAAAATTATACAATTATGTGTTTTGGAACCAAAGTTATTGGTGAACACTTTTAAAAACAAACATTGTCTGGTCCAGTTTTTGAGGTAATTAAAAAAAAACCTGGGTGAACGTTTTCAGACCTGTCAAATTTTGGTCTGGTAATAAAGGGTTGATTTAAAAAATATATATATTTTAGACTAAAATATATTATTACTGATGTTTTACTTCTGCAACTATTATGTTTCAAAATTAATTATTTATGAGTTAATGCAGTTCATTTCTTAATGATAGACAGTGGTCTTGCAGTACTGTAATACAACTTTTGGCAATATAGTCCTTTAGAAAGTTCTGCTGGTTTTATAGAAATTTGAAATAAATAAAATTAGGTGGACTAATTGATTTGCACAAATTGTGGCATTGCAGATGAAACAAAAACGTTTTACAGAATTTAACCATCACAGACAAGTATCAATAAAGTTGCATTTTTAGTGCAGTAGTTTTTCTTTTGTTAAAATAAAAAATTGGTTAGTTAATTTTTTATTCCACACATGCCGCTAAGTTTTACTAGTTAATTTTAGACTGTCAAGTGTAAGTTTTTATGTTTATTTATTTTGTGCTTGTCATCACTACTTGACACGATGGAAAGTTATTCCAAGTTTGAGAATTGTTATTTTTGTAATTAATTTTTTATTGTGGAATAAATATTTTCTTATTTCTTATGTTTTTCTATCTCCAAGCTTATTTTAAGGACAGTTGGTTGGGCCTTTAAGCTTAATTATCATGTAAAATGTAAATGGGTACACCCAGTTACATATAGTTCTGTACAGATCTCCTACCTAACAAACACATTTCAAACTGGTTTGCAGTCGTTATAATTTTGTTTAGTTATACCCTTGATTATATACACCTACAATAGATAAACCATCTAATAGGAATATTTGTGGCAGTAATTTTGTTAGTTAGTGTGGCCCGCAACCACAGCTGGTTTTAACTGCATTACATTTACATGGAACTACACTAGCGCTCCACATTGGACCACAAAAACAGCTGATATTTCGAGACTCAAAATTTAACGTAGGATGGGAAATCTATTTGTTTATAAAATCAATGGTTATACTAAAGAAGGTTAGCTTACATAGTTTGTAGTAAAAAATGACTTTATTGTATACCAATGTTTTAAAATATAAATATTACATTTTAAATATACATTTTATTTATAATATACAATTTATTAGACTCAGAATGGTGATACAATGTTGTTAGAATATTTTTCTAACCCATTAAAATTATCTGTTTTCAACCTTAGATATTATGTTTAACCCTAGAATGCCCGCGCGGGGTAAATTTTTTCCAGGCTCGTTTTTAAAGTGTCAGTTCTTATGCGAAGATGTAATCAAGAGCTTCCACCCCCTCAGTACCTTCAAGTGGACTCGTCCACCGTCTGACCTTGACATTGCCAGTGTCTTGGCGGCAGTCCGGGGTGAGCTGTTTGTGTGTAAAGTGAGGCGGTCGGTGTTTGGAAACTTTTTACCCCGCGCGAGCTCTGGATTTAGTTATAATGTAATGTCGCCGCCTTCAATTATTTTGTTCTATTGACAGTGAAACATTACATAGTTATTTTATTTAGAGGGTAATTGTTTTCTATAACATTTAATTTGTGTGTATTGTTGTTTATTTAATTTTCAATGACGGATCCTAGTTTGTACACTAACCTTACAAATCGAATACAACGTTTTCTTGAAGATACAGAAAACGACGATGAAGTGTTGGGTGGATTATTATCTGATGAAGATGAGGTTGATGAAGTTCAACATAGCTCCCACAATTCAGAGACTGAGCAAAGTGGTAAAAGTGACAATGAAAAAGACGTGTACGACAGTTTGGCACTACCTGCAATAGATGACCATGGTACTGCAATGGATATTGAAACTGAAGGTAGGCCAGAAATAAGCCAGTCAGACGAGAATTACAATAAAGCATGTCATTTAGAGTTGAATATTGATGAGTACACATCAGATGAAGATGACTTACCATTTGCTGAAAGGGTTATTTGTTATTTTGGTAAACAAAAAAAAAATCGAAAAGGGGAAATCATTGAACCAGGCTGTAAGTGGTATAGAAAGCCTCCTCCCCAAAATGTAAGAACACCGGCTAGAAATTTAGTTATTCATTTACCAGGTGTCAAAGGGAATGCCAAAAATGCGACTACATCGTTTCAGACATGGAATGTGTTGTTTTCCAATGATATTATTTACCATATTGTTGCCTGTACAAATAAGTATATAGAAAGAAAAAAAGAAGACTTCACTAGGGAAAGGGATGCCAATCCAACCAGTTTTGAGGAAATAAAAGCTCTAATTGGAATTTTGTATATTTGTGGAACCATGAAATCGTCCCATAAAAATACTCTTGACATTTGGGCAAAAGATGGTACTGGAATTGATCTAGTAATTGCAACCATGTCCAGGAACAGATTTCATTTTCTTTTACGATGTCTTCGCTTTGACGACCCAGCAACACGAGCCGACAGAAGGAAACTGGACAAAATTACTCACATAAGAGAAATTTTTGAGAAATTTGTGTCCAATTGCAAATCAGCCTACACTATTAGTGAATATGCTACTATTGATGAGAAGCTTGAAGCTTTCCGGGGACGTTGCAGCTTCCGTCAATATATCAAAAATAAGCCTGCCAAATATGGCATTAAAATATTCATGTTGTGTGACTCCCGGACATTTTACACCAGCAACATGGAAATATATGCGGGTAGCCAGCCGGAAGGTCCCTTTGCAATAAATAACTCGGCTAAAGATGTCGTCGAACGCCTGGTACAACCCATCTCGGGAACAAACAGGAATGTCACAATGGACAACTGGTTTACCAGTATTCCACTAGCGATTGATTTATTAAAACAACATAAACTGACTATGGTAGGTACTATTCGTACCGACAAACGGGAAGTGCCACCTGAGTTCTCTTCCACTAAAAGGTATATTGAGCCATCTGATAATAAAAGAAAAAAACAGAAGCAAAAGGAAATTTGCAGTTCAATGTTCGGTTTTCACAAGGAAAAACTTACATTGGTGTCATATGTACCAAAAAAAAATAAAGTAGTCCTTGCGCTGTCAACTATGCATTACGATAACTCAATTGATGAATCGTCAGGAGAGCAGAAAAAACCAGAAGTTATAACATTCTATAACTTGACGAAAGGAGGAGTGGATGTTGTAGACAGGATGTGCAACAATTATGCGGTTGGAAGATCATGCAACAGATGGCCACTTACAATTTTTTATTGTATGCTGGATATTGCAGGCATAAACTCGCAGATAATTTTGGAGAGCAACAAAAATGAAGAAATCACAAGAAGACACTATCTAAAAATGCTAGGTAAGAATAATATAGTAAACGTAATAAAATAATTATTAGAAGCAATATAACATTTGAATTAAACTTTTACAATAAAAATAATAAACTAGCTAGCTGGTTGCGTGAGCTTCAATAAGCTGTTTTTAAAATATAAATATGTAAATAAATATATATATACATATTTATATATTTGTTTATGTAGGATTTATCCTAATAAACAATTACTTTACCACCCACTTATAAAAAAAAAAAGAATAAAATAAAACTATTCAGAAAATATATTTTTTTTAGGTAAGGAACTCCTGATGCCTTATCTTCAAGCAAGAAGTGAAATACTGACATTACCCAGAGACCTGAAAACTCGCATAAGGTTAGCGCTTGGGTTACCTCAGCGAGAACCAAGACAGGAAATGGCCCGCAAAAATGCCAGGTGTGAATTCTGCCCAAGAAATCTGGACAGGAAAACAACAAAGTGCTGTGCTAACTGTGGCAAAAGCATTTGCAAGGACCATGTTGTTGAAACATGCATTGACTGTTTTAACGTGTAAACACTATACTTTACCTTTTAAAATTTTGTTGTAAAGGTTTTCAAGTAAGCTTATATAAGTCATCAGATTAAATTTTTTCATCAAAACTACTAATTTTGTGAATTTATTTATTAATAAACCCCAAAAACGTAACTAAGGTAAATTTTTACCCCGCGCGAGCATTCACGTTACGGCAATAGGCGCGGGCACTCTAGGGTTAACAGATAACAACATTAGGCTAGATTACTGTATGCTGGCTTTGGTAGTGCTGGAATCTCTCTTACAAAGATTAGTTTGATTTAGGTTTCTGTCAAGTGTTTCTTGATTGTTTCTGGGTTCTATGGCTTGCTATAAATTTAATCCCAATAATTTAACAGAGAATTTACAATGGCGGAAATTGAACACTTCTGTGATCCAAGAGACAAGTCTCACCCCAAGTTTGCCAACGTCAAAGACACTGTGATGATGTTATATTCTGCATGCAACCAGATGGATGGAAAGTCTGCAGAATCCATTACTATTGGTGAAGCTGTGGCGAAGGTTTGATGATTCATCTCTTTTATCTAAATTTCCCTCTTCTTAATTTTTATATCTTCATCTATACTCCCTACCTCACTAAGTTACTACCTTATAGACACTTAAGTAATTTGTCTTCATTTACATGTTGCATTAATAGTTTGTTGATGCATGCTAAAGGCAGTAATTTTGTTTCAGGTCTGTAGCTTTATTGTTTAAAGCCCAGCTTCATATTCTTAGATGTTATTCATTCGTTATAAGTTAAAGTCAAAAATGATAAGCTCATGAATAAGAAGTTAATGATATTTTCTTAGTACCTTTTGATATACACATTCCTGAAAATCATTGAAAACCTAAATCCCTTTTTAAGTTTAAGGTAGTTGATGGTGTGCTAAAATATATTTAGTTAAGAGTTTAAGTCTCAGACAAACTTGTATAAAGATAAGTACATAATATTTTTATGAAATGTAATGTTTTTATAGGGATTGGTAGCTAACGAGACACTTGGCTATTTTATGGCCCGAATCCACCAGTTTCTTATTCAAGTTGGAGTGGACGAAGCTCGACTGAGGTTTCGTCAGCACATGGGCAATGAGATGGCTCATTATGCCTGCGACTGTTGGGATGCTGAGTGCTTCACTTCTTATGTGAGTAAATTGTACAGAATCAATCCACACACGTAAAGAGTTCTTCAAATTTGTTCTGTTGTAAAGTGACATTGTTACAAACAGAATACAATGGTATTCAGCACTTGATCTATTCAAATTTGGACTTTTTAACTATATTTTGAAGCATTAAGTAGGTTGCTTGAATTATTTTTACTGGTCAATGTAATAAAAAAAATGTGTTTATAAGAAAAAGAATCCTCTCTTATTTATTCGGTTTCTGAGAACAAGTTGATTTTCCATTGCGTGCGTGGTTCTAAATTACTATTATTATTTCAAAAATATCAAATCCCAAACATGCACATTTTTTAATGAAAACTGATAAAATAAACTTATCATTAATAGTTTTAGTCTTCTCAAGAAAAATTTGAACTTGTGTAGTAGTAACAGTGATCCCGGCTATTGGAAATAATCTGGTCAGAACTTATTTAAGATAATAAGGTGTTACTCCAAATTTAGGACTAGAAATTAATACCACTGTACGTTTTTGGATGGGCAGTTGGATGACATATATGATTGGGCAGATGGGTGAGTACCACTGTACGTAAATGAGTGAGTGGGTGGGCCAATACCACTGAAGGAGTGGACAGGTGGGTCAAAAACACCATACACGTATGAGTGAGTGGATGGGTCAATACCAGCGTGTGGTAGTGGGGAACACGATGAGTGGCCACTACCACTGTAAGTGTTCAAATGGGCAAGTGGGTCAATAACACCATTTGTATTGAATAAAAATTGTTGGATCTAGAAATATGTAACTTTTTGTATGGAAAGATTTGGTTTAGGATCTCACTTAAAAGTGAATACAGAAAGTGTAAAACAAATACAACATACAGTAATCCAATTTTGAATTAGCTAAATATGTAGTTACATCATTAAACTGTTCTGTAAGTTCTAAAGAAGGCCACATGACTGTATAGAGCAGTTCCATGGGTATCAGTGGTTATCTATTTAAAACTACTGCTAGATATGCTAGTTAATCATAACATTTTACTATGCATTATCATATTTATTTATTTTTGACACGGATCGTTAAGATATGGACGAATTGAATTTTGAATGAGTGAGGATAAGTGAATGTAGTTATTGTTACAACCTTAGGAAGACCATTTCTTAGAAAGTGCCATTAATTAATAGCCCAATGAATGAATGACAAATTAATCAAATACAATTCAATATTTTTGTGTTTTTTTAATATTAACACATTGCCTTAACATGCATTAACCCTTAAGACGCGTAAAACGACATATCTGGGTCGGCACTGGTGGCGCAGTGCCATGACCCAGCTACATGGGAACAAAGTGTTTGGGAGATTGTAGGCGATAGGTTGGATGCTTGGTCCTCTTAATACCGACATAGCGTCTGCTTGATGGTTGTCATCAACGTAGACACTACTAGAGAAGTCTGGAGTGTCATGTTGATTAGTAGTCAAGGTTCGGATGTTGTGTAGGGAAGAGAACAGAGTGCCAGACTTGTCAATTAGCTGAAAATCAGACCAGCACTATGTGGTTCGGATTCCACGTAAAGCTGTAGGTCCCTTAGTTGCCCTGGCTGTTGGGCTATTAATAAATTGCCCTTTCTGAGGAACAGTTGAACTCAGTTATTAACCAGACTACACTCATCCACACTCTTCCTACACTCATATAACCATTCATATTCGCCTTAAAATACCAGCAACATTGTGTCGGTGTCTCATATGTAAGAATTGCAATGTTTGTTTTAATAGCTAGCAAAATATTTGTTATATCTGTTGGATATGTTTATTAGAGCTACGCTACGCTTGCCGACAGCGGTGGATGGTTTAAGGCCACTGACCTTGAATGACCTGGCACTGACTAAACAAAGCGCTGTTGTCTGCCGTCCCATTACGCGTATTACGACATTTTTCACTCAAGCCGAGTCAGCCCTGGCGCACCAGTTGTTGTTCACTCATTGGTCTGCTTACATCACCTTTACTTTATGCCGTTAATGCTTTACTTATTTTGTTAATTTGTTATTAGTTTTTACAAAGTTTAGTTTTGCTATCTTTAGTGAATGTTTTATTATGTTATTTTAGTTATGTACTTTTGAAATTGTAAATACTTTAGTATGTATTCGTTCAATTTAGTGTCTGGAATAATGGCAAACCCGGATGCTAGTGACTTTGACAATTTTATTGATGGTGTTCTAAATGCCTCTTTTTAAGTGGTGGATTTCAGCCAGAAAATGTGCCACAGGAGTATGATCAGGAGGATATTATAATACATAATATCATTCAGAGAGTGATGATGAAGAAAATAGTGAGGAAGCCAGTCAATTATCTATACCTCAAGTACGTTACACTACGAGTAAGCTATGTAACACTGCTAGTGATTGTGTAGGTGTAACAGACTATGAACCTACGAAAACAATTCCAATTTATAATGTAAATAAGGGACCAAACATACCTATTTCTTTAGATCATGAAACAAGACCAATCGATTATTTTTATCTATACTTTTGTGATGACATTTTGAATTATATTTGTAATGAAACAAATGACTTTGCTTGTAAGAGAAAAGCCACAAATACCTCACCTCGTTCACGTCTAAATAAGTGGGATGATATTTCTATTTCTGATCTCAAAGCATTTCTTGGTGTCATATTAAATATGGGCCTAATACCACTAATTAATATTAAAAGTTATTCTCTACTAAATGGACACAACAAATTCCCTTTTTTTCTGATGTTTCTAAATATTTTTTGGAATATCCATTTCAACCGTAGCGAGGGACGCCAACCCAGGAAAAGAGGATTTCTAATAAAACCTCTTATTGACCACATGAAAAATATGTGCCAGCTCTTTTATTCATCAAGTGACTGTTGCTGTAGATGAAAGCACAATTTTGTTCAAGGGAAGAGTAAGTTTCAGAGTTTATAACCCACAAAAGCCCGTGAAATTTGGAATGAAACTCCAACATTTGGGTACAGAGAAGATGGCGCTTCAGAGGAAAAGGAAAAGAGGTTGTAAACCACAAGAAACCCCTGAGGAACGACTAATTGGAAGACATTTTTTATCAAAAAATGAAGGGGGCTAGATGTGTTGTGTCATAAAAAAAGGAATGAGAAAGGACACAATCTACTTTTGCAAGACTTGTGTAAGCACTCCAACTCTAGACCCAGATGAGTGTTTTGAGTTATATCATACTAAAAAAATGTTTGACTAAATATGTAAGTATTTTTGTGAATTGTCAATGGCATTCAAATGTGTAACACTTACTATTTTTTCAAGAGGTCTGTAATGTGTTCTATTAAATTATTTTCTAAAAAATAATGTGCCTTAGTATAGAATATTTTGCATTTTTTAATATTAGTTTTTTAAATCAAAACTATTATGTAAACAAATGATTTGTAGTTTTTTATTTCAAGTATACCTATACAAACTAAAAACCAAAAATAACTGTAAACAAAATGAAAATTTTTATTAATTATAATTACACGCCATGAGAGTGTATTTAAAATTTTAATTTAGCGCTCAAAGGGTTAAAAATGCTATATTTTTATATAAAATATATAAACTGCTGCTTACATCATTGTACAGAACTGAAACCTTAGAACTATTGACTACAGTTTCTAAAATGATAACCCTTTTTACTGTTTATGTAGCATTTTTTTGTTAAAAAAATAAAAATTAAAAAAGTGCTAGCTGAATGTAACATCATGTATGTTTATTTTCAGGAATATGTAGACTAACGATCGGTGTGAGCCAAATTGGTGAAATTCTATTTGTATATCAATTACATCATAATCGTTTTACCATAAACAATTACTTAAATAACTACAAAAAGACGTTTATATTCATCAAAAACTTGTATTTGTGCAGCATCCAACTGGATTAGCTTGATGACTACCGTTCATAATTTATATTATGACAACATTTTCGTGTAAATAAATATTACCTTGGTGTAATATAGTCAGTTCACTTTCTACTTTTCCTTACTTTAGGTTTCTAGAGGTTGAACTTGGTAACTTGTGATGTTCCTTTGAAAATCGGTGGTCAGGATCATTCCAGACTGTCACTAAGCAATGGGCATTATTTCAAGATTTAAAATGGAAATAAGGCTTGTAACCAGGACTAATTATTACACTAACATATACAAGGTGATGCTGAGATTTGGTGCTCATTCAGTGTTCAACATTTGTTTCAGGGTTGGATTGAATGTGTGGGATGTGCAGACAGATCAGCATATGATCTAAACCAACATTATAAGGCTACTGGTACCAAACTTGTCGCAGAAAAGAAACTCACAGAGCCAAAAAAGATCAACTTTACTGGTAAATATGAACTGTTACTCCTTTGTACTGCTTAGCAAATATATAAAAAATGTGATTTTTAGAATAAGGTTACAAGTCAAGTTTGATTTCAATAATAAGTAATTGAGCAAGAATTATGAATTCATTAAGGCATCTAGATGTAAATGGCTCCGATAACTATTTTTACAGCATAGTGCTTGAGGGCAAAGTGTTGAGATGGTTTGTTGTGTTTTTATATTAGACCTCTTAATTCTGTTAACACTGGTTACCATTGGTGTAGACACGACCGAAGAAGTTTAGGGAGAGAAGTGAATTTCATTACTATTTTCATAAACGGACATTAACATGCTGATATTTAATTTGATGTTTATGGTAAATGATTATTTTACCATCCATCACCACTGTACGTATACACGTATGTACATATACACCCATACAGGTGAGTTAATTACCACTGTATGTGTATGGGTGGGTCCATTATCACTAAGTATATGGTTGGGTGTGCATTGAATTGAGTTGAATATAAAATCTTTGCATCAACCCACCCTCCCAGACACGTACAGTGGTGTTGATCATCACCACTATACGTGTAGTGACAAGAATGACCAACCACATGTCACATTGTTATGTGGGTAGGGAGCATCGCTGCATAACCCACCCACCCACTCCCTACACATACACTGGTGTTGAATCACCCACCCACCCGTACACGTACAGTGGTAGTATGTACATTGGTTTTTTAATTTTCTGAGAAGCAAACCAGTACTACATGTTTCGGATTTTACAATAAGCTATAGGTCCCTTAATTGCTCTTAATATTTTATCTTCAATTTTAATAAATTTACCTCCAATCAGTAGTGAACTGGTGCATGCACGGTAAGTCCATACTGTCTTTTGTGAGACGTTAATGCTGCTTTCAAATAAGTGAAATTATGTTCTGATAGCATAATTTCACTAGTTCTTTGAACAAGTGGCACTTTAGCTAAGCCTTCAGTTAAGTATTAAATGTGTATTTAATTAAATAACTAAACTCTACACCATTTAAGCCAGCTATTGTGTTAGCAACTAAGTACATATTTTTAACAATACAATAGTTGTTAATGGTATTTCACAACTATTGTATCAGGATACTTGTTCTTTCTCCCATTCTCATGTAATGCCTGGGAATGCCTTGTTTAATTTTTTTGTGTCAAATTTCTCTATGTGTGTTTTATTCTGGTGTATTCTCTTTGGCATGAGTTTGATTTTGATTCTTGTGAGGTAATGGTCTGAGTCTGTGTTGGCCCCTCTTCGTACTTGTACGTCGGGCACTTGTTTCTCATCTGTATTATTACTTTTATAATAATGAAATGAATGAATGAAAATAATGTATTACTCTCAAAAAAACTTGAGTAAGTTACAGCAGTATTATAAAATATAGAAAAATTTAAGAGAAAATAGTAAAGCACAGATTTTCTTTTTTCAGTAATCTACACAAAGTCATATGCACTATACTACTATAAGGTAAAAAAAAGTAAAATAAGTAGTACTATAAAATAAAAAAAAGTAATGTAAGAATTCTTGTTATTATTATTTTTGTATAAAACAAATTTATTTATATCCATTTCACATATCCCGGTTCAAGAGATCTAAATGTTTCTACGACAAAGAGTATAATATTTAGCAATATATATTTGGAAATGTATAGAATATTATTAAATTATTGTATTAAATTGTAATATTATTGCACTGTACATTATTTTCCTTCTAATTATTGTATTGAATAGTCAAAACTTATCTCATTAAAATGCCTTCATTGTTATTTTTCAAACGAAAATAGAACTTATTCATAAATAGGAAAAATAGCAATAATTAGATTTGATATTTCAAGATATATAAAGTTACTATATTGTTTCCATAACATCTTACTACTACTTGCCTATTCATTACTTTATCATGCAAGGCTACTTTGTTTAGGCATATATTCACCAGCTATTTGTGATGAAGTACAAGTTATGTATACCATTAAAAAGGTAATTATCTAGCAAAAAAAATTTACAGAACATATTTTCACCTAAAGATAACGCATTTCACAGTATTTAAGAAAATGTGTCGAAAAAATCAAAATAAAAAAACAATTGTTGCTTAAATAAAGCAACAAATATTTCCCATATAATTAAAGTAAACACTAGTTTCATGTATACCGTTTGAAAGCATGTTTTCTCTTATATAAAAATCACCAATAGTATAGGTAAATATAAAATTATAAAACTGAGTTATGCATATTGATGACGTCATAGGAACCAATAGAGGGGCAGAAAAAATTGTGTAGTGAGGTTTTTTTACTTGTCCAATTATCTATTATCCCTCTTCAAAAGGGTGCATTGGTTGCCAGATGTGAAATATTTTGCCATTATTTTGTGTTTATCGACCCAACTACAGAGAATTGGGTTTCTTTTGTATTGTGATATTTATTAAAGTTACAGAAAAACATGTTCATGATTTTTACAGAGGCTGTACCTAACAAAAGCGCAATTGGAAAACTTTTCAAAAGAGATGCTAAGATCATCAATGAAGCTATCGCGGGAATGGGTGTTGCTGAGTTGTCAACATTACAGATGGCTTTAGAAGAGATGGGGTAATTTTTGTCCTTTTATAGATATTTTTCAATTGTTTAACTCCACTAGCAAGAAATATTATTTTTGTATTTAAATAACTTTAATTGTTTAGTTTATCCCCTAGTTAATTTTTATTGATCATCTCCTTCCATATATAAGTATAAACAGGAATTCAATAGTAGAAATATATTATCCTGTTAAAAGGTAAGATCTAAATCATATGAGAAATCAGTTATCACACTAAAAATTAACTGTAGGCTTTTTTGCTAATAAACTTTGTCCTTATTAATATGCTGGTCCTAAATGATTTAGTCAGTCAGAAAACAACTTTAATGTAAGTGCCATTGAGCTGCATTAAGGATTCTGGAGAATGGTAGTGTGCGATACAGGCATGGCGGAGGAATTGGACGACGTACATCAGTAGCTCAGAATCGGATTTTGGTAATCCAAACATATAGAAAATGAAGTGTTACAGCCATGGTTCTTTGGAGAGAACTTAGGCTTGCACCAGGCACTCTGGTGTCAGCGCAGACGATATGTAAGAGACTTCATGAAAGTAATTTGCCCAAAAGGCTTCCAAAACTTACTCAAAATCATAAGTAAAGGCAACTGTGATAGGCTCATGATCATGCATATTGGACACCCAACCAGTGGGTGTCATGTCTGTATGCCAGTGAAACCCAAATATGTCTGCACAGATTATATGGCCGCAGTAGATGGTGGAAACGCCTAGGGGAGAACTGAGGCTACAAAGTGGGCTATGGAGGTGGTTGAATTTCAATTCAGGGTGGAATTTCTGATTTCAAACCATTACCATTGTTAGCTACGCTAGGAATAGTCAAATGTACATAGACAGGGTTCTTCAGCCTTTAGTGATGTCATTACCTCAAAAAATTAAACAATAATTCATATTCGTTTATGACAATGCTTCCCCACACCAGTCAAGGGTGATCAATATTTTTTTAGTGAGCATTCAATAAGCCATATGATGTGATCTGTACATTTGCCAGATCCTCACCCTTTAGAAAACTTGTAAGGTCGTCAAAGAAGCAAATCAGTGATCGTGCTGTTACTCCTGACAACTTCAAAGAGCTTCAACAGGCTGTTATTGATCAAATAGGGCTGCATTCCTCCGGGAGAAGCAGTTCTGGATCTCATAAACTCTATGCCAAGAAGATGCCAGGAAGCAGTGAGTACAGAATATAAATAGGTTATCACGTTTGAGGCAGGATCTCCGACCAATATGGCAGCATATTATCGGTGATGTGGGTAGTGGAGAGCGTTTTGTGCAGGCGCTTTTCCACTGCGCCGCGGCGGTCCCATGCAGGCGAGCCACTGCGCGAGAACAGACTATTGTCACAGGGGCTGTTTAGTAGCTCCTCCTTAGCATTTCTTGAGGAATAGGACTTCTTATTGTTTTTTAGTTTAGTATTATAAATAATTTATTTTGATTTGATTTTAATATACCTTTATGCTTGGCTTATGGCTGTAGTGACAGGAAGAATGGCGTGGGTATATGTTTCCCTAGGTAAGAACAACTTAAACACAAATGATAAAATGTTTATTTATTAATTATTTTTGTATTTTTATGTTTAAAGAGAAAAATATTTCTAAATTTAAAAGTATGACACCCACGATTTGGAGTTATTGGTTTATTACTAATTAATTTGTATTACGGGGTGCAGACCCAAAAACATTGTCTTATTTTTGCAGGAAATAAATTTGAACAGCTGCATTCTTTATTACAACAAGTGATCTATGAGGTATTAAAATAACTCAAACACTTTTGATATAATACAAATATGTATGAATATTATGATTTTAATTTCAATTGAAGATGTGTAACTGGATGTTAACTATTAACTGTTTAGTCATATGATACTATCATTTCCATTACTACTAACTAAAGCCTCAGTGGCATCTCAGTATCAGAGATACCACTGAGGATGCTACATCATAGCATGGGCGAAACGTTTGGTGATGTAAATAACACCTTGACACAGTAATTACCGGAAGCTGTAGTGTTTAGTAGTGACACCGGCCGCTTAAGCCTGCGGAAGAAGATAATTTCCATTGTTTTATAGTAAACACGACTAAAATAAAATAAAGGCCTATAATTATACTTTTGACTCGTCATTTTCAAATACAAATGAGAATTTATATTTCATAAAAGTAGTTAGAATTATAATTGTGATATGTATTATATACACTGTGAAGCAAATGTCCAATGTTTAATAATAGTGCAGTAATTAATTGATTAAACTACAATTACATCATATTAGTTTTATTGCTTATTAATTTGTATATTAATTATAATGTCACGTATTTATTAAAATTCACAGTAAAAATGAGTTCAACAACAAAGGAATTATACATGAACTTGTACAATATTGTTTGAAGTTTGAATATACTTCCGTAACATTTTAGACATTACGTGAACATTTAAGACTCTTAAACAATTAAGATTAGCATTTAAATGAGACAAGAACGATTCTTAAATATTAAAAAGTCATATTATTATAACTAACTGATCCCTGTACACCATTACATACTCACTGAAACCTGCGGCGCAGCAAGGACTGCTAATACGTTAATGCTTTACTGCAATAAGTACACCGTCCTGGTGGATTAACCTGCACTCATATATTTTTATGTTAAATTCAATATCTCCCCTACAACTTTGCCGCTGCTCAAACTTCTCAAACAATAAAACAGTTAGCAGCCGACTAACGTTTTCTTGTCAAAATGAAAAACTACATAATTCTTGTAATGTTTGATTATTAGTTATAATTGATGTATAACACTTATTTAATTGGTTTTTTGCTTGATAGTGTCCAGATGAGTTGTACTGTTAATGTGTTAAGTTTCAAATTTTTTGCTCGACAATAAGTGTATTAAATGTTGGGGTTTTTGGCGGGAGAACACTGTCGTAAGTGAAGTTTTGGAGCATTGTTTTCCGCCCGAGTCGCAGACCAAGTTGGTGGATCTTGCTTCACCTCTAATGCACACGGGGTATAGGCCATGTCCTCTCTATTTATATTCTGTACTCACTGCCAGCAAGAAATGAGGTGAGGAGGAGGGCTCACTCACTAAAAAATCCACTAGGAGAAAAGCCATCAATTTCCTGTAAGATTTAATAGCACTTTTAGTTATTTTATTACCACAGTATATTTAATTTGAAACCATCTAGGTTGTTTCATAATTGGAGTCGAGAAGAGTAAATTGAGATGGTCCAGATATAAGAGTTGAATTTACAAGTGAATACTGTGAAAGAAAATACTCAAGAAAGATATGGTGGGAAGGTGATTTGGATTAAGACTAAAGGGTACATTTCAGGGAGAGTGTAGAGATAAGAGAAGAATGTTGTTTTGATGTACTGTAGAAAATGAAGATAGAAAGAGATGGAGGTTCCTTTGTATCTAGCTGGCCTGTTTAATCTGAAGTCAGCTTTTGATATGTTTATATAAGAGCATTTTAATTGTTTCTGAGTTGATTTCACCAAACTTGTTTATTTTTAGACATATTATCTTTAAAATTTAAGCATAGTCCTTAAGAATAATGACAGTAAATACAAAATGTAACAAATAAAAAGCAGAGTACAAAACGCAAGGAAGTGTTAGTTTACATATTTATTGCTTGTATAATTTATTTTTCTACTTTGGATTTTAAACAATCTCAGCCTAGTTTTAACGCAAGCTATATTGTTAATCACTATAATGTTAAGTTTGTATATAATTTAGTATTATTTATAGCTTTAATTCAGTAACTGTGTAAAATTGTGTGGACAAATTCAAAAGTTTATTTAATGTTGATAGTTAAATTCTAATTTATTGTTGTGTTTCAGAGAATATGTGCTGAGTTGTGGTGGAATTGAATATAAGTTAACGCCGGAACTTGTTTCTGTAAAAACTGGAGAAAAAATTGTTCACGTTGAGGAAATAATTCCCAATGTCATTGAACCTTCATTTGGTATTGGCCGAATCATGTATGCAGTCTTTGAACATAATTTCCATGTCAGAAGTGACGATGAACAAAGAACTGTAAGTTTGAATACTGATTACCATAAAAAATACGATGTATAATATTAATTCATCTGATATTATATTTTATTCAATGTTAAATTGTGACTTATGAGCACAATAAACTCAGTCTTCATATCTTTCCTTCTTGAAACTAAATGCGAAAAAATATTCACCCCATGAAGAGAGGCTCAATCAATAAAGACCAGTATTGTTAGGAGTGTGCAGCAGTAATTCATCTGGGTGTGAAAGATGACTTTAATCTTGGTCCAAAATGAGAGTGAACCAAGAAATTAAAAGTATAGTAAAATGAGTCAAAATGCACGACCTTCAACTCAATGAAGATAAAACACAACCAATCGTATTTGCTCTTCTCGCCTTCTCACCAAATTAAATATCATTATATTAATAAAATACAAGTCAATGGCATTTCTGTTTAGCAATGTTGGATTGATCATATAAACGTTGAAGACTGTTTATTTTTCGTTTTCTATTGATAGGGTTGTGCTTGAACCCTGTTAAACTAAACTTGATAATAACTTATGTACAGTGTTTAAATTATTAGTGATATAATTTTCTTAATTTGTTTGTCAAGTATGATATTTCTTCCTTCATAAGCGGAATATTTATTGATTTTCGGTACTAAAATTGTTGTTCATTGAAACTCTGTTGTGAAAATGAGATGGAGTTTTCAACAACAAATTACAGTGACAATTGTCATTGGGTGATAATGATATTATTTACCCTGTTGTGAGGCTAATGAACATTTTTGTTTGGTCAGATTAAGGTATACTAAAATCTCTTTCTGTATAAAAACAAGGTAATCTGCTAGTCTTTAATAAATCCTAATTTAAATTAGGAAGAATATTTTTTCATATGAAATTAATTGTTATTTAATGGTCATTGTTAAATTATAAACAATATTACTAGCCTGTATATATGTCATTTACTTAGAATCTTTGTTTTCAGTTCCTCAGCCTACCTCCTGTGGTCTCTCCACTCAAGGTCGCAATATTTCCTCTAAGTGCTAATGACAAATTTGACCAACTTGTTCAATCTATATGTAAGTATTTCTAAAAAAGAATTTTATTTTACAATGCAAGCCATCTGCATTTTTATATTGATGATATACTTTTCATCTCAACAGTTATGATCTAATATAAACTGATTTTTGTTTTTGAGGAGATGTAAAAACTGTAAGGGTGGGTGGGTAGGTTAGGTAATGATCATTTGTTAATGACACCATTTGGATAAGGACCTCCTAAGCAGGATGGGGAAAATATAACCAAATGGTTTTCATTACCACTTTTATTGATTTTCATTACCAGCTTAAAGTCAGGGATGGTTACGAAAAAGGAAACATTTTGAAAATATAGTGTTGTGGTACTCAAACTGTTTGGAGTTTTGTCATGATTATGAATATAGCAAGGGTTTTGAAATCAAACAATAATTATGTCTGTTAGTGCTGGAAATTTGCGTGTATCAGTAAGGTTGTGTTTTGTTAGGATTAGCCTAGGATGGGTATTGATAGGTTAGGTTTGGATTTGTTTGGTTAAATTCGTTTAAATTAAGTTTTATGAGGTTAGGCTGGTTTTTAGAGTAGTTTTCATTAACCTAATCAAACAAATGTAACCTAACCTAATCGAACCTAACATAACCTTACTGAAACCGTCAAGATTTCTGGCACTAACATGCTTAATATTGGTTTGTTTGTAAAGCCCTTGCTATATTAATAATCAGGATAAAATTCTGCACAGTTTGAGTACCCACACGCTATTAAAAAAAAATTATTTTCCTGATTTTATTAATTTTTATAACTTTTGGCTTTTCCACTAATGAAAACCATATTCTTGTATTTTAGTTATTTATGTAAAATAATACAAAAATTAAGGCAAAAAACGACAAGTCGCCTGTTCTATATAAATTATTAAATCAACAAAATTACTTGTTAATAATGAAAAATAACTCATTTACTTCAAAATTAACCAACACATTAAAAAATATACGGTTTCAATGAATAAAGTTTTAATAATTACAAGTTAACACTAATAACAGTATTAGTATTATATCCCATTTTTAAGTTTGTGTTTTGTTTGAATAGTTATGACGTATTAAGAGTCCTCACGAATAAAAAATATATATATATATGTTTAATGTTTACGCTCCAGTCCTCATGTCCACTTATTAACTTTAACTCAGTAGCTCAGCTCGGAATTCAAAACTTGGATCCATACAGTCCACAGCGTTAACCACTGAGCGGCTGGCTATGTTGGTTAATTTGCTTCCTATCAAAGTGTTAGGTTTTGTAATATCTGAAACAAATATAATATTTACCTAATATAAGTTCTAGTTAGTTATGTCTTGGCTGTTAAGGTACTAAATATGTAGCATTGATTTTTTCAGCTGTATTATTGACAAAGGAGGGTATTGCACATAAAGTGGACGACTCCAGTGGTTCTATAGGACGCCGCTATGCTCGCACAGATGAAATTGGTGTTCCATTTGGTATCACTGTTGATTTTGACAGTTTGGCTGAAAAAGTTCCTTCAGTGACAATCCGCAACCGAGATACTATGACTCAGATTAGGGTGAATGTATGTATCAAATTCAACTAATCCTCAATCCTAAATTTCCAAGTTTGAGGCATGTACCCATTTGTATATCAATTCATTCACATTTTCAGATTGCTTAAACTACAAATGTAGGTATAAAGTGCATTGACTAGTAATGTACAGGGTTATATAGTTAAAATTTATGTACTTATAGTATAGTAGTTATCAACTTCAGATCAGCACATATTTGTGTTTTTTAACTCCAGTATGATTAAAATCAGAACATATTTTTTGTATTATTGATCTACTTAATTTAGTAATTCGAAGATTATGCTCCACAGTGCGTAAATTCATCATTTTCAACAAATTTATGAAAACGAACAGCAATTGGTATTTGCTTACAGACACAAAAACTAATGTTCTTTGTAAAGCTTTAATGGAGTATATTGTTTTAAGCATAGTTCATGTTCTACAGTAATTCGTTTTGAAAATACTTGTGTAAGTTCTTCACAAGGATTATCATGTAAGTTGTATAGTTGAAAAGTTTTATTTACTCAGTTGTATTGAACAGAAGAAAAATATAAAAAATGAGTGTGACAGTAAAAATTCTTTGATACTGCAGTGAATAATTTTGTTTTATTAGGTTAGTTGCTCTAAAGCAGTAAAATGGATACTACAGCTTCCTAAGAACATGTTTTTACCCAAAAGTATGTTGTGTCTGCCAAACTTAGCAGATAGTGCAGCAATCAAAGTGTTATGGGGTTTTATTCAGCATATGGGTTATGTTATGTCAGCATATGTTATGGGGTACATATGGGGTTTTATTCAGCAAACAATTCAATAAAATACTTTCATTTCATGCTGTGTTAAATTATAGTATTTTTAAATGAAAATAACAGTTAGTGAGTGGTAAAGTAATTTTCAGTTTAAATTACATTTGGAGAACAAGTTATGTTATGAGGCAAGTTTTAAAAGTATGTACAGTTTTGGAATCCCACCGCTGTAGTGCTGCGGTCGGCATTCAGTGTATGCACGCTGGGTACTACTATCAAGTCAAATGCCCCGCTGTTATATATCCATTTGACTGTATTTAAAGTCGCTTATGACTGTTTAAAATTCCTCCTATGGCTAAAAATGCCACAAATTGTGAATTATGCACTGTTTAAGTTTTCATAATGCTAAGGGCATGAAAGCAGCTGACATTCTTTGTGAGTCTGTCACTGTGACAATTTGGTTTTAAAATCGTAACCATAACGATTCTAATGCTCTAGGAATGTGAGAGAACTGGTTAAACATTTGTTGTTTATCTTGATATTATCACAGTTATTTACTATATGAATTTGTATAGTATGAATGTTCCAACTTTATACATTGTAAACAAAATCTTAAAACTCTTACCAATGTTTTAATAACAGAACAAGTGCTTGAATTATTTTTTTTAAATGACATAAAGGCAGACATCAACATTGCTTAGGGTATGTAAGTTCTGTGTTAGTGTTGTTCAAACAACCCATACCTTTTTCACTATGGGGGTTTTTCCAAGTTTGTAACAAATCATTCAGTAATATTTTTAGCGTCGGCGCAGTAATCTATGTTAATTGTCTGCAGCAAATGGTCTAACCAAATTTTCTGAACTGGCCTAGAGTTAAGTTTACAATATATAGTCCAGTTTTAGGATTTCTAATCAAAATCAGTTAAAATAATTTTATTAATTAAAATCAGTTTGGTAAAAAATGCTTGGTTCTAAACATTTTCAGTGAAATATCTATGAACATAGTGACTCAATATATATTCTTCATTACTTTTGTATTATTCTGTGCATAATCTTAAACATGTACATTTTTTATCAGGTGAGTGAAGTCACGCCCCTGTTGAAATCATTATCACTTGGCGATTCCATTTGGGAAGAAGCTCAAGCTAAGTTCCCAAGGTTTGAACAACAACAAACGACTCAGTGAGGTTAACGTATATTAGGTCACAATATTAAAAACAACGGTAATATAATTTATTTAATAAAGCTTTTTTATTTATATGATTGGTTAAATTGTTTTATTCTATACATCTCCTTATGTCACTTAACCGTTTTTTAAGGTCACATTCATAATTGCTTATATAAATGTATAGAAAACTAAAGTCCACTCACTTTGGACAGTAGACACTATTTCTAAGAGCATCCAATTACATTATTAACACGATTATCAGAGAAAGAGAAGTAATAATAGTATCAAAGTGTCTGGCCCATCCATAACATAACATCGTAGTATACATTTTTGGGATTGAGAAGTCTATTTAAAAACAGCAAAATCATGTTGTGTGTTCCTTTAAAAATGCTTAATTAGTGCTAAGAGATAAATAAAAATAAGACTAATAAAAATACTATCAATTGAACTAACTTTTTTGGTTGGTTTTTGAAATTGCTTTTGAAGATATACACTTAATACTGTAGATTCAGATGTACAAGTGGAAATTAGACTGAGTGAACATATGACATAAATTGCTCATCCAAAAGTACTTTGGTGACATCCTTTCAACCATATACAGTAGAACCTCTTTAATCCGGCATTTTTTACAAAAATACAAAAGTATTTTTAATTTGGGACTTGACGCTTTCTGGATTAAAGAAAATTCCGGACTATGGAGGTTATTTATAAAAATACAGGAGGTGTATAAAAATAACATAATTTGCACAACAAAATTTTACTGTATGTATATATTATTTAAACATGGGTTATTTAAACAATATAAGTACAGGAGAAATATTAAAATGCATTTTTAAGTACAGTAGGCCTACATGATGAAATAAATTTGAATACAGTATGAAATACAGTACAGTACTGTAATAAATAGTATTTGTGGTTTTTAGCAACAGCACTGGTAGATGGCTGGAAAAAAGATCTAATATCTACTTGCTTCTTACAACTATTTCTTTTTTTATTAGCTGTCGAGTTGCTCACCTTACAATGTTCATTGTGAAGGCAATTCTGTAATTTGTGTCTATTGCCGTTTATGCCGGATTATAGACAATTCCGGACTATAGAATGCCGGATTAAGGAGGTTTTACTGTACAACCAAATTTATATTAAAGCTTTCATGAAGGTCACCAAAAAATTATGAGATATGGTAAACATCACAACAGTTTACCATCTGATCAAGGCAAGCTCTAAGAGGGGATTTATGAAGCTTTTCTTAGTGTGGGAGAGTTGTTAGCACTTAACTGGGAGACTAACAACTCCCAACTGGGAGACTAAACAGGTAAATGAATGGCTTTTATGAAAAAGCAGAAGTTTAATTAATTAGCCACTTTTGTATGTATTAATTAAGCTATTGTACAAAAAATGTATGTGTATACATATTTTCTAATTTGGCCAGTACATTTTAATGAAATGTAATAAATAATATTATTAAAAAAGTATTTCTATAGATGTATGAAGGCTACTTTTAGACAGAGTAACAATATAATGCAAGATGAACATTACTCAACAGGCCAACATGTTGAGCCTAAGTTGGAGATAGCTCACGTTTGATTGAACATTATTCAAACGTGAGCTCTCCAACTTAGGCTCAAAATCCTTACACCTCAAGAGTGCCCGGCCATTACCGCTACTACATACAGATACTGTGGGATGTCAAAAACACTTGGAGTGTTATTCTCAAGTTTAGGTTTTCAGCCATCTTGAAAGTTGCGTGCTGGTATGGCGTGCTCAGCTCCCTGTGCACTCTCATGAATGTCTGCTGCATCACCGATTTATTTATTGTTCACTTTATTGTTACTTACTAAGTAGTCTACAGCCTAGTACTCAGTCTGAATATTGTCTAAAATGTATTGACCGGGTGGATACTCGCCGGGAATTCCGGGAAAATCGGGTATTATGCTTGAATTTGTATGGTACTTGAAAAAACCTGAAATTATGTTTGAATTTGTTCAGAAACGCTAAATGTGCTTGAAAAATTTTAAGTAGATAATGTATTGCAGGCCTATGTTCAGCTGTAAAATAATTAATTACTATGTTATGTGATGTAAGTATGGCCACATCGTAAATACATTCATTCCTGACCGTCAGCTGTAATAGGTAGGTAGAACGCGAAACGGTTTAACTAAGCTAATATTTGTTAACCGATTACCGATATCGGCGAAACTCCTTACTGTATCGCGGTTAGTGAGTGAAACAGTTACTATTACTTGTGCCGAAGAGATATTGTTTCTGTTCTTAAAAAACTGTTATATTCGGTGACTGGTCCTTAAACTTCTAGGAAAGCGTTACGATCCATTTTGGGCATTTAGTTCTCATCTCACAGTAAAAATAATATTTATTGCAATTTATAGACAAGTCTATGGCACTTTTCCACACATAGGTCCTTTTTTTGTCTCACTATAAGTTTTACTTTCTTAATAACCACAGGTCTAAAAATAACGGTTCATAATTCTGAAGCGGTAACTAATCCTGCTTTTTTAAACAAATCGTTCCATTCCCGGCTACATGTAACTGTTTTACGTATTCCTAACCCTAACCTCCACGAAAACTGTTGCCGTGCTAACGTCCAGTTTGTTTCCTTAATTCTGATTTCGCCTTCTCAGGCTAGCTAATATGGTTGTTTATTTCGTTTTGGTTTGTTTCATAACAAAGGTAAACTTCAACATAAAATCCCAGTTTTACATAGCGTTTGGATATAAGGTAAGATACAAGATTTTACTTTTTTAACCAAGTTAGGCTAATAATGCTTATAAAGTTATCATGTATGTTCATTGTTTAAACTTGAAGTTACTTTTAAAGTTTTTAGTTATGAATAACTTTAAAAGTAACATGACTATGCCTTATTTTCAGGTTTATGCCATAAGTGATTGATTTTTTAATTAGTTCATAATGAATTTGTCAATGCATATCAACTACATGTTAATTCTTATTCTGACAATAAATAATCTTGATTATTCTAATTATTATTTTATGCTCAAGTTGTTTAAATAATCTGATCACTAATTTATAATTAGGCAAATTAAAACAATATTTTTTATCGAAACAAGTGTTTGATCCTCTACCGGTATTATTCGAGCCGAAAAAGTAATTTTATTAAAAAACCAATTATCTATTCGGTATTTATGCAGTTTCTTGCTACCAAATAAATTGGAACATTTTGCTTGAAATGGGTCTAGAATTGGCTGTATTTAAACGAGATATGCTTTTTATTCCGCGGAAATAATGTATTTAACCAAAAAATTTGAAAAAAACCAATGTCACAACTTTTAGCATTTTTGTCATATTTCAGTTAACCCTTGACTACTACGGAAGCATTTACTCTCATAACTACTACGGATAGGTCTGTTGGACCGCTTTTTACAAAAGTGTGTAATTGACTGAAATATACATATAATTAAGAACAAACACTTTCTAAACTGTTTTTAACTTTGTTATAATAACCTATTGAGGAAAAATCTCAAATAAAAATTTTTTATAATTTTTTTATATTTTTTTATTTTTATATTGTAAAACTTGCAATATATAATCTAAATATTTTTCAATAATAATTATGCTTTAATTATTTTACAAAACCAGTATGCCTGTTATTGTTAGATACCATAGTAACAATGGAAAAAAAAAGTTCACCTGTAACCATTCACATGACCTTAATTCAATAGACTGATTTTGTATGTCAAGATGTTGAAAAAATATTTTTTAACAGTTAAAAGGAACAATGAAACAACATACAAATTTAGTCAAAAGAGAATGTAATACATGAGTTTTATGTCAAATACATTGTAATGTAAAAAACTATAAGCAAGAAGATAAATAAAAAATAATAATGTTACTTGAGTAAGACATTCATTACATCTATGGCCGTGCCGGGATGTCCTTCAACCAGGCCACACATAATTTTTTTGAACACTCCAGGCAAATAGGTTTGCCACAGCATTTACAAACGTATCTTGTCTTCCTTTTGAGCCTTGGGGGGCACATGCTACATGTTTTCTTCACATTCAGGATTTCTGGAGCCTCATCTTCTTCCTGAAAAGGTCGGTCTTCCACTTGAAGAATTCGCTTGAGACTCAGTTGCATATCCTGACTCAGATGCCCTTTCTGAAGTCTTCTTTGCATGAGAGGTGTGACAAGCTTCAGAGCAAGAATCTTCATAAAATCAAGCCTAGTCATAGCTTTTGTGCTTCTATAAGCATTGTAGAGAACATACGCATTTACTCCAGAGGAAATGTTTACCATGGTAAAAAAAGATAACCATTGGCCATCTTTGGGTACGTCTAGAGGAAGAATAGTTGGCACACATCATATCAATCGTGTCCACTCCACCTTTTGTTCTGTTATATTCAGCGATGATCTCAGGTTTTCCACTAACATCATCAGTAGCAGGACCATGGTGCATCGATGAAACCAAAATCACTGCTTTTGATTTCTTGGGCACGTAAGAGAGCAACGTTATGTTCTCAGTGAAACCGTACATACAACTCTTTTCTTCCTTCTTACTTGATGGAAGAAAGCACTCTGGGATCTCATTTTATTTTTTTTTAAAGTTCCTACAAAAGTCATTCCTCTCTTATGGAGTTCGTTGACCAGCTGGATAGAACTGTACCAATTGTCTGTGGTCAAGTTCCTGTGACTATTTTCAATTGATTTTATCAGGCGGAGCACTACTTGAGTGGGTTTGAGAAGGTTTTTTACTTCTTGATCAGTAAGGCCTTTACTGTCACTATTTTTTCCTGTATAAATATATCCATTGAAAAAGTAATGTGTCTTAGCATCGGCCAAACATTGAATTTTCAGGCCATATTTGGCCGGCTTTTTGGGCATGTACATTTTAAAAGATGATCTACCTCGAAAAGGTACCAACATTTCGTCGATACATACTGCTTCACCCATGGTATAACAAGACTGACAGTTGTCAACAAACTTATAAAATATATTTGCTACTGCCGCCTCCCTTGTCTCCTTTTTTCTTTCTTCTCTGTCTTCCGGGTTGTCGAACCTCAGAGCCTGCAGGATGAAAAGAAACCTTTCCTTACTCATTACGACTCGGAAAATTTCTCTACCTGTTCCGTCAGTTGCAAACAAGCTAGCGGCGGATTCATTGCCAGCTTTGAACGCAGCACTGTAGACAAGAAGACCAATAAAGCCCTTCAGCTCTATTTCATCAATATCATGAACAAAAAAAGGCCAGTGCTTCTTGTTGTACTTTTGCCTCAACGAACTTATCTTTACATTTGTCCAACACACAATCTCGGCCAAAATATCTTTAGAAATCAGTAATTCCCATATTTCTTGGATATCAGGATTGTTTCCAAGGTTTAATGCTCGCGCCGTAAGTCCCGGTAATTGAGTTATGATATTATGAGCCCTTGTTCGCACTGCCTGATTCCCTGCAGTTTTTTTCCAGCGAAAAGGCGGTATTTTCTTTTTAATCATATCCTTTGTCCTTCTACCATAGTAGAACGACCGATCTCTTATCGCAATCGGTGTTGGTGTATCAGGATTGCCAGTTGGTGTCAAGTTGTTCCCCTCAGGCTCAATTATTTGTGTCACGTCATTTGCCACAGAAACAGAATTTTCTATTGTGGTTATACAAATGGTTTCAGAAATATCATTTGTTTCTAGGCTTGTCTCATGGATATCAATATTTTCATTTAATTCAGGAAAAAGTAATGGCCTAGAAGGAGATACGTTACTATTCTCATTTGCGGATGGGACTTGTTGCAATTCATCAGTTCTACAAGATTTTTTTATTCTGGTATTTTTACCTTTTAGAACAAATTTTTTTAACTTTCTTTTCATAGACCTTGAGGAATCAGAAACGTATTTACTCACAGCATTATTTTTAGCCAATAAATCAACTTCAGTAGACCTACACACACCTACTTCTTCTATCTCGCACTCGTCGGCACTCTGCTCACTTTTTGAATCGTGGTCACTTTCTTCTATGTAGTCAGGATCCCGGTCACTATCGTCAATGTCTTCATCAAGATCATCCTCAAGTGTTTCATAAACCAAATCATACAAGTTGTCCTCAAAATTGCTTGTTCTTGAGTCGACAACACGTCTAGCAGGGGGACGAGAGCTCCTTCTAACCACTCCGGAACTAGTAGAAGGTTCAGATGAAATATCTGAACAATGTTGGTCTTTATCCATATTTTATTATTACAAAAACATAAACTATACACAATATACAAGTATTTACAATATTTACATAATCCTAATGAAAGGAACACAACCACTACGGAACGTTTATTGGACCGCTAACAAACTAACCCAAACACTACGGAACGTCTCTCAGACCGCAACAGATCGATAACTCACAAAACGGTTTGGTGTGCACTCACGCGATCCTACTGCTCAACTGGCCACTCGAGGTCAGGAAGGTACTGGGAAGCGCGGGCTTCAATATTGCGAGGCGAGGGAGAAATCCCTGTTGAAATTTCCCGCGCGGTCTGAGAGACGGTCCGTAGTAGTTAAGGGTTAATTTAAATGGTATTTTAACAACTTTTTTATTTTGATGTGATTTTTTGTGCTGATTACAAATTTTAAAACTATTTTGGTCTATTACAAATATTTCTCGAGATATAAGGGAAAAACTACTATCGCGGCGAATCGCAATTAGCGGCCATTACGCGATCATTAAATATAACAACTATTAATCACAAAAACTGAATTCACCTATATTCCCGCCGGAATGACGGCTGGCAAGCCGTCACGTAGGCCAAACACTGGAATTTAACGCAAATTACGAATTTTTTTGAGAAAATAGACCATTAGGATAAGTTAGGTTATGCTTGGTTGTCAGTAAAAAAATGTATTTTTCGAGCTGAAAAAATAATTTGACTACAAAACCAGTTATATATTTGTGTTCAGCATAAAAAACACGAGAAATGAAAAAAAGTTGTCGAAAAATAACGATTTTTAAAAAAGTTGGTTTTTTACTATCAGATAAAAAACTAGTTTTTCGATTTTTCGGTAAAAAACGAAATTTCTGCGGATAAAATCAAACTCCTCAAAAGATGTAAACTCATATTTTACCACTTTTTCAACATGAAATTGTATTTTCAGAGGAGGCAAGAAAGTGCATAATTACCAAAGTTGGTTTTTCACTATCTCATAAAAAACTAGTTTTTAAATTTTCGGTAAAAAACAGGTTTTCCGCATCTAAAATCAAGGTCCAACCTCCTAAAGAATTAAAAACCTATATTTTACCACTTTTTCAACAAGAAATCGCATTTTAATAGGCGTCTAGAAATTGCATAATTACCTTCTAATATGTTTTGTGTGCTTTAGATTTATTTTTTGACAACAGATTAATAAAATAAATTGATATGTATTGTAAATTGGAATAAAGAATTTTGTTTTAAGTTCATGGCGTACTATCCTCCTGAGACCTGGGAAAAAAGGTTGTTTTTGTCAATTAGGACCTAATGTGCTGTTTTTAGCACATAACCATGCACTCAAGTGAGTCCTGGATAAAAAACTCAATTTTATGTAACAAACGCCTAATGTGCTGTTTTTAGCACACATCAGTAAAAAAAAAGTTAAAGGAAATTTAGCTCTGTTTCGAGGCAGAGATTGGTACTACTGTCAAGCCGGTTTCCCGCCAATCTGGATGACGCGTCTTCAAGCCAGTCAAGCCTCAGTTATATGAGTCACCGGCACCTGAAATCATGGCTGCACGTCGTAACTCTGCAGACCTTCATTTAAATCTAGGTAAGAAGCACAAATAACTATAGAAATGTTGATTTAGCTATTAAATATATTTAAACTAATAATGAACTTTATGTAATGCATATAAAGAAATCATAATAATGAAGTTTCAATGAATTTTTTTGTGATTATTTATTAATGTCCTAAAAAAAGCACATTCGGTCTCTATTAAGTTTTATCCATTTTACACATGTGCTAATAATGGCACATTCGGTCTCAAATACTATGTATAACAATTTCAGTTATTTCCTTAAAAAAAGCACATGCATTGTTTAGTTTGTTATTCAAAATAATTATTTACAAGTAATTTAATTCTTTTTACAGTACCTGTTGAAATCATGATTAGTAACAAAATAAATATTTTCCTGTTGTTTACAAAACCAAACAAAATAAAGAAATTATTAGGTAAAATACAAATTTATAATTTCTTGCAGTTGGCGATGAAGACATACTGAATGAGCTCAATTTAGATAATTCAGATTATGAAGATGGGAGGTCAGATGATGAACCTGAAATGCTACAAAGTCGAAATATGGAAATGTTGAAACACCTGCTCGATAGCGATGTAGATGATAGTGATGAAGATCCTACCTATGAACCTGAAATGGATCAGAATTCTGACAGTGCAAGTGGTGAAGAAGAACAGCCCACAACATCTCAGAAAAGAAAAAAGGTACCAAGATTACTTAAACTAAAATTAATAGTCCAATTAAACTTAATGAATGAAAACCATGTATTTTATTATAGTTTCAGTTTTAAAGTTTGTCCAAAACCCCTTTGCACTAAAATTACTTTCCATTAAACTAATAATTTTTGTTATTGTTTCAGCAAATACCGATACCAAAAGCAAAGCGTAAGTCAGAGAAGAAAAAACCTGAAGGCCCAAAATGGAGGAAAGGAAACAAATTTGAGCCTGAACCAATCCACCTCAACAAACCAGCTTACATGCCTGAAAGCTGTAATGCAACTTGGGATGATGACGACTTTATTGCTCAATACATTGATGACGACTTTCTAAAGATAATGGTAGAAAAAACTAATCAAACTTATGTCCACTCCACTGGTAAGACTTTAGGATTAAGTTTAGAAGAACTTAAAGTTTGGATCGGTATCAATTGTGTAATGTCAGCTCTCCAGTTCCCAAAAATACGAATGTTTTGGGAGAAAGATTATAAAATTCCCATAATTAGTAATTCTATGACGAGAGATCGCTTCTTTTCTATTAGAAAATCAATAAAGGTAGTGTTTGACAATGATATTTCCAATGAAGCAAGACAAAGTGACCGTGTTTGGAAAATACGTCCTTTAGTTAACAGAGTTTTACAGGGATGCATGGATCAACCTCGAGAACAACATATCTGCATAGATGAAATGATGATACCTTTCTCTGGCACTTGTAGTCTAAAACAGTATGTCCCCAACAAACCAAATCCTGTAGGGCTCAAAGTTTTTGTTTTGGCTAACTCTAATGGTATAATATGTGACTTTAGGATCTATCAAGGCAAAACCACATTTCCTTTAGAGGTCAATCAGGGCTTTTCTCTTGGTGAAGCAGCGGTGCTTTATCTGTCACGATCATTAGTTCCTGGCCATGTGATTTATATGGATAGATACTTTCTTACTGTTAAGTTAGCAGATGAGCTTATTAGTAGGGGAATCAGGTGCTCAGGTACACTGATGAAAAATCAGGTGCCTAAAAACAATGATTTAATTGATGACAAGTTATTTAAAAAACAAAACAGAGGCACTACTAACGTTACTGTTAGGGAAGACAAGTTGATTGCATGCACCAAGTGGTTGGATAATAAACCAGTTGTTTTGCTTTCAACACATGAAAGTCAGGATCCAGAATGTACTGTTAAAAGATGGAATAAGAAAGAAAAGAGGTATGTTGAAATCAAACAACCAAAGGTTATAGACTCATATAACAAAAATATGGGAGGTGTAGACCTGGCAGATAGGATGTTGTCGTACTGTCCTTCCCGGTCTAGAACAAAAAAGTGGACAGTAAGGTGCATTTTGCATTTTGTTGATTTAGCCATAGTAAATGCCTGGCTACAGATGAGAAAACACAAGAAAGAACGGGGATTTGCAAACAGGGATATTCCTCAACTTAGGACATTCAAGTTGATGTTTGGGGAACGCCTTATCAACAAGAATTGTGAGCCCAATGAAACGTTTGTTGAAGACGATTCGGAAGAAGATGTTATCGTTTTTGAGGATGGGAGAAAAAAGTCCCTACCTTCGTCAGTTGTGCGCACAAAGGGTGCAAAGCACCTACCTAAGGTTCATGAAGGGCAACAACAAAGATGCAGAATGCCAAAGTGCAAGCTGAAGAGCACTATTTATTGCGCAAAATGCAATGTTTTCCTTTGCTTAAAAAAAAATAAAAACTGCTTCTTTCAGTTCCATCAAAAATAAACCAGTAACTATACATACAGAAGTAAAAGATTGTTTATAATTGAGAAATAAAATAGTTCATAACATGTAACATGTAGATTCATTCACTTTCCACCTTAACCATATTAGGACCGGATGTGCTTTTTATAGGACATAAATAATTGTACTTTATAATATATCGAAAATTTTTTGAGTATTTTTTCGTGTTTAAATAAGTTGTTGTTAATGTGGTTTGTGACAAATAAACCAGAAATAAAACAAAAAAAAATTCAGGTCTCAGCTGATTTAAAATATATGTCCTAAATATAGTACATTCGGTCTTATCTACTTTAAAGCCATATATTTTTCTAGGACTCAATACAGTTTATGTACACGTCCTAAAAATAGCACACTGGGTCTCAGGAGGCTACGACCACATTGCACTAAAATACGAAATTTAAATCATAGGAAGTACATTCTGGTAACTCGGCTAAGTTGGGCCTATACTTTCAATTAATGTATTTTTTAGGTCCAGGCCTAGCTATTATATAAAATAATTTTACCCTTATGGTATTTATGCAGTTTCTAGACGCTTCGCCAATCTTGACTTTTTTATTACCAGTGGGTTGAATCAGGTCTATATTTTGTGGGGAAACATTGTTTAGGCTTATTCCGCCGAAATCACCATTTATATACAACATTGAAAATGTAAATGAGTGAAAAAGATTTTTGCAATAGCCTATTATATAAACAACTAGTTTTTCGAATTTTTGGTAAGCAACCATTTCTATAATGTTTAAATCAACCTCTTCAAGAGATATAAAATTATATTTCACCACTATTTCAACATTGAATTGCATTTTCAGAGGCACCAAGGAAGTGCATAATTACCATACTTAATAAACCTACGCCTTTATTAAAGGTTTGATTCACAAAGGCCTATATTGTATCTTACTGTAGGAATAATTTTCCTGCCCAAATTTATTCACTCAAGACACAGATCAAAAATATATCTTGTACACAAAAAGAAAGAAAAAGGGAATATTTACACGATTGTTAATAAATTACTAATTAAATATATATTAACAATTAATTAGTTTAGAAAACCGTCAACATTAATACCAGCTTTTCAGGTACTGCTGTATTTGGTTGATCAAGACAATTCTAATTAACTCTTTTTCTTCCCTAGAATGAGCAAGATGGCAAAACATGGAAGAACATCATTTCAAGACGGTTGGTTTCAAGATCCGATACAAAAAGAGTGGATTATAAAAAAACCAGATATTTATTCGGCTGGGTGTCGATTCTGCCCACAAGCCTGCATATCATTGTGTACTATGGGTAGGCAATCACTGATCAGTCATTTGCGAGGGAAAAACACAAAGACAAGGCCCTTGCATTTAATTTGTGTAATTTACACAGTTTTGTACAAAACAAATCATCAGTTACTAGCAAACCTACTGACATTGCCCTTACTACATGTATTAAACCCGATGTATAAGCTAGTGCATCCTATTGTGAACAATTGTCAAATAAGCCTACCGAAGAAATCTAGCAAAGTTGATGAACACTTATTATTTCTAAAAAACCGATACATGTTAAATGAAAATGTTTTGTCAGCTGAAATTAAGTGGTGTTTGGAAACTGTCATGACCCACAAATCGTACAGAGCTTCTGAAAAAGATGTAGAATTATTTTCTCAAATGTTTCCAGACAGTGAAATCGCAAAGAGAATGCAACTTTCACGTTCAAAGATGGGCTATGTAATAGTTTTTGGATTGGCTCCCCACTTCAAGCAGGAACTTTTTTATAAAGTGATACAGGCCATTGCATCAAATTATCCATTTGTAGTTGGATTTGACGAATCCTTAAATAAGATTTCCCAGAGGCAACAAATGGACCTAAATATAAGGTACTTGGATGAGGAGAAAAAAGAAATTTGTACCAGGTATTTAACATCGGCTTTCCTTGGACGTTCTCGGGCAAGTGACATTTTAGAGTCGTTTCTTCAGTCACTAAAACCTTTGGAACCTAAAAACATTCTTCAAGTGTCCACGGATGGCCCAGCAGTTAACTGGAAATTTATCAAAGAATTTCAAGGATATCTCCAGGAACACGAAAATAGTGCCAAACTTTTGAATCTTGGAAGCTGTGGTTTGCATACATTGCACAATGCATTCAAACATGGCATGAAAAGTACAGGTTGGGAAATATCGACATTTTTAAGGGCATTATACAACTTTTTTAAAGATGTTCCTGCAAGGAGAGCTAAATACACTGATATTACAAAATCTAAGTTGTACCCATTGAAGTTTTGTACTGTCCGGTGACTCCTGAATGGTGTTGTTGCTCAAAGAGCTTTAGACATGCTACCTCACCTAATTAAGTTTGTGAAGGATGTGCCTGAGAAGGACAGACCTGTATGTTCAAGTTTCGAGACACTGCATAAATTTGTAGAAGATTCTCTTATAGGTCCTAAACTTGCATTTTTTAAAACAATAGCCTGTGATGTTGAGCCATTTTGAACTATATTTCAGTCGGACAAACCTTTGGCCCCATTCCTTTATACTGAGCTTCACAATACTTTGTGTTCTATTGAAGAGAGGTTTCTGAAGCCGGAAAAAGTTGGCAACCTAAAAGTTGATATAGAAAAAGAAGAAAACTTGCTGCAAGTTTTACATGTTAAAGTTGGATTTTTAATAAAAAAAGAAATAAAAAAATGTCAGAAATAAAGTTAAGGATCTGGACTTACAAATCTTTTTACAGAGATTGTAGATCATGTTTAAAGAACATAATATTAAAAATGCTAGAAAAATCTCCACTTAAATATAAGCTTACTAAAGCTGTTTCTTGCTTTGACCCACAACTGGCTGGAAACCCAGGACAGGATCGCCTAAATGATCTACTCTCTATTCTAGTAGACAATAACTGGGTAGATGGACAAACAGCAGATGTTGCCAGTAAACAATTTAAAGCTATTGTCAATACTGCAAACCAAGTAGAAGTATTTCAGACATTTGATAGAATGGCTGGAGAGAGGCTAGACACTTTTTAGATAAAAATGCTTTTAATGCTTAAAGTAGATGAAACCAATTGTCTGAAAAAAATTATTGTGTTTTTGTTATCACATGGCAATGCCAATGTGGAAAGAGGATTTTCAATAAATAAAGAGGTTTTGATTGAAAACATGAAAGAAGAGACAATGGTTGCTCAGAGAACAATTTTTGATGCAGTACAAGCTCAAGGGGGGCAGATTAAAGATGTTGAAATAAATAAAAAATATGCTTAATGCTGTTCGTTATTCAAGACAGAATTATCATGATGCTCTTAAAAAACAAAACCAGGAAAAAGAAGAGGAAGAAGAGAAACAGAAAATGAAAAGGAGAGCAACTAAACTCATTCAAGAATTGGAAGCTAAAAAGGCAAACATTGATGAAGAATCAAGATTAGCAAAGTTTGCTGTGGAAAAAGAAATTGAGAAAGTGTATTCTCAGCTGAAATAGTTTGTGTTGTATTATATTAATTCTGGTTTATTTTCAATTGTAGATAGTTATTAATTTAAGTTATGAACTACTAAAAAGTAAAGTACAGTATAATAAAGAACTAAGTAAAAGACTATTAGCTACTACAAGGTGTCAAAGAATTAAGAAAAAAAGCTCAACTACCACACAGTGTCATAAAGAACTCAGAAGAAGACTTTAACTACTACAAAATGTCAGTGGTTCTGTCTTTTTAGGTAAGTTTCCTCATAGCCATTTCTCTCCTAGTTTACAAACTGCAATAAATAGTATTCCTACCTACCAATGATATTCCTGTCATTTTCCCCTACATCTTCTTTAGAATAAATTTAAAGTGAAAATAGTATTACGGTTGCATTAATTTAAAGTATAGCTACATGGTGCCAGTAGGCTACTACATTTTGTGTGTGATCTTTTAGACATAAAATTACATAAGTAGTGGCAATCACCCGGTTGGAACGGTCCGCAACTTATCCTTGAAAACATTTTATAATCCTTGGAAAAACCTTGGATTATGCTTGAATTATTATTTGAATTAAGTTTCAGTATCCACCCTGATTGAAATAAAAATAAAAAATATGTACGCATATTTACAACGGTACATGAACTTTTTAGATTCACTATTAAGCTTCCAGTATGTAAAAACAAGCCAAGAAATGATCAAAGTTCAGGAATGGTAATGTCTTTCCATTTGGTCATCCTTGATTTGGGAGTCAGTTTAGGGTTGTTTGTAAACACATTGATAGCATTGTGGTTAGTGTGTCCCACGATAGTTGCCAAAATATTGTCATCTAATAAAACATTGAAAAAAGTCAATAGGCTTGCCTATGGTAATGGAATTAGGAACTTTTCATCCCTCACAAATTATTTGTTTCAGGCCAGCTGTACGGATTTACAAGACGGGAGGTGTCGTATCATAGACAAAATCATCCTCAGTGTTAGTAAAAAATTGTTCATTGTTGGTATTATCGTACTCCTTATTACATGAGAGGGAAGTGTCTTGAGTTACTAGACTCGCTCTTGGGACGTAGAAAACGTTCACAGGACTTAGACGCCATATCTTATTTAAATTAAAACTGTAAACTACACTCAAACTACAAAAAATATAGTAAAACAGAACTACAAATAAAGAAAGTGTACACTAAAAACCAGAAGTGATATCAAGAAACTAACTCCAACACCAAACAGCTCGTGCCATGCACAAAACACGAGTAACATATACCGTGATCTTACGCAAGTCCTGCCGCTCTCAGACTGAATGCAGTTGGCAGAGACACCACACCAACGGTGTGTGCAGTGCTTCGACAACGGTCACGTCAAATGGCGTGACCAGCAGCGAACATGTTAAATTCAATTGTTACCCTTTTTATGACGAGAATAATAATAAATGTATAAAATAAAAAGAACATTTATAAGTTGTTATATTTTTTATTGCAAGAAATACTGTTCCGTACATTTAATTTACATATTTAAGTACCATTATAGAAAGACTCATTTAAAAATAATACATTTATGTAGGCTATACAAAGAAATACTAATGGCATTCTTTCCAGTTACAACAAATTATAGCTATACAACTATGGTAACTATGTAATATCATTTATTCTTGCCATTCCAACTTCTGATTGTAAATAAAGGATCGAGATCTGTAGTTCAAAACTTTGCAAGATTAGGATATGAATTTAATACCTCAGGCTACTGCCTGACAGGCCTGCTTGAACTGACAGGCCTAGGGCGAATATCGAATAACAAAATTGATTCCAAGTAAACACTAAAAAAACAAAAACATGAATGAATGAATTGAACGTTATATTCAGAAATCATCATACAGTTTTTAATTTTCTGATTAAACCCCATGAAGAATGTATACGAATTAAATTAAAATACGAATACTTTCTAGTTTACAAACTTGAATGTTGCTTAGATTAAAAATGAATACAATACAGCTCCTAATACAAAAGACAAGACATTTCAATGTTAAGTAGGCTGTAACATTATTTGAATCTCTTTAAGGTTAATTATAAATTCTAAAGTAAAGCATTTTATACATACAACTGTCAAGAACGCTTTCTATAAACAGTTTATTTTTATTTATAAAAACATAAATTGATTTTGCTCATTTATTACAAAATAAGAGCACATCAGACTTATCAGCTATAATCACATTGTTTTTAATTAATAATTATTATTGAGTGAATAGTAATTATTCGATCAGTGAATATTAATTGTATAGTTTTTCATAGTAGTCTTTAATAATTTCAAAATACTTAATTTGTGAACCATATAAATATTCTGTATGATATGCACTTGTTAATTATATATGTTCTATTTGAAAATTAGCCATTCAATTCTTTTCAAATGGGTAGGCTACTTGCTAAAATTCTGATAAGATTGTAATAACTTGATTGAAAGCACTTTAAATTTCACTTTTAACATAGTAACCAAACTAAGTCTTGATAAGTTAACTACTATATACATTTAAATTATGTTATTTTCTTAAATGTACATTATACATATTTATATGTTTTTAATTTTATGTACAAAACATAAATGTGCAAAGTGCATTGGAAAAGTCTACTACAGATGAAAGGAATTGGGAAGGCACTAGACTGTAAATGCTGTCTAGGAAGTGATTATAGTCTATACACAAATAGAATTCCAACTAATGATACGCTTACTGCATTTCAAGAATTTTACATAAATTTCTTAAAACGACTATTTTGGTTGGATTGTGACATGAGGGTTTGATGTCATGACTAACAACATTATGTTAGTAAATAGACTGAAAAGTGTACTAAATAACACGAGATTTATTTTACAAACAGTTCCGCGGTGAAGTACCTCAGTAGTAAGAATAACATTGACTT
Organism: Stictocephala bisonia; assembly: GCA_035578905.1. Lineage (NCBI taxonomy): Eukaryota > Metazoa > Arthropoda > Insecta > Hemiptera > Membracidae > Stictocephala > Stictocephala bisonia. The sequence continues at coordinate 309,448 of JAQJVL010000773.1, read as the reverse complement.
GTTCTGTACATTATTTTAGAATCAAGTATTGATTCCACGTTCATACATTTAACTACAATAGTGAAGGGAAGATAGTCATGATGGCGAATGTGTTAAAGTAAAAAAAAAAATGCTAATATCACAAAAATATTATTGTAGGCCTGACATATAGGAACATAATGACAATAATACTGAAAACTATGTAATACTATATTTACTTTTGCCCAAATATATTCTTTTACCATATAACCAATACATTTTAATTATTTGAATTTTTACTATAATTAGTAACAGAGATCAAATAAGAAGGCAGTCACAAAAAATCTAAAATGAGAAGGCACAGCATTTTTTTCTTCTTTCTGAGCTAAAATTCCTTACACTTAATACTGGATCATGACACTGTGAAAATGACACAAGATATTAGTTAACAATGCCAATACGGCTTCACATAATATAATTACATCTAGTGGTAGTTGTTTAAAATTTTTGCATACATGAAGAGCATTTTTGCAGGTCCAAAGATGTTAAAATCTATTAAATTATAGAAAACCCTCAATTAATAAGAACAACGAAGGACTTTGTATGTGCGTAAACAAATTTAGCAAGCTCTCCTCATTGCATCATACAAGTGATACAAAATAACAATGTACTAATTTAAAATCATACTTAATTTGGATTTCATGTTGTATAATTAAAACTTTCAGAAAATTTTAAAGCAAGTTAGAGTATGTTAGTTTTAGAAAATAATAAAAAGCTTTGACCATTATAATCTCCCATTTTTGGATCTTTGTTGTCAGTACTTGTATGCTCATTCTTCTCCTTGATTCTTTTTGTTTCACTCATACGAAGTGTTGTCACCTATATTCAAATCCATGCAACTTATTTGAGAGCAATTCCTATGTGACATTACAAGGAGCTGCTCAGTGTATCATGTTAACAAGGTGCTATTTTGGGTCAATTATGACAAAGGTTAGCTATAGCTGATCTGTTATACGGCAGACAGTGCCAGAAGAGCATGAAATTTGCTATGAGAAATAGGTAATTGTTGGTGTCCAGTTAAAATTCTGACTCGAGTATGGTATTGCTACCTAGGATAAAACCATTGATCAACAGTTAAAACAGCTTTGAAACTAGTACAGAACTGATATAGAAGTCACCAGGTACTTGGCGAGTTTATGAAAAGACAGAATTCATAATTAATATTAACAAAGCCCCCAAAAACTGTAGGGATTTCTGTTAAATGGAACCTATGCAGACGGTGAATGCGAAAAAAATTTAAAATGTAACACATCTAACACAAATGTGGCATCCATTACTACAGAAATGCTGGCCTTTAGATGGCTTGAATATCAAGAACACGTGAACTCGTTTTACAGCCATAAAGTTTCTTTTTTACAAGCTACAATCAATTACATATTTTGCTTTGATATATTGTGTTTTTATAGATACCCTATGTTTTAAAAATTATTTGTTATGCCCATCAATGACAGTCGACATCAAGGTGCAGCACATTTACCCTTTAATATGAAGATGGGTTTCAACAAACTTAATCAATTAACTATTGATTACAAACCATTCAAAATGCATTTGTAAACCATTTTTATTCCTTTAACCCTCCCGGTGATAATAGTATCGGCCGCGACGATTATAACCAGCGCCCGGGTGATATCGTCGCGGAGCGCGACGATTATGTAAGTGTTTTGTACAACTCTAATTCCTTCACTAATTTCCGTCTAAATCCAATGTTTCATATAGTGTCGTCTTCACGAAATTCTGCTCTATTTATTACATCCTCTATGGAATATAATCGATTACTCAGTTATTCGATATATCGATGTTTTTCAACATGTTGTTTACAAAAAACCCATGTATATAGTTTCAATATTGTAAATATAAATTTTTTGTTTTATAAAGGGAGCAGTTGAAGTGTAGTTTTTCTAAATGTACATAAAAAAGTGAATAAAATGGCTATATCAGAAGTTCAAAAAATTGTATATATAGTGTTGTAGTGTTTGTGAGAACTTGAAAAATTTTTTTTGTAAAAATAATTTCACATTTAATACACCATACTGGATCATAATATGGAGATAAGCTTACTTATACTTTAGTTTTTGATACCTTAGAATGTATAGATTAAAATGATATATAAGACAATGACTTTTAAAGCATTTAAAGGTTGTAAAAATAATATTTTTACATAAGCGCGTTTAGCCCAAAAAATGGCTCATCACCATGGGTCAGAACACATATCACCCGGAGGGTTAAAACTAATAAATAGCATCGGTACTAAATCAATAACATCAGTAAATCAATAAAATATAAAACTTAAATTTAAAATAACATGTAACAATTGTTAAGGAAAATACAAAATTATTTAAATGCTTCTAAAAAAATGTAAATGGTGTCTTTAAAGTAGTACATCGAATATATCTAAATCATAAAAATACAATTAGGTTATTATTTAATCATAAATCCATTAAACACAAAGTGAAGAAATCATATGTTTTTATGAGTATTTTATCAGTCCTTTTGATAGAAAAATAAATAAAACAAACAAAACATATAAATGCATTAATACTAAAAATAGGAAAGCTATATACATTAAATTATTGTTTAACTCTTTCATTGCATACCTAATCCAAGATGAACCAAATATACCATAAGCTCACATAACCAAAGATTGATAACTGTCTTGTGGCTCTGAACAGTGAAATGGGACTCAATCTGAAGTATTATTCTAATTTATAAATAATTATTCTGATTATATGATAAAGCAGAATAACTATTTTTTTAGGTTTTAGTTGAATTTGATGCAAAGAAAACTGTATATTTTATGTAACAATTATGTAATCATGAAAATCTAAAAATAAGAGCTCTCTAGTTTGGTTGAAAAATTTTAAGTTTTTCTACTGGAATAGTAAAATGCCATTTGATGGTAAATTATGAAACTATCATATGGGGGAAAATGTAAGAAAAGGAAACATACACAAGGTATCAAATCATGGTAAAGGAAAAGTTGTCTAGAAAAGGAATAATATAAATAAATTATTGCTAGTGTTGCTACAACCTACTTGTTGATAGCATAATATTGTTAAAAACATATTTTAGGAGACTTAATTTTTATTAAACATTTTGTACAAGCACTTTTAACACTGAAATATTTGTTCACTTGTGCTGTTATACTTAAAATCGAATCCATACTGGCTGTGTCTGAAATACTACAACATACTTTAGGGCGTTGTTTGTGGGGTCAAAATATGACAAACAGTTCCTATAAACCTTCGTTAACTAGCTAGTCACAATGTTGCATTGAACGCTCTCAAATGGTTTGTCTAGAAAACTTAAAATTTTGCAAAATAATTGTTATTACTGTAAAATGTCCAGTAAAATACAAAATAATAAATGTGATAAAGTTTAAATTTACAAAATGGTAGCCCTTAAATATTTGATTGACAATAACTCCAAAACAGTTAGTTTAAAAAATATTTAGTAATGTTTTATTACAAATCTTACTAGAAAATCAAACGAAAAATATGGGGGATATAATTTTGTAAGTTTAGCTACTCACTGCCAGCGTGTGGGGTACCAGCCTATGTGTTTATGGATTATAACTTTCATATATAAGTTATATAACTTATATATAAAGTTAAATAACTTTCAAGAAGTTTAAGCACACTACAAATCCGTCGCGGGCAAGCGACTCGGAATTTCATGTGAATCTTGTCAAACATGTATTTGTGTCGAGTAAAAAGAGAGTATCAGATTTTAAAAATTCTGAAGAATTGGCAAATGAGTTTATCAAAGAATTTCGCCTTATACTGTTTTCTATGTTAATGTACTCATGTTGTATTCGGTGCCAAATAGAAGACATATTAATAAAAACTGCAAATTTATAGATGACATTACTCGAGTAGTTTTAGAAAGGTTTTTTAAAGAGATCATAAAAGTTGGAGATAGAAGTTTTAAAACAGTAAGATATTTTAGTATAGTAAGATGATGCTACCCTCACAAGTCAGGGCTTATCAGCAGGGATTCCAAAAAGCTTTGTCACTGGCAGAATCATTCAGTTGTTTAACAAATTTGTTTGATTCTCTCTCAGTCCAAGATAGATACAGTAAAGCAAGTGAAATTAGAAAGTTAAAATTTGTATTGGATGATGTGATAATTGAAAAGATAGCCTCTTGGAAAAATGATCACTTAGAAGAAGAAACTAAAAAAACTAATTCTTTTTAATGACAAAATGAGAGATTTATCGGTTGAAAGAAGGTGTAGAAAAATTAGGTCAAGAAATGTGTGAGAAAAATGAACACAAAGACTACAAAGAAAAATGTATTTCAAAAGAAAATGAAGAACTTCTTAAAGAACTGAAAGAATCGAAATTGGAAATTGATTCATTATATAGGAGACTAGATAAATGGATCATCAAAACTTGGAGCTGAATGACAAAATGACTTCCTTGAAAAGTTTCTTAACATTACATCAAAGTCAATGTGAAGAATATTATATCAAACTCACGAGTGTAGGAAATGAATATTACAGTTTAAAACGTGAGCTTGAGGATCTTCAAAATACTATACAAGATTCTCAAGAACATTCACACCCATAAATGTGCACAATATCTCAGCTCCAATCGATGAAGACCATCTTGGGAAAACTGTAATGAAAGTTTTGTTGAGTTTCATTGAGTAATGAATGAAGAAATAAAAACTAATCACTTGAAATAACAAAAAAGATGACACTAAACATAAATATACAAAGGATATTGAACAACTAAATTATCTTCGAAAGAAAATGTGGCGCTAGAAACTAGAACGATGCGGATAAAAAGTACTTTTGCATAGTTTGCCAAGATAACGACCATAAAACCACAATATGAATATGTCTTGTGGTGGGGATGAGGTGCAGCCGAAACTAATGCTATTGCTTCTGGCTGTACTTCATTATAACCTACCTGATGTTTACTGATTACATTTGAACTTTCCCAATCACTAGGCGTGCATAAATGTTTGTTTGTTTTGTTGGCATTTTAGGTTACGTTAGCCCTCTTCTATTCCTTGTATGTAAATTACGTTGTTTACATGCTAGGTGTGATTTTAAATAGTAAATAGCGTGAAGTTTCTTTACACCTATGACATAAGTATACCACAAAGTTTTTTATAGTGTTTGTTGAATTCATTAAACAATTTTTAATTTACACAAACATGCTATTTGTATATAATATAATATACAAGCATTACGTTTTGAGCGTTAATTTGGGGGATGTTCACAGTAAAATAATTGTTCAACTAATTTCCACGTCTCTTTCTCATATACATAACAACTTGACCCACTTCAGCTGCTGGGTGATTAAACATTTAAAAAATTTCACTGAATCCAGCTCATTCATTTTTAAAAAAACAAGATGTCATTAGATTTGTAATAGAATTGCAACAAAGAAAACATTATTTTTGTAAATATTTTAACAAGCTTACCTTATTATGGCATCTATTAAATGTGGAAACTTAAGATGAACTGAAATAATAATACTTCAGATATTAACTCACAGCATTTAAAGTAATTTTGAATTCACTAGGATTAAGTTTACAACATTTGGAGTTCAAAAATAAATAATTTCACAATACACAAAGTTGTTAGTTCTTAAGGCCAACGCACATGAAAACAACAAAAAGTTGTTATATTGAAGATTTCAACTTGTACATCTATATGACACATCTAAACAAATAAAAATACTGTCTTTCATAATACTTTATACATTGTTCAAATTTAATACAAGATTATTTAAAATTTAGAGAAACTGTTCAGACCGGAGTTCCAATGGGATCCCAGATGATAGAGTCAAACGGGCGTTTCGTGATCTGCTTCTTCAATACGGCCCAGCCGCCAAGCGTTGGGGTCGTTTGCTGTAGACAAACTAGAGTTAGAAATACAAACAGAAACCAAAAGTACAACAATAAAATGCAAAGGTCAATAAACAAAATATCAAAAGTTACAGTAAGATATACATTGACCGAGGTAAGAGAGCAAAACACACTGCAGTTTAGCTGTTTATTCAAGTTGTACACTTATAGTTAAATAATGGCAACCTCCATTTAGCCAGACTGCTTTTACCTTTTTCCACAAAGCCCTACTTTATAATTCTTTTAATCTATAATGCATATTATATTTATAACTATCCAAACACACACAATCAAGACGACTTACGGCCCCAACCTGCAGATGTCCAGCGGCCCATGGTGGGTTAGAATGTCATAGGAGTAATGAACAATCAATTTTTTTCATCATACACAGCAAATATTCAGACTGTGTAAAAATTACACATTTCTGGGTGTATTCTGACCAAAATTAACGTAATCTCAAATTATTATTGTTCCTAAATGATTGATTAGAATATCTTTTGACACATTTTGTTGTTTTTTATAAAACAAAAGTCACAACAAAATTCTTTATTTTCTTCCGTTCTGTTTTAAATTAAGATAAATCAGCAGTAATTATGAACAACATGGGAATTAAAATAATGCTCGTACTTATAAAACTGAACAAGGCAAGTATTAAGTATTCTGTTTATAAACAAGATATAAGTAATAATTGCCAATTGTAGTTGTCTTTACATAAAAAAGGTAGTGCTTGGATGTTAAAAAATTTACCTTAATATTATGATATATATATATATATACTTAAAGTTGAAAGAAATAAAAAAGTTTTTCAGCTAATAAAAGCTGTACAGAACATGTTGCAGAAGCTTATGACTGACATTGTTTTGATCATGCGATGCAAGAACATCTATTTCTATATCATTCATCAACATCATAACATTCAACAGTAAAATAACAACTTAACGTGAATACTGATGAAAATGAATCAAATAATCTTTCAAATTAAGGACACGATAAATATTAAATATAGGCATACAAAAATGGATTTGCAAAAAAGGGAAATAGGATGTCATAAAACCACTAAATAAAATCTCAACTAATAATAAAATTGAATGAAAACGAACCTGATATCCAAACCACCCAACATAAAGTAATGTGAACTATGGTATAAAATTGCTGAAATAGCATATTTCATAACAAGAGTGGAAAATGGGATTTTACATGTTCGAGACCATATGTTTGAAGTGTGAGACTTGTCGAGCATTTCAATTGGTCGAGAACATGCAAAACATTTTCACTTGAGTTTTGAACGACATTTTTCACAACTGAATAAAAAATGTTGTAATGTTAACTTTTTAGGAACATTATATAAAATCAGCTCTACTATTTTAAATGCACATTTAAATTAATTGTACAGTTATGATTGTTGGAAATAGATATTCCTTTATTAGGAATGTTATTCAATAAATTCAGTTGGCGAAACGATAACAAGAATGTTTTTAAAAGCTTTTGAAGGTTATTAAGTTGTTGATAGTGGAAAATTTTTGAACGTAAACAATGTTACTTTCGACTGTCAACAATAGACAGCTATGAGAAATATGATGTTTCGCTGGTTATAAACACTTAACGAAAACAGCTGAACTCATGGTAGTGTTGTGAAAAGTTATTTTTGCTGTTGATTTTGAATTTTATATTATGCTAAGGCTCTCTGATTGAACCATGTAGTTCATACATTGTCACATCATGAAATGTTGTAGTCCAAATAATGACAGTAAATTTTAATTCTAATCTGTTTTAGAGAATATACCTTGATTCTAAAATAAATATTTGGCGAAGATTCTCCTAATTACACCTTAATCTGGGTTTTCAGTTTTTACTGACGTGCACAATTGAACATTATTTCAATGAAATTTTACATTACATTTAAGTAAAACATGCAAATCAGAACTGTGCCTTGAAACTACACATCTAGTGTTTATGCAAAATAAATATTCAATAATAATTGTGGTAATGCTTTTAATTTAAAGCAATAATGCACACAAATTTAAGTAAATCACAATTTAATAATCAGTAGTTCTAACTTAAATTGGCTTGTTAAAATTAGATTTTTATAATAACATACAAATATAATTCTGCAAATTTGTATTAAACATAACAATTAATTTTCTCTTTTTTATTAAATTCATGAATAGTAAAACCACGCTCCTTATTTTGAACTTGTTTATCTTAAGTAATTAGTATAGATAAGGCATCAGCAAACTTATCTAAGAGGACAAATTTATGAACATCTTGCAGAAGAGAACACTTACAAAGAGATCATATTACACAAATGATCAGTGTCACTGGCACTTTCCTCAGGTGAGTAGAAACTTACTTAGCTTCAAATGTTTGCTGGGTAGGTGGCAGTCGTGGGGGTTTGTATATCCACAGAGCAACACTCAGGTTTGAATGAAGTTTTTTCAAGTTTCTATATCTGAAGTTTGCTGATGGAGAGGTAGGAAGGAGTTGTTACATGAACTATCTGATGTTCATATTAGGAGGATAACGGGATTTAGTTATACATTGGTGTGCTAATTCTATCCTTTTGAGTTATGAACTATTGGTTCATGGGAGGGAAGGAATCTGATTACTTTAGTGGTCTCAGTATCTCTGCCTTTGTCCATGACACACTCCAACCTCTGGTATGACAGCTTCCATCTAATGTTCAGGACACCAATCATTTCCTCAGTCTTCTTTCCAATCTCCCCAATCTATACCCCCTAAAACCAAACTGGTTACCGTCTTCTTTCCAATCTCCCCAACCTATACCCCCTAAAACCAAACTGGTTACCATCACTATCACTTCACTGTACACCAATATTTCTGACACTCATGGCAGTTGCTATTGAGCACCTCCTCAACAAATGTCCTCCCAACACAAAAACGAGCACTTCCTTCCTACTTCAGCAGACTCAATTCATCCCTGAATAAAACCACTTCAAAATTTCTGGCATCAACTACCTTCAGATCAAAGGTACCGCATGGAATGGCCCATTCCTACACCTACCTCTTCATGGGGAAACTGGAGAAGACTTTCCTCAAAAGCAACCCGTCCAAAACCTCTGTTGGCTCCGTTTCATGGATGAAATATTCATGATCTGGACTGACTCTAAAATAAATCATGAAACCTTTCTTCATAGAATACAAAAAATTTTATTTCTGAATTACACCTGGCTTTCAATTATTTTTTGATTGCTTCGTCTTCCTTGATGTTGAAATTGGTGTTTTTTAAACTGATATTCACATCAAACCTACAAATAAACAACAATACCTTCACTATACCAGCTGTCACCCATACAACACCAAACGCTTACTACCCTATAGCCAAGGCACCCGAGCTAAATGAATAATAATTTCCTCTCCTAGAAACCTAGATAAGACCTTGTCAATGGCTTCTTAAGGAGAGGTTACCCTACAGAGACCTCTCTTTATTTATCACAATAAAAAACCAAATCCGCTCTGCTCAGTTCCAAAACAAACTTCAAACCAGAAGTAGTTCTCAATGCTTATCCCTTCTCACCAATTACCGCCATGGCCTACAGAAACTCAACCATATTTTGAAAGATGGCTTCAACATCTTAAAAGCATACCCTCATGCCAAAGATCTGGAAAAACCAACTATCTCCTTGAGACTAAACAAAAACCTCCACCGAATCCTGGTCCATCCTAAGTTACCTGATCCTAACACCCTGACCTATTTTAAAGACCATCAAGTATCCGGTTACAATCCTGACAGCATGAAAACATTGCAAAACCTGTCCAATTCACCTTCCTGCCACATTTGTTACCATCTCCACTACCTCCTTAACCCTTTGAGTCCCAACGTACGACTAGGAAGCTCTCAAAAAATTTTTGTTTCTATTAGAAAAAATTATTTCATTTTTAAAATCTTATAATTTTTGTTAATAGAAAGTATTGATATTACCAGAAAAACCTTGATATAGTGCTAATATAACTTTAGTTGGAGAAACAATACAAGAACGATGCGCCATTTGGTAGGGGCCGTGCTTATCGTTAGTGCTATCAGCTGTTTTTGTTTGCTATTCAGTTCTGACTACGTCTGGAATGTTGTTTATTACTTGTACCGGTGTTTTATTTTATAAAAATGAAACGTTCATTATCTCCAGTAAGTTAAAATACTGTTAGAAGAGGAAAGTTTGAGTGGTGAAAGTTCAATCGGACTTCATCCCTACTTTTTGCTTTTCATAAATGTTCATTTTTATTTGTAATAAAATTTTTAAATGGTCTAGTGAGGTTTTAAAAACTTAAATTTCATTTCTATTTTAGATTTATCAGTTTTAAAATTAAATTTTAGTTTTAACAAGTGTAAATATTTGAAATATGTAACATTTTTGAAAAATTACTATAAAAACTTGATTTTTTAAGATAAGTGTCTGATTTTTGGTGTGTACAAAAATATATTGTTTATTGAAAACAAACATATATGATTTATATATGAGAAATTTTTTTCCTTTATGATTTTTTGGATCAAAATGGAAAATTTCTACAATTTTGTTTGTTAAGTACAATATTTTTGTTAAAACAAAATACTTTATAATTTATATTTTTAGATAAATATTGTTTCTATGGTAAAGGGTCTAACTAACAACAAAACAATACAAAAAGTATGTGTTTTTGTTGATAAATAACAAAAATATGATAGTTTAAACAATAAATGTCAATCTTAGAACTTAGGCTTAAGCGGCCGGTGTCATAACTAGAATCTACAGTTTCCGGTACATGTCAAAACTGATAATTTTGTCCCGCCTCTTCTTGCACTGGAAAAATGTCTGGGACTCAAAGGTGCAAGTTGACTACATGATGCCTTGAAACCACACCTGTGATTCCACCAATTTCATTTTTTTAACTCCACTGCTAACATGGCCCTGTTTAATATATCAGTCTGAAAATACATGAATAGACATAATTGCAAAATCCAAAATCCTGAAAAATCTCTCTCTGCCAACACTTCTCCATAACCAAAACTTTTTACCAGTATTACACCACTAAAGTAAACAGATCCCTTCCTTCCCATGCCCATAGTTCCCAACTCAGAGTTATCTCTATGTGTATAATGGATAACTCGTAAATCCCGTAACCTTCCTAATCTGAACATCAGATCACTTACCACTTCCTTCGTACCGCTCCACCATTAGCAAACTTCATATTTATAGAAACTGGAAAAACTGCATTAAAATCTCAGCTTTACTTGCGGATATACACCCCCTACCACTATACACTCTCACCATTGTCACCTACCAGCAATAGTGGAAACTAAGTTACTGTCGGATCAAAAAGTATATATACTCGAGTTTGAACATCCACTGTGTGAAAAGTATAAGGGGAGGAAAACTAAATTACCATCAACATTTTAATCATCTATTTCTGTGATTATGAGAGGTAGTTTTATATTTTTACCTTTTTAATCATAGAGTGGGAAAATACACCAGTTTTACAGTTTAAGATGACTTGTGATGTTTGAAAATTCACAATAATAAAAATAATTTTCAGATCATTTTGAAATTTTAATATCGTGTAGATAATTTAATTGAGACCACATATACAAAGTTTCAGAATTGTTCAGTGGCATAAAAAGTTCTGTTATCAATTTTCCAAAGTAACTTTTCTTCGACATTGAAAAGGGATACGAACTTGAGACAAACAGTAGTTTTGAGTGTCTGATGTCAATAAGTTGAGTATATATTTATTTTTATTGTATGAATACTGATTGATTTTATATTATTTTATTATCTTTAAGATGTAATGTGCACTGGACCGTGTAATCGCAGCCTTCCCTAGCCGCCCAGTGGGTGAAACTGAATGCGGCGTCGCTGCGTTCTAACAGTTGGCACGTGTCTTCCAACCAGGTGGTTGTGGGTATTTCTAAATAACTTTGGGTAAGTAATGCTTGACTTTATTAATATCTCAAAACACTTAAAATTTGGACCTATAACTCTCTTTTATCAGAGATGTTGGTATTAAAAACCAACATGTATTAACAATAACATTTTAAATCACAATTCATTCCAATGGCAGGTTTACAAATGTTTCTGTTTACAATATGCAAAGCTTGCTATTTACAATATATATGTATAATAATTTATTATTTGTAAATATATACAGTACAACCTCGTAGGATTTTACTTATTTCAAAATTTCACTCACTATCTCACTGAAGTGATCACTACTGTTATCCAAACTACTGCTAATGTCATTTGAAAAAACCTACAAGATTTTACATATTGTAAACTAAAACATTTGCCACTGTACGTGTATGGGTGGGCGGGTGGGTCAATGCCACTGTACGTGTATGGGTGGGTGGGTGGGTCAATGCCACTGTACGTGTATGGGTGGGTGGGTGGGTCAATGCCACTGTACGTGTATGGGTGGGTGGGTGGGTCAATGCCACTGTACGTGTATGGGTGGGCGGGTGGGTCAATGCCACTGTACGTGTATGGGTGGGTGGGTGGGTCAATGCCACTGTACGTGTATGGGTGGGTGGGTGGGTCAATGCCACTGTACGTGTATGGGTGGGCGGGTGGGTCAATGCCACTGTACGTGTATGGGTGGGCGGGTGGGTCAATGCCACTGTACGTGTATGGGTGGGTGGGTGGGTCAATGCTTAACTAAATAAATTACGAGTACGAGTATGAGTACCAACAAACTTTGTTTCCAATTCTCTCGCTTTCTAGACGTCTCACGGGCCATTCTGATGCTTTTCCATGACCAGCTTGACATTCTAAACAAGTACGTATAGTTAAGATTTCACTAGAAAAAATTCAGATAGACCCCAGACAGACTCTCGCCATCCATTAAACCTGCCATTCGAATGGATGCTGACGGGAAATGTTTTTGTTAGTTAATTCATTGCTTTTTAATACTAACATCTCTGATAAAAGAGATTTATAGGTCCAAATTTTAAGTGTTTTTGAGAAATTAATAAAGTCAATAATTACTAACACAAAGTTTATTAGAAACTCCCACAACCACCTGGTTGGAAGACGCGCGCCAACTGTTAGAACGTCGCAATGCTACATTCAGTTTAATCCGCCAGGCGACAAGGGAAGGCTACGATTACACGGTGCGGTGCACTCGACACCTTAAAGATAAATAAAGCAATATAAAATCAATTAGTATTCATAAAATTAAAATAAATATACAGGGTTAATAAAAAGTCCGAAGACAGTTGAATATTGTTTACACCGTTATAGATAAAGGTACAAAACAGCGCATTGCTGCTGGACATAAAAAGTTATTTTACCATGTATTCAGCAATCCTACCTTCGTAGAGGGACGGCCCACTAGGAATCAGAAGAAAATCTTAAATTTAAGCATAGGTACATACATACCATTTTAAAGATCTTAGCTAGTAGAACATCATACCGCAAATTAGAGCTCAACAGGTTAATCCTGAACAAAATGGCGGCGCTCGAAAGTATCAATACTGATCTTATGTGCTAGATTTTAAACCACTACTATTTTTTGGCGTATAAAACTTTTGAAGTGCGGTTTACAGCATTCTTCTATGCTTGACCAGCCTTCTAAAATGATGTGCATATCAACCCATGCTTACACTAAAACTTTTCTACTGACTCCTCATGGACCGTTCCCATAGAAGAATGGCAGGATACTGAATACGTATTAAAGTAGGTTTTTGTGTTAAGTAATCATCTGTGAAGTTTTTTAGCTTCATCTGATATGGTTACAACAAAAACTAAGTAATTCTTAAACTTTCACATAAGAACAGTATTGAAAGTTTCAAGCGCCACCATTTTGTTTAGGATTAACCTTTTGAGGTCTAATTTGTGGTATAATGTATTTTTGAGGTCTAACTAGCTAAGACCTATAAAATGATATGTATATCGACCTATGCTTACATTTCTTCCGACTCCTAGTAGGCCGTCCCCCTACAAAGGTAGTGGATCACTGAATACATGGTAAAATAGCTTTTTATGTCCAGCAGCAATGTGCAAAGTTTTGTACCTTTATCTGTAATAGTCTAAACAATATTTAACCATCTTCAGACTTTTTATTAAACCTGTATATTCAACTTACTGATATCAGACACCCAAAACCACCGTTTGTATCAAGTCTGTATCCCTTTTCAATGTTGAAGAAAAGTTACTTTAGAAAATTGATAGCACATTTTTTTATGCCACTGAACAGTTCTGAAACTTTGTATGTATGTGGTCTCAATTAAATTATCTACACGCCATTAAATATTCAAAATGATATGATCATTATTTTTATTATTGTGAATTTTTAAACATCACAAGTCATCATAAAATGTAAAAAATAGTGTATTTTCCCCATTCTATAATTTAAAACATTGTGAAAAGGTAAAAATATAAAACTACCTCTCATAATCACAGAAATAGATGAGAAAAATGTTGATGGTAATTTAGTTTTCCTCTGCCTTATACTTTTCACACAGTGGATGTTCAAACTCGAGTATCCATACTTTTTGATCTGACAGTAGTTTCTACTCACATGAGGAAAGGCCAGCGGCATTACAAATTTGTGTAATGTGATCTCTCTTTATGTGTTCTCTAACCCAATCTAAAATTTAGATTAAGTAAGTAATTTATTGTTTATTATTAGTGATAAGAAATAAAATATGCGATTTATTTAAAATAACATTAAAAATGTTGTGATTTATTTTACGTAGTACCATCTATTAAATCTCTTGCTTCTTATATCAAGCTTAAGATGTCAAAAGCAATCGATTTTTAAACTGTTGGAATTATGATTCAATATTTAGACTTTAAATAAAGATTTTATCTTAGCAAAATGTCAAATAACATTGCAAATTACAAGGAGTTTGAAACTATATTGACATTAGATTGTTCAGTACAAAGATTGTTGGTGAAGTTTGTCCTTGCAATCAGAGTCCATCACACTAATAACGAATCATGGCAAAGAGCCTTAATCTACCATACAGGACATAGATTAATACATGATCTGAGGGAACAGATTGAAGCAAAGTACTTCTGAATTGAATTAAAATGAAAAATAACACCACTATTAGTACAGAAACAAAACACAGAGAGAGAGAAAGAGGAGCTACATGAGTATCACTTATCCTCTCATTGTTTGTCCCTTTGATGGTCACACCACAACGGACATGTTCTTAGTACTGGTTTCTGATATTCCTCAATCGATGATCACTGTGGTACATCACCCCCTGACCAATACATATTGAGGATAGCAAGACAATTAATACGATTTCAGGAGGACTGTCATTTAAAGCGAGGTACACTTAAAATTCAGTAATGTCTTCAAACCTACTCCACACAAAAACGTGAAAGCCCACGTAGCCTTCTTAAATATGGGAGCCTACATTAACTTTATCGGTTGAGAACCCAAGACTGCCATTCTGGAGAGGTCCTTTCCTGATATTTCTCACTTACCAGAGTGAGTTAGCAGTCCTACTGTATTGCATTTAATTATTCAGGAGGCTGATAATTGCCTTAGGGTCTTCTTGGCCTTCGAGAGCTTGTTTCTGAAGATATGCATCTCCCCAAGACCAGCTTGTGAACATCAACACTAACGTTCCAAAGTGATAGTAGCACACCGCAACTATAAAATAGGGTACAAGCCTGATTCCTTGCTCATTAGCAGATAAATGCTTAAATCCTTAACATCTGATATGCTGTTTCACAATGAACACTGATTATGGTCTGCACCCTGCAGACAATTAGGATATCTCCATATTCCTAGCTTTGAGAATTTCTCTGTTGCCTTCTCTCCAGCTTGAAAAATGGCTACCTGAGAAGTGAGAAGTACAGGCATTCAAGGAAGCGAGCCCAATATTGATGGCCCTAAGCTCTAGAATTTCTTTTTGCTGAGTCTCTGATGTGTATTTTAGGATCTGCAGAATTATCTTGAGTTGTAGGCTTAACACAACTGTTTTCCTATCAAAGACCACTTTGATTGTCCCTTCGAGACAAGTAGCATCTCTAGCGTCCTAATAAAGCTCTATGAGCATACCTCCAACCCATTACTTCTGGGCCAATCCAACCTTGCATTCACTTTCTTTAAAACCTTAACAAAAGTCAATTCAGTTGATTTGATCAAGATTGCCCCTGGCTGGATTTTGAGCTTCCTGGTTTTTGTTGAAGTAGAATTAGAAGCAGGTTTTACAATCACCATACATTTCACAGAGCCTGTTTTTCCAACTCTCAATTCTCTAATTCTTCTTTTATTCTTTTCCTCATTATTTTACATTTTAGAGGGTGTAGAAGACAGTTGTTTCTATAATACAGTTTATCTTCAGTAGGTGGTTGAGATGATAGGACCTTTCTTCTTGGCGTGTCCTACATGTTGTTTCTAACTGCACTTGATGACTTTCCAGGAGTTACAAAAGTTCATGATGTCCAGGATAGATTTCTCAAACATCATTATTCTGCTGATTTTTCATTGCGGACCGTTTCACTTTATCTACTAACTCTATCATCAACTACAGATTGTCTTTCTCATTCTAAGTTTGGATATGTAGTTCCTGACAGAACCTTGCTGATTAGTGACCCCTCCGACTGACTACTGCTAGCCCCCAGGTCTTGCTGTTCAGCAGTTAATGGTGGCTGAAGTCTTCATCTACTTGACATTCTCACTTGTCTTTGTTCTTCTTTTGGGTTCTTTTCTTTTGCGACCTTGCCTGCCACACTATGATTGTAGACAGATTCTTGTTCAATTAAGAAGGCAGGAGCTTCAGCCAAGAATGATGTTTACAAGAATTTTTTGTACTGTGACCTTATATAATCCCTCCTGCGGAAAGAAACATTTTACTGGTTTCCTCCAATTAATAAATCCCCTCAAAATAAGCCAGGAAACCCAAAGTTCTCAACACTTTTACATTATTTATTAGTTTTATTTGAATTTGGATCTTGGTTTCTCCACAATTATGTACCCTCATTGGAATATCAAGCTGTATATCCACCAGATAACTTTAAACACTGGAATCGTGCCTCAAATTAAAAAAAAATTTCCCTCCATGCAATTGTCTTGGTAATCACAGCAAAGCCCTATTCAGTCACTATACAGCACTGCCACACGAAAAAAGAAAAAAAAGAACTTTACAAGTCATAAAACAGGAATATTTGGTATACATAAAGATACTACTAATTTTTAGAGATATGTCACAAAAAAGTCATCTTAGAAAATATTACATTTTCAAATGCTCATAATAATTTAGAGTTGATTTATTTGTGTGTGTAATTAAAAACATAAATAAATAAATACAATTTTCATTTGAACTGAAGAAAATTGAACTGATGGGTGCTCAAATCTCTTTATCGTGAAAAACTAATTATTTGTTTTATTTTTTGTTTGCTAACAGAAATCAACATACATAATCTTAAAATAACTCAATTAAAAGATTAGGCAAAGGGTATGGTCACTGATAAAACAAACAAAGTGTACATCAACAAACAAACATATGGAGGAAAACATTCAATTAACAAGAAAGAGTTTCAACAAAGCGTTTCAGTTCGAGACATGGTTAAAGTAATATTTTAAACACTTTTACTTATGGGGAGTCATGCTGGAAATACTTACCACAGTAATAGTACCTAATCCTAGGTATACCTAAGAAAAACACAGTTTCATTTGAGGATGGCAACAATGCTTTAGTCATGTATAGAAAGTTGACCCTCTCGTATCTGTCCTTTAGACGTAGAAGACAACTGCTGTAGTTAAGAAATGACTGTCATACAAGAAAATATGCCACAAACTCCGTATTTGCTTTTCCTGTTGGATAAAAAAAATAAAGATCCCATTGATAACCAATATGTATCTATTAAACAAAGAACCTTTTTGAGGCTGAGTGATGGAGAGGACTTATTAATCCTAACACTACCTCTTACATAAAGTTGATTTTCATTTCATTAAGTGAGTGTCATTTGTTTTAAAAGAAAGATGTCTTCTAAAGGTTTGAACTGTAATCTTATTCACTTTACTGTTACTCATAGAGTATTTTCTACACTGACAGGAGAAAACCTGAATAAGACGAAAGAAGAAAAAAATACACTTGATAGTTGATTTTGTATTTCTAAGCCTGTCCATCTAAGAGTTTCACAATCAAAATTTGCAATAAAAAAATAGCAGATAACATATTGATGTTTTATTACTTAAAACAAATCTCTTTCATCATATGCCGTAGACATAGGTCACATACGGGACAGATACAAGAGGTTCCACTCTACATATTCAATTAAAATGGTTTAATTTTGACAGATAATATACCTTTTATAGTCACTATTAACATTAACATATCATTTTCATTTGATTGATTTAATGGTTTATTAAAAAACATAGAAAAGTGCTTCTCAAGTAGACCATTAACCATCACAAAAATCAGCGCTTTAATGTGATATTGTAAAAAATTAATTTGGAATAGATAATTGATTGGTAGTACATAAATTCTTCTAGCTCCCAAAGTATTCTCTTAAGCATCCCCTTAAATAATGAATTTAACCGGATGTCACTTAAATTGTAATACTACAATGACAACATATTTTGTACAGCCAAAATTAACTGCTGGTTAACGTACAACAAAAATAACTTATCTAAAGGGACTTTACTTAATATTAAACTTGATTATGTTAGGTCATGAGGGACCTGTTACACAATACTAGAAAATAGATGCCATCATAGTTGTTCAGTTTCACTGAAAGGGACATAGTAAAAGTAGAGTACAGTTTCGTACACTTTACGTGCCAAACCTGTCAGTCACTTTGCTCGTACCTACCTCAGGTTTCAGCCTTGTTCTATCATCCCTTGAGTCAATTATAAAATATTTGTGTTAAATTAGGTATCACCTGTGGTACAATGAGCAAAGAACATATGACAAGCAAAATTATTTTCCTAAGAGAAGGACAAGAAAATATTTTCTCCATCCTTTATCAACAGTACTGCTCTGAAAATGTACTGGTCACTTATTACCAGTTTCTAAAAAAAGTTTCAGATAGAAAAAATGTCAAGAAACCTAAGCTCTAAAAAAATGATTTACTGATCATCAGAAATGCATACAACTTGGATACTTAACAATTAATTAAAATATATAAAAAAAAGTGTGCTGTGCACAGTCTAATTTCTGGTCACCAAAACTTTGTTCAAAAGTACAACATTTTCCTGAGATTTGAATAAAATGAAAATAGTCTTTATTAATGTGGCAGACTATATAGTCCTCTCTCCCACTTAACCCCTTAATGGTTTGAATTAGACGAAAGTGTCAATTCATCATATTTCAAGAACTATTTTCAATTTATAAATATAAAATGTACACCCTACACAGTCTGATTTTTGTTTGGCATAACCTTCTCCAGCATTAAGTCCATTTTATGAGATAATAACGTGAGATAGACAAAAATGTAAAAAGACTCAAATCGTAGGAACTTTCTTTCCTAACTATAATAAAACCATCAGATCTGAATTTTGAACAACTGTTTTTTAGTTATAGCTCAGAGAAATGAATACACAGTCAACCATATGTAGCATAGCGTACAAGGTAGGAAATGCAAACTACCATATGCATCTACAAGCTCAAACCAATAATTCTAGATTAGTGGTGTGCTCTGATTACTAAAACCACCAACTACAGGTTGGAAGTTCTCTCACAATGATTTAATAGTAAGGGCAATGGCTGGAAGTGGGCTATGAGTGGGAGAACATACAGAAGATTTAGTCGTAACGAGGATGACTTCTCTATTTCTTAATTCTAGGGGATGATAAGATTATGATATAACTATGGACTGGTTTATTTTCTGAAACATTCTTAACAGTTCAATTTAATTTTTAAATGATCATGGATATAGTAACCCAAAATAAATTACACATGGAATTGTTAATTCTATGTAATCTAATTTGTAAAAACCCCAATCAATTTAATTGATAAATCGAGGTAAAAACAATAAATTTTCTAGTAGGTTAATTTTGGATTGTTCTAAAAAACAGCCTAGAAATTAAGTTTACGAATTTAAAATATTCAAACAATTCACTATTATTTTATATATATATATAGCTCTTCACTGATACTAAGTAGGTGGCACACTGATTCTGCCTGTTTTGATTTAATTTATAACTATGTCCATATCTGCACATGACATCAAATCTTGTACATCTAATTCCCTATATAATGAAAGTACCGGTGATTTGAGTCTTTTTTTAAAGGAATTATTTCTAGTTCTTCAAAACCAATTTTGAACTGGAGTGAATTTTGCACATGAAACTAATGGAAGTTGAAATGGGGAGAGACTTTAGACTACTATATGCTCTAACAGAATTGAGAGGAAATGTGGAAAATAGGCCCACCCTGGGTTAATTGGTTAATTAATTGGTCGGTAGCGTAGTTGGTTCAATTCCAGCTTTATGTGCTAAAGGTTGTCAGTTCGATCCCAATCAGAGTCAATACATTTTGAGAAGGATTAGCTGATAATCACCGGCTGTTCATTTGTCATTGGGCTATTAATTAATGACACTTTCTAAGGAATAGTCGGCCTTAGTTTGTAACAATGACTACATTCGCACATCTACACTCATTCGAAATCCATATTCACCCATATCTTGACGATCGGCGTCTTATGAATAAATAAATAATACCCTATACTACAGTAAGTATAGAGGTATAATTCCTAAATACCCCATACTCCTCCCTTTCGCCTATTCAATCAGGCATGTTTCCTAAACCTCCCATTAATTGTTGAACATTCAGTTTGTGCTTTTTATATTGGAATGGCTGTATTATACAATATATTCAACTTCAAAACAAAATCTGTGCTTGTCCATAGCAATAGGACAATATTTAGTGATGTTATGGAGTAATGAAACATAGTTTTTTCTCATTCTTAATGTAAGCCATCTTTTGTGTGATGGCTCGCTCGCCTTTTGTTATTAAATCATATTATTACTTTCAATAAACTGAATACTTTGAACTAAGAGGAACTAAATTTAGTTCCTCAGAGATTTGAAGGAAATGTTCCATTTAATATATGTATACAATGATTATTGCTCTAATTTATAGAAAAACCAAAATAAGTGATAATTTTTGTTTTTATTTGTAAATCAAAATAACAATATTTTAATAATCGATATCTAAATTAAATAAAGTAGTGTACTCAAAATAATTAATTAGTTTAATTGAAAATAATTGTACAGGGTGTTTCAATACTCTCACTACAAACTTTGTGGTATACTGTTCCATAGACCAAAAGGAGCCAAATACTAAGATAATCCTAAGACTAAGAGTAAGTAATCAATCTATTTCATTAACTGTCTCCCTGCCAGTAAGTGTTTTTTATAAAAAAATGTTATTTTTAGAATACTCAACCAAATTTGATAAACCCTTCACTATAGTTAGATTTATTAGTGAAAATTAGGTGAACCGTCCTGCTGAGTTGTTCCAGAATGATTTAACAGGTTAACAAAGGATCCATACAACAGTAAGTTATAGTGTATGGAATGTTTTTTTATTTGAAACTTTTTATTTATATTTTATTATTTAGTTGTTTGCTAAGTATACTTTTTCTTCTATATTTATGAGTCTAAACTAAAACATCTGTAATATGTTCTCAGCTAAATATATAAGTGTATAAGCAATTTTGCTCTTTATTTTGCGATTAGTGTAAAATTATTCATGTATAGTGTAGTACTCAAAATTCCTCATATTGTTTTAACAATTGAGTTTCAAAATTTAATTTGACTCTTTAATGGCATCCATTGAAATATATTTAGATGTACTGTAGCTCTAAAGTGGCTACTGTAAATATCTTGCTGATAATAATGGTGAAATTATAGTACACAGTGTTGTAACAGAACTGTACAAAAATGATTTGTTTTTTAATATATTATAAAAAATACAGTTATTTGTTCTTGCTTTGTTCAGGAAACAAGGAAATTCAATATTTAGGTTCTATACCAATTAAAAAAATCTTGACAGAGTATAAAATTATATCTAAAAAGATTTTAAAAATATAGTAATAATAATTTATAGGCAATAATAGAGTTTGCTTAGTATTATATTTAACTGTACATTTCTGAAAAGAATTAGTTATAAATTGGTCAAATAAATCTGATAGTGACAAGTAGTTTTTTGTTGAGTTTATTTGTTTATTTCTAGCCATTACACTATGTCACAATCCTAGTGAAGTTGGCTGTGGCTGACTGGTTGTCAACTACTCCTGCGACCTAGTGACAATTGCTGAATCTTCTCAGCAGCAGTGTGGTAGTTTTAATGCTATCTATGATTTCAAACTACCCAACTCACACCTTGTAATACATTAGGTTGCCGCTTTCTGTTTAGTTCCACTGAGGTTAGAGCCACAAAAACACAAGTATTGCATAGTGTGATTTTTAAGGCTGCATTAAGTAAATGTACAGTGCCGTTCAATCAGTCAGTCAATAAATCCAGCTTTATAGTATATGTATATTTAATGTTATTAATATTATTTTTGTTTTAATATGTTATTTTCTCATATATCCATATGAACGAACAATCACATATTTTAGATGTGAGCAAATCATTTCATTTGTAGTATTAACGGCTAAAGGGTATTCATGGAATAAATGGGTACTTTTACACAATGCATAAATACTTCTCCCTTTGTTAAACCCATTCAATAATATATTGTTGCAAACAGTATCAAATGATATACTAGCCAGAACATGACCTCAGATGTCATAGAATAGTTTCATTATCGGTTTTTAGGACGTGGAATTGGAATGGGGACCCAATTAGTTTTAAAAACATAAACCAACTGGTTTCAATTTTCCTTGGAACCATGAGGTGGAATAAGTGGTGCATTTGCTTGAGTAGTTGGTAATGAGTTAGTTTTGAAAGAAATTATGATACTGACCTTAGTTGTTTTGTATTGTGTTTGAGTATTGGTATTTAAGTATTTTTGTAATTTTGTTTTATTAATTTTTTGTAAGAAAAGTATATCAGACACTGAGAAAACAATATGATGTTAATGTTCAAGGAATTTATTGTGAGTTGTAAGGTTTTGTTTATGAACGATTAAGGTTGGTCTGGCACATGGTTCTTTAGTAATAATAAATATTTAGAGCATATAATGTTTCAAACATGTCACTTATCTGATAAAATTACTTAAGTAGCTTGCAACTTTTTTCACAGTCCTGAAAAATGAGGTATATGCTGCAGAACAGGTTATTTGGACAGATTCCTCATCATGTTCTATGAAAAGAATCATCCAGCTTCTTAGATCTTAGGCTTAAGCGGCTGGCTAAGACTTGAATCTAGATTTGTTATAACAACCCCATCTAAAGTAAGTACCATTTTGGAATCCCGCCATTGTAGCGCTGCGGTCGGTGTTCAGCGCATGCGTGCTGGGTACTACTATCTGTTGGTATGCCAGGGTCGCCGTTACGGATCCATTTGACCGTATTTTAGGTCACTTATGACTGTTTAAAACTCATCCTCCGATTAAAAATGCCGCCAACTGTAAAGTACATGTTATGATAAGTTTTCGTAATGCTACAGGCATGGAAGCAGCTGATATTCATTGAGAGATCTGTGAAGTTTATTGAGAAAACAGAATGAGTGATGGGATTGTTTGGAAATGGGCAAGAGCTTTTAAGGTAGCCGTACGAATGTGCATGATGAGGAACAAAGTGGGAAACCTTCACTCATTACTGATGACTTGGTGCAAAATGTTGATGAAAAAAGTCATAGAAAATAGATGCTTTTCAACTGCATCGTTATGTAGTATGCCTTAAAGTGTCAAGAAGTGTGATATATGAAATTGTGACAGAACGTTTGAAGTACTGAGAGTTATGCTTACGCTAGGTTCCCAAAATGCTAACGGAAAATCACAAAGCAAATGTTTGGTGAGAATTACAAAAACAAGCTTTTAACCAGATCTCTCACATTCATAGATCATTAGAATCGTGATGATTACGATTTTTAAAACCAAATTGTCACGGTGATAGACTCATGATGAATGTCAGCTGCTTTGTCGTCCTTAGCGTTACGCAAACTTATCACAACATGTGTTTTACAGTTGACGGCATTTTTAATCGCAGGATGAATTTTAAACAGTCATAAGTGACCTAAAATAAGGTCGAATGGATCCACAACGGCGACTGTGGCTTGCCAACAAATATTAGTACCCAGCATGCATGCGCTGAATGCCGACCGCAGCGCTAAAGCGTCGGGATTCCAAAACGGTACTTACTTTAAAAACACGCCTCGTATTTACAATTCACCATACATTTCGCCCATGCTGTGATGTGGCATCCTTAATACTATTGCTAGGACCAGATACCTTTTTACATTTAACATGTTATAGAAGAGGTAACTGATCTATAAGTACCAATAATATGAAAATGTCATTGTTCAATATCATTTTTACACAATACATGTAATAAGAATAGACACTATGATGCACAGAAACCCAACCAAATCTCAATGAAAAAATGTAATCAAATATTAAATAGTACAGCCAGGAAATAATACACTTTAAGAGCATCACAGTGGAGCATGGGGCCAAGCCGCCGACTTTGTGTTAAAACGTTCCTATACCATGAATTGAGGTATACTATAA
>JAQJVL010000773.1:62500-280000 GCA_035578905.1 Stictocephala bisonia | reverse complement strand
ATTGTGGCAGCGTCTCGCAGCGCGCATGGGTTTCGTTGCGATGTGCGGCTCCACCGCCGGCGGACGATCACTTCGGAAGCCCCGATCTACCAGAATTGAGGCCATAAACTGGATTTGGTGTATCAACCCTGTTTCCTGACTATATAAGGTATTGTTTTATTACAAAATATTATTTTAGTTTCTGACATGTTTTTAACATATATTTTCAGCAGCGAATGTGTTAACATATTCTATGGAATGTCAATAGAAGGACGGTATAAAGGGAGTCTGATCTCCTCAGTTCAAAGATTTTCAACAATTAAAATAACTTGCTAATGTTATAATTAATTTAATAGGGATGACAGGACCATCAGCAACTTACCAGAGAGTCAACTAATAGACATCTAAATATATCTGGTGGATTTATGCTCTCAAATAAGATTGCTGATGTACTGTCTCAACTACTAATTAAACCTTGGCCTATTATCTATTAACTTAATGTAATATTTATAGACATCTCCATTGTTCATTCGCTTGTCATAACAAGCTTTATCACGGGGTGACTGATTTTTAAGTATCCTTAAAACATTAAATGTGCACTTTAACTTGTATTAACTACATAGTTTGCAGCTATAAAGTGGAGTAGTCGGCAGAGGTGAGGATAGTGGTGAGGAGGAGCAGGAATCCTATGGCGACAGCGGAGATTGATGGTCGACTTCCTGCGCTGCGGAATGAAGCTGGCTCTCCCATTTGGAAGACTAATGCAGGAGATGACATTCGTCCATCCCCACCATTCGAGAATGCCAAGACACGGAGGTTATAAGTTTTTCCTGGGGACAAGTTGGAGACGGTAGCCTCTAGTTCTCTGCCGATGGGTACGTAGGTGTCATTGGCTAGGCTCATATCTTGGTCCACTTCCCATACCCTTACCTTATATCCAATGAGAGGTTCTTCTTCTTGACTGGGCGTAACATATCTCCATACCACTCGCACAGTCGTGGGGTTCAGAGCTCTCATGTGAACTGATGAAGGTGGTTTCTGGGGTGGCTTTCGGTAGGTTTTTTCAAGGAATCTCTCACTCTCAGGCCCC
This sequence comes from Stictocephala bisonia, assembly GCA_035578905.1. Classification (NCBI taxonomy): domain Eukaryota; kingdom Metazoa; phylum Arthropoda; class Insecta; order Hemiptera; family Membracidae; genus Stictocephala; species Stictocephala bisonia. The sequence goes on along the minus strand of JAQJVL010000773.1, from coordinate 278,931 downwards.
TCTCCTGCTGCATTATATGCCATCACTTTGACATAGTAATATGTATTAGGCTGCAGACCTATCAAAAGAGACCACGGTCTAGTTGTTCTACTTAGATAGTACACTGCATCTTCCTCTCTGTTCTTCTCATTCCATTTACAGTACTGGTCAATTGGAGTCCAACTGACATTGAGAGAGGTAGAGTTGTACGCCAGAGCTGATACTGCTTGTGGTGCAACTTGAGGCATGTCCTCAGCACTGTAAATGGTCACTACTTCCGACTCAGGTCCTGCTCCCATACTGTTAAATGGCTGTACTTTAACATCATATTGGGTGTAGTAGAAATCTTGTTGGATCCTGACAACCGTCACACCAATGTTACCTAATTCTTTGAGTTCCAGACTTTGGAATTCACTGTCATGACCATGCCTTCTCCAAAACACTTTGTAATAAATCTCTGGGCCAGCTTGCTCTTGTGGAGGCAGTGGCGTCCAAGCTATAGTTAAATCTCCTATTTTCCCTCCACCACCTCCTACGTTGCTCGGGGCACGTCGAGGCTTGTCTGGTGGTGTGTTGTACATAGGGGAGGGAGCAGATGGTAGGCCGTAACCAAGAATGTTGACTGCAGCTACTCGGAACTCGTATGCTGACCACGGCAACAAAACATTATCTAATATACCTTCCATTCTGCCTGTATAGCGGTTCACTTCTTTTGCAATAACATTTTCTGAAATATTGGTCCAAGTATTGTTCCAATTTGTTCGTCCTGACACAATGTAACGAATGATGGGTCGACCGTTGTTTGACCCATCAGTCCACTGCACTGTAGCTGAGTATTTTGAAATATCCACAACTGAGACACCACCTGGAGGCCCAGGAGGTCCTTCAACCATAATTTGAGTCTTTGACGAGATTCGGCCAACAGCACTTTTCACAATACATTCATAATCACCAGCTTCTGCCAGTGTAATGTTGTAAATAATAAGTGATCCTCCTTCGATTTTAATATTTGTGTTTTCGTATTCACTATGAGGTATATGAAGTCCATTGTGTGTCCAGATATACGCAATATCAAGAATATCTTCAGATGCAGCTTGGCATCTTAAATACAAATCTTTCTGAACTGCTGTCACTATTTTAGGACTCAAATTTTCTACCAGCGTAGGTCCACGTAGGACAATCAGTCTGCCATGACTCTCGTCTGTTCCGTACTGGTTCTGTGCGATGCACACATACATGCCTTCATCATCTCTGGAGACTGGGCTAATGATTAAATTTCCACTTTCCAAAATTCTTCGTCTACCTCCAGAACCTATTACATTGCTATCTTTTTTCCAGGTGAACTTTGGTCTAGGAGCAGCTTCTGGGTTGCAAATAATAGTAACGTTTCCACCTTCTGCAGCATACGTTTCTGTTTCCAGAGGTCGTTTTTTGAATGATGGTTTTAATGATAAAATTCGCAGTTGCGCTGATGAGTATTTTGTCTTGAGATCATTCTTGGCACGACACTGGTACATGGCAGGGTCCCTTTCAGGATCTAGGTATCGGATGGTTAGAACGTTGTCTTGTATGATATATCTATCCTTATCTTCTTCAGGTAACTTCTCCACCTCTAGCAATTCACCATTTCTCATCCAAGAGTATGTCACATCCGGAATACCAAAAGCTTCACATGTCCAAGTTAGTTCTCCTTTATTGTCCATATGCTTGTCCGTTAAGCCGCGTCTCCACCGGCCGAACTAGTTCGACGAACACTGTTCGCTGAACAACTGTCATGTTCGCCGGACATAGTTCGGTGTTGGGTTGGTGTGGACGCCTTCTCAAACAATCTGGGCGCTATGGTGGGGGTATTGGCGGGAAACTGTTGTTGGCTGACAAAGTTCGCTCTCAGACCGAACATTTCTGCCAGTTCAGTAATCTCACGTCATACAACCTGTCACCGTATTCGTTATTTGCGTGGCTTTTAGCAGAGTGAGTGGTTATTTTTTAGTACGTGAAGGTTTGGTTTCTATTTTCTAGTGTCGTGAATGATGAGTGATTCAGCAAACAGTGAGAACATGGATAAACAGTTGTGGTCAACCGAAAAAACTATCAGTTTGTTTCAAGCATACGAAATGCATCCTCTACTCTGGAATCCTAGGGAAAAACTTTACAAAAATAAATACAAACGAAATGACGCAATTACGGAAATTGCTTCACATGTAGGGTGTAGTGTACTTGAGGTTAAGAAGAAGTTAGAGAGTGTTTTAGCTCAATATCGAAGGGAGAAGAAGAATGTAACGAAGTCTGGAATGGCTACTAGTGACAGAAAAAAACCGTGGTGGGGACTGAAGTATCTTCGGTTCTTAGATGTTAAGTATGCACCTAACCACACCATCTCAAGCACTGACATTTGCGAGTCCACTGAAGTAGACAACACGGGGAAAGAACTATCGCAACAAGAAGTAACAGGAGATCGAGAAGACGGTGGTCCAATCAACGAACCATCGACTTCATCTCATAGTCATATTTTTAAGCTGCCACCTAACAAAAGATCTCGAAAAGAAAAACAAGAAGAAGCGTATAATATAATGAAGGAATGCTATCAGAAAATCAACGGCACTGACAATGACAGAGACGAATTCTCGATTTATGGGGAAGCTGTTGCGGCCAGAATCAGGAAACTAACGAACCCTGTTGCTATATGCATTTTGAAAAACAAAATTGATAGCGCAATTTTTGAAGCTGAACTTGAGGAATACCAGAAACAAGGATCTTGTTCAAATTCTGTGCGTTCTTCATCTCAGAATTCACATTCTGTGCTATCATCATCAGAGGAACCCATATCTGGAGAGGATAGCCATACTTCTATTTTGAATGTGAATGAAGCAGACAACAACTTGGAAGAGGATGCTCTATCTTTTGTTAATCTATTTTGAAATTTGGTCATACCATCAAACTACTGTAATATTAAGTGGTTTAAATTGTTGCACTTCTTGGATTAAGAAATAAAAGGTAATGTAATATTTTGAATACCGTATTTATTATTTCCCTTTCCCTTGATACAAACTATAATTTTTATTCTATTATTTCTAATTATTACGTATCAAGTAACAAATTATCGACAACACATATGTCAAAAAACAACTACAAAAATTATTTTTTGTGAGGTTTAACACTGTTTAACAGATACGTTGTAATATCTTCTAAATTCTAAAATTGTCTACTACATATAAATATAATTAATATGTGAGGTTTTGCCGCAAGACTTTTAGTCATAGTCATGTTGCCATGGTACACTCCCCTCATCCGAAATGAAAAATGAAGCATACTCATCCCTAATAGCATTAGTATAGTCACTACCTCTTCTGCCAATACGAGTTAAAGGATATAATGTTTCATTTCTATCAGAGTCTCCATTGCGCCAATCTCCTGGTACAATTGTTCCATCACGCAACACGTAGTCGACTGACCCAGGAGGAGAGTAGTAGTTAGCAGACTTGTTAGCACGTAAAAAGTTATGTAAGTACACACATGCACAGGTAATAGTTGTTGCTTTGTGAGGCTCGAGAAGCATGGGCTTTCTTAATACTCTAAATACAGAGCTCATTATTCCAAAAGCATTTTCAGAACATCGCCTAGCTCTTGAAACGCGGTAGTTAAACACTCGTTTCTTGCTACCTTTTTCTTGATGACCAGGATATGGTTTTATTATGTGTTTGTGAAGTGCAAACGCGTCGTCTGCAACAATAACATGTGGTACTGCAAACACACGGCCAGGTAATGGTTTGTCAGCAGGCAAGTTGGCACTGTCTTTTAAGGTTGTATTCCACAAATCACAGTTTGTAAATACACCCCCATCTGAAATGCGGCCTTTGCACCCAACATCTACGTACAAAAATGAATAGTTTGAATCCACTAGAGCCATCAATACTATACTATAATGTCCTTTGTAGTTGAAATATTCAGTTCCACTATTACTAGGGCATTGTACAACTACATGCTTGCCGTCGAGGGCCCCTAGGCAATTATCAAATTGCCATTTATTTTTAAATCCAATAGAAACAAATTTCCATTCTTGACTATTATTAGGCGTTTTCACATATTCAGACAATGCATTGACAAGTGCTTCACACACGCTCGGCACAATTCTAGAAATGCTTTGTTTTGAAATTTTAAAAAGATACATCAAAGATGTATAGGAATCACCCGTTGCCAAAAATCTCAAAGTAACAGCCAAACAATCATTTACACTTACAGCATTCTGATAATTGGTGTCTTGTTTAGAAATGGTTGGCCCAATAAGCATGATTAGTAACTCAAAATCTTCATTACATACCCTTGTAAAATTTGTAAACAAGCAACTTGCTGTCAGATCAGCACGAAATTGTTCACTGCACTCATCTCTTCCTCTAAACAGTTGTCTTTGCCACCATCGTGGAGGCCGACGAAAGGACATGATCAAATAAGCTGCTGCAATACACGCCAAACGACGACGACGTTGAGTAGATACACTCATCACTGTAACTGCCGCTTTAACGCAGCGAACACTGATTTGTTGGTTCGCGGTCTTTAAAAAATGTTCGACGAACAAGTTTGGTGTACTAAATTTTAAATGTTCGTCAGTTTTTGTGTTGGCCAACAGTGTTCGACGAAAAAGTTCGCTCGGTGGAGACGCGGCTTTAGTGGAATTGTAAAGTTAGGTTCAGCTTGAATTGAAAGAACAACACTGTTCTCGATACTCGCTCTGTCATTTGTTGCTCGACACACATATTCACCCTGATCCTCCACTTGAACGTTACTTAGTAACAAAACACGATTGTAAAATGTTAACACAGCTTGCCTTGGTAAGTTTGCACCTCGTCGAGTCCAGTTGTACGAAGGTACTGGATATCCAAACGCAACACATTCGAGCCTGACTTCTTTTCCAGCAATTGGAGCATCTGGGAATGCTTTCAGAAAGTTGTTCGGGAACTTCAATTGTTGATGGTTTGAGTGGGGATTGACGTATAGAGGAAAGAAAGGTCCGTTGCGTCCAGTGTCTGAAACTCGACTTTGAACATTGCAGCTGTAGTTTCCCCGATCAATATTTTCCAAGGCAGAGAAGTACAAAGATCCATCAAAGGACACAAACACACGCTTATCTTCTTCCACAAAATTTGGAAAGTAGTCCCTTGCCCAGTAATATTTAACACCTGGAAAATTCTGAGGTGGGTCACAGTAAACAGTTTTCCCCCAATTCTCATCACCCGTTTCAGGTGATCGCTTTAGGTTGAACTCGCCAATGAAGCCAAAAGTAAGCTTCACAGTTTCTGATATTATAGTCCCGTATTCATTGCTCGCTTTGCAATGGTACAAACCACGATCTTCTACCTTTCTGGGTTCGTGGATTATAAGCATGCCTCCGCTAATCGTGAATCGCTCATCTTGTAGAGGATCAATCTTTACTGGTACCAATTTATCTCCTTGGTAATCTTCCTTGAACCACTCATATGATGGGGCCGGATAACCTCCAGCAAGACAGCTGAGGGAGACATCATTGGTGATTTTTCTCTTAGAAAAGTCAAACACAACATTGACTGGTTGATTAATAAAGTAAGGCCCCAACGGTATTTTGAGTGGATCTTCAATGTCAATGCCATACTGGTATGTTCGGTCATCAGAGACTATATTGTGCAGCTTGGTCAAAGGTGCTTCACATATGTATAACAAAAGTTCCTCTCCCGTTACTTTTTCCAAACCCCACTTTTTTAATGAGTTGGAAAAGCTGTAAACAAGGTAATCTCTGGCAGGAGTGTTCTCAGGAGGTTCTGGCAGGAATGCTGACTCCATATCTGGCAGTGGTGAGCCGTCTTCATTGACCCAGTAGCCTGGCGTTTGCTGGTGGGCACTGATGTACCACCGGCGATGTTGAGGGTCTTGCCACAGCAGATTATAAAGTAGAAATCCATGTTCATCCACCGAGTTTACACTCACTAAGTCAGATTCGTATGCCTGGCAGTTTCTCCTTGCATCATTGCGTGTATGAAGAGGCGATTTAATAAATCTATAACACGAGGATTGAAATGTCAACCAGTATTGTGGACACCTCCATGAAGATTCTTCTTGTGCATTGATTATGAAAAACAGTGGACATAAAAAAAGAACAATCTTCATCATTTCCATTTCCTATGAACAAGGCACTCCATTAGCAACACAGTAAATATCACAAACAAATTAGTCTAAATGATACCCATGAGTAAACCAATCCAGTTAAAATGTTCAACAATTACATATTACTTTCCTAAAGATGTTTAATTTTTACAAAATATTGCCGACTAAAATCCTGAAATTGTTTGAAATTTTAAATTTCTACTCTAGTACGGGTGTGTACCATAACCGTAAACCCACAATAACAACCTTTTGGTCTATAATTGACAAACATCCAGATTGGAGTAATCATATTGATCATGTTGTCAATAAAACTTCTTAAGGTTATGTTGGACTTGTAGTTAGGAAGCATTTGAAATGGTATACTACTCATGGTGCATTCCCATTCAGCGTATGGTATTAGTGGAGCAACTACATAAAACAATTTAAATCGACCTTTACTACAGCAAAAAAGGGTAATCAGGATAGTGTACAATTTAAAAAAGAAAGACTCAGTAAAAGATCTATTTGGTGGACCGAGAATACTGACGGTTTATGCTTTGTATATTTTGGAAACAGTAACTTAAATGAAAAAGTTTACAGGCCTTGTATTTAGTGAAAACAAGTATACATATACCACTCGCTACTATTCTTAAAGTATTGAACAGCACAATTTAGAGTTTTATGAAAAAAAACTCAATTTATTGGGAATATATTTCTTTATTGTCTCCCACAAAAGTTTATAACTGAAAAAAAGTTTCAAAATTTTTTAAAGTCAATTGAAAAATGACTTGATAAAACTTACACCTTTGAGGAATTTTGGATCAGTCAATAGTCATGTTGATAGTTAATTATAGTACCATGACTAATCTATATATATAGGTGTGTGTGTGTGTGTGTGTGTGTGTGTGTGTGTGTGTGTGTGTGTGTGTGTGTGTGTGTGTGTGTGTGTGTGTGTGTGTGTGTGTGTGTGTGTGTGTGTGTGTGTGTGTGTGTGTGTGTGTGTGTGTGTGTGTGTGTGTGTGTGTGTGTGTGTGTGTGTGTGTGTGTGTGTGTGTGTGTGTGTGTGTGTGTGTGTGTGTGTGTGTGTGTGTGTGTGTGTGTGTGTGTGTGTGTGTGTGTGTGTGTGTGTGTGTGTGTGTGTGTGTGTGTGTGTGTGTGTGTGTGTGTGTGTGTGTGTGTGTGTGTGTGTGTGTGTGTGTGTGTGTGTGTGTGTGTGTGTGTGTGTGTGTGTGTGTGTGTGTGTGTGTGTGTGTGTGTGTGTGTGTGTGTGTGTGTGTGTGTGTGTGTGTGTGTGTGTGTGTGTGTGTGTGTGTGTGTGTGTGTGTGTGTGTGTGTGTGTGTGTGTGTGTGTGTGTGTGTGTGTGTGTGTGTGTGTGTGTGTGTGTGTGTGTGTGTGTGTGTGTGTGTGTGTGTGTGTGTGTGTGTGTGTGTGTGTGTGTGTGTGTGTGTGGTGTGTGTGTGTGTGTGTGTGTGTGTGTGTGTGTGTGTGTGTGTGTGTGTGTGTGTGTGTGTGTGTGTGTGTGTGTGTGTGTGTGTGTGTGTGTGTGTGTGTGTGTGTGTGTGTGTGTGTGTGTGTGTGTGTGTGTGTGTGTGTGTGTGTGTGTGTGTGTGTGTGTGTGTGTGTGTGTGTGTGTGTGTGTGTGTGTGTGTGTGTGTGTGTGTGTGTGTGTGTGTGTGTGTGTGTGTGTGTGTGTGTGTGTGTGTGTGTGTGTGTGTGTGTGTGTGTGTGTGTGTGTGTGTGTGTGTGTGTGTGTGTGTGTGTGTGTGTGTGTGTGTGGTGTGTGTGTGTGTGTGTGTGTGTGTGTGTGTGTGTGTGTGTGTGTGTGTGTGTGTGTGTGTGTGTGTGTGTGTGTGTGTGTGTGTGTGTGTGTGTGTGTGTGTGTGTGTGTGTGTGTGTGTGTGTGTGTGTGTGTGTGTGTGTGTGTGTGTGTGTGTGTGTGTGTGTGTGTGTGTGTGTGTGTGTGTGTGTGTGTGTGTGTGTGTGTGTGTGTGTGTGTGTGTGTGTGTGTGTGTGTGTGTGTGTGTGTGTGTGTGTGTGTGTGTGTGTGTGTGTGTGTGTGTGTGTGTGTGTGTGTGTGTGTGTGTGTGTGTGTGTGTGTGTGTGTGTGTGTGTGTGTGTGTGTGTGTGTGTGTGTGTGTGTGTGTGTGTGTGTGTGTGTGTGTGTGTGTGTGTGTGTGTGTGTGTGTGTGTGTGTGTGTGTGTGTGTGTGTGTGTGTGTGTGTGTGTGTGTGTGTGTGTGTGTGTGTGTGTGTGTGTGTGTTGTGTGTGTGTGTGTGTGTGTGTGTGTGTGTGTGTGTGTGTGTGTGTGTGTGTGTGTGTGTGTGTGTGTGTGTGTGTGTGTGTGTGTGTGTGTGTGTGTGTGTGTGTGTGTGTGTGTGTGTGTGTGTGTGTGTGTGTGTGTGTGTGTGTGTGTGTGTGTGTGTGTGTGTGTGTGTGTGTGTGTGTGTGTGTGTGTGTGTGTGTGTGTGTGTGTGTGTGTGTGTGTGTGTGTGTGTGTGTGTGTGTGTGTGTGTGTGTGTGTGTGTGTGTGTGTGTGTGTGTGTGTGTGTGTGTGTGTGTGTGTGTGTGTGTGTGTGTGTGTGTGTGTGTGTGTGTGTGTGTGTGTGTGTGTGTGTGTGTGTGTGTGTGTGTGTGTGTGTGTGTGTGTGTGTGTGTGTGTGTGTGTGTGTGTGTGTGTGTGTGTGTGTGTGTGTGTGTGTGTGTGTGTGTGTGTGTGTGTGTGTGTGTGTGTGTGTGTGTGTGTGTTGTGTGTGTGTGTGTGTGTGTGTGTGTGTGTGTGTGTGTGTGTGTGTGTGTGTGTGTGTGTGTGTGTGTGTGTGTGTGTGTGTGTGTGTGTGTGTGTGTGTGTGTGTGTGTGTGTGTGTGTGTGTGTGTGTGTGTGTGTGTGTGTGTGTGTGTGTGTGTGTGTGTGTGTGTGTGTGTGTGTGTGTGTGTGTGTGTGTGTGTGTGTGTGTGTGTGTGTGTGTGTGTGTGTGTGTGTGTGTGTGTGTGTGTGTGTGTGTGTGTGTGTGTGTGTGTGTGTGTGTGTGTGTGTGTGTGTGTGTGTGTGTGTGTGTGTGTGTGTGTGTGTGTGTGTGTGTGTGTGTGTGTGTGTGTGTGTGTGTGTGTGTGTGTGTGTGTGTGTGTGTGTGTGTGTGTGTGTGTGTGTGTGTGTGTGTGTGTGTGTGTGTGTGTGTGTGTGTGTGTGTGTGTGTGTGTGTGTGTGTGTGTGTGTGTGTGTGTGTGTGGTGTGTGTGTGTGTGTGTGTGTGTGTGTGTGTGTGTGTGTGTGTGTGTGTGTGTGTGTGTGTGTGTGTGTGTGTGTGTGTGTGTGTGTGTGTGTGTGTGTGTGTGTGTGTGTGTGTGTGTGTGTGTGTGTGTGTGTGTGTGTGTGTGTGTGTGTGTGTGTGTGTGTGTGTGTGTGTGTGTGTGTGTGTGTGTGTGTGTGTGTGTGTGTGTGTGTGTGTGTGTGTGTGTGTGTGTGTGTGTGTGTGTGTGTGTGTGTGTGTGTGTGTGTGTGTGTAATTGTACATTTCATGAATAAAGTAATTTTGAAACTGAAAATTGAGATTTTTTAATAAATTCACATTAAAAATGCATACCTTAGTGCTCGTTAACAAAATAAATAATCATTAAAAAAAGAATAAAAAACATAAAATATACTTACTAAACAACATATATATAAAACCATTATACGTAGATTTAAAAAAAAACAAAAAACTGGGAAATTATTATTTCAGAATGAAATTTAAATGGGAAGTGCCTACAAGGAGGGAGATCCAACAGGTTGACGAGAAATATTATGAATCCCACATTTAAATACTTCCAGTAGTTGAACATACCTCTAACCTTGGTTGCTTTGAAGATTACATTTATAACTGATAAATTAAATGAAACCTTGTAGAAACTTATTAAAAATATTAAAACCAAATAACATTTTCACAATTGATGAATAATTCCAAAGAGTAGATTTTGAGTGATGGACTATACTGTGGCAAATCTACCATCAAAAAGAACATAAATGAAAACTAAAAAGTAATGAAAACCTTGAATAGCTCTTACCTTATGTGTCAAGGAACTGGGTTGTGAAGGGCAAGATTGGCCATCTCTAGACTACGTTCATGACAGACTCTACGGATCAAGGGAGCATGCTCAGAGTCATCTACAACACAGACGCAGGCAACACATACACAACATACCTTCTCTGCATCGGTTCTGCTTACACCAAAGTCAAATGGTTACACTTCACTTCCATGGAATTCCAATTGACAAGTTTATTTCAAAGGTTTCCATTTCGTCAGGGAGTATTTTTAATTTTATATTCAAAGAGTAGTAGATGGTTAAGCATTAAGCACGTTTTTTGATAATGCACATATTATAAATTTCCATAGGATATTTAATCTAACATTAAAAATATTAGTAATATTGAAAAAAGTTACTGAACAAAAAAGTCAAATTTTTAAACCCTTGGTTTAATGAACAAATTCACTCGTTTCTAGACAATTGTTTTCTTTTGTTGTATTGTGGAATATTGGAGCCACTTATTCAACAATATGTTCTTTTATCAACATTACTTAACTGCTTAGAGAAGTGTAATCATATGACACACATAAATAGTTCAGGCAAAATAAAATAACTAATGAAACAAAACAATTAAAATTTGATTAAAATAAATAAAATAAAACTGAGTTTGTGTATACACCAGACAATTATTAATTAATCAATAAAAAATGTTCTTTAAGTTAGCTTGGAATAATTAATTAAAGGACAGTAATAATTTAAAATATCGCTAGTCTCAATAACAATCATAAAGTAATTTAAATCCACTTTTTATATTACTAAATTGAAGAAAGATAAAAATATCTAGAAATTATATTAAGCGAAACATACTAAATAACTGAAATATAAATTAAATTTCATAAATGAAATTAAAGGGTCGGCTTCTCCCTTAAAAGAAGAATAAATATATTATCTATTGTAATAATGTTTCATATCAGTATTAGAATAAAAATATAGGGAAAATGCTGAGCTAATACAATATTTTTCAATAGTTTATGAGTGTAGGAGGAATGTGCTTTTGCGATCTTTAAAAAGTTATAGTTGAAATATTTGGTCATTCATGACCCCTTCCTTACCAGCTTTTGTCATAGCAAATAGTTGGCTAGTTCCCACAAATATAAGCTAATGACGAGTTGCTTCAACAAACACTTCTGCTCTGTTTTATAACATTCTGTGTCAAGTATATTTAACGTAATTGTTTATATCGCCATTAGTTTATACAATACCAATTGTAGAACCACCAAACAGTGGTAGACATTTTTTTGTAGGCGTTGGTAGTTATTGAGTTAATGTGGGGTTGGATATAGATTTTATTTTGTTGATGGTTTATACGGATATTTATTTTAAATCCGATATCCATGACTGCTTTCTGTTTATACATGACAATTTAAATTAACTACTTTGAGAGTGTGTCTTTATTTATAATATTTTGATTGCACAGATAAAAATTATTTACATTAACACGATTTGAATTTTTCTATTACTTAGTGAGTAAATTATGATTATTTTATATGCTATTTTATAATTTAGTAGAAGTCTAACAAGTCCACTTGAATTTTAGAATAGTGCCACTATTCTGGTCTTTGTTATGGTTCTGGCTTTTAATTCATCCTAACATGAATTAAATACTGGTGGTTTTCAATGATATTACGTTTGATGGAAAGAATGAGGATGATTTGTAAATCTTGCTTTAAGTGATGACAGTGGCTTGTAGTCATGGATATGGAAGGCTGGTCGTAGTCAGGGCTGTGTAAGAAGACTGGTCGTAGTGATAGCTATGTAGGAAGGCTGGTCGTAGTCATGGCTCTATATAAAGGCTAACAGTGTAGTCAAGTCAAGTCTAGTACTGACTTGACTATAATGGTGTATAGTCAAGTCAGTACTAGGAGTGGATAGAAAGGCTGGTCATAGTCATTGCAATGTAGGAAGGATGGTCGTAGTGATAGCTATGTAGGAAGGCTGGTCGTAGTCATGGCTGTGTAGAAAGGCTTACAGTATAGTCAAGTCAGTACTAGGAGTTGATAGTAAGGATTGTTGTAGTCATTGCTATGTAGGAAGGCTGGTCGTAGTGATAGCTATGTAGGAAGGCTGGTCGTAGTCATGGCTGTATATTAAGGCTAAACAGTTTAGTAAAGTCAGTACTAGGAGTGGACAGTAAGGATTGTTGTAGTCATTGCTATGTAGGAAGGCTGGTCGTCGTGATGGATGTGTAGAAAGGTTAAAAGTATAGTCAAGTCAGTACTAAAAGGGGATAGAATGGCCGGTCGTAGTCATAGCTATGGAAGAAGACTGGTCATAGTGATGGATGTGTGGAAAGGCTGGTCGTAGTCATGGGTATGTAGGAAGGCTGGTTGTAGTGATGGATGTGTAGATAACAATAAGGTTCAGCAAGTAGATAACAATAAAAATTACTTACAAGATTAAATTACAATTAATCGGAAGCGCCTTTCAGTTTTGAAACGAAAATGTCGTACAGGAGTGTGTCGGTTTTGCATTTTGCGAATTGCAGCTGTTGTATTGCCTAGTCAACCTCTCTCGACAAGCGGTCGCTTGTTACTGCGTAATAATTTAATAATGCGCCTGAAGATCCGAGATGGCAATGTTGTTTACTTTTGTTCAGTGTGGCCGGCTGGAAGAGTCCATTTCGCAAGTGGAGCAGTGGAACATAAATATCTTTCGTAATGTATTGTAAGGCAGTCAATGTTGGTGATCGTGATAAACACTGTTCATTTCATTACAACTGCTGCAGAACGCGTTGCGCCATATGCAATTGTAGGCACCCCACTTACAATATATATCAGTTACCCTTGGATATATATCAGTTACTAAACGAGTTTCTCCAATAATACAAAGTTATTTATGACTTATCCATGGCTGTGTATGAAGGCTGTTGTAGTCATGGCTGCGTATGAAGGCTGATGTAGTCATGTCAGGATGAGGAGTGGATAAAAGGCTGAATGTAGTCATGGCTGTAGGGGGTGATAAGAAAGGCTAACTGTAGTTTTTTTTGTATTTTTCATGAGGAAAACAATATAAGAATATTAAACAAAATGTTTACCTTACTGGGCATTACTTTTTATATAATGAAATGCACACAATGGTATTTTACAGAACAGCATTGCTCAAAACAATAAAAAAAACTTCAGGCTCAATGCATAACGTATTTTTTGTTTCTAATAACAAAATATCGAGCCACAATAGGTTGAACAATTTTTTTTTTTAAATAGGACTTTGCTGAATTAATATCAGATAATAATTAATATCAAATAACAATGACTGTGCAGGAAATATTAAATCTATAAAACCGCAGTGTAACTAGTTGGTGAGATATAGACCACAACTTAAGTTACTTCTTCAACCACTCATATGACACAGAGAGAAAGACCACAAAACAAAAGTGTAAAGAACAATTAAAGCCACAACATCAAGTACTCACATAGTTTAGCATCACAATCATAGTGATTGTTCACAATCCACTGAGTAAATGAGGGTTTACTTTTGAGACTATCGGTAACAACAAAAAGAAACTCAAACATAAAAAAACTGAAGTCAATAAAAAAAAGATGTAATTCACTAATAAAATAAATATGTCAAGAGTAATTAATTGGTCGGTAGCGTAGTTGGTTCAATCCCAGCTTCATGAGCTAAAGGTTGTCAGTTCGATCCCAATCAGAGTCATAATACATTTTGAGAAGAATCAGCTGATAACCAACCACCGGCTGTTCATTTGTCATTGGGCTATTAATTAATGACACTTTCTAAGGAATAGTCGGCCTTAGTTTGTAACAATGACTACATTCGCTCATCTACACTTATCACACTCATTCGAAATCCATATTCGCCCATATCTTGCCAATCGGCGTCTTATGAATAAATAAATAAATAAAATAAAAAAAGTACAAATACAACATAATTTTATTCACGTAAAAATGTACGATAGTTTGTTACATTTGATATTTTATTAAGATGATAAATATTTGCCTTTATTTCAATAAATAGACTAGCAAAGTCTACTGTAATATATATTTTTCAATTCAAAGCGAGTCAATTATTTTAAATTGGAGAACATATTTGTTTCTCAATAAATGAAGGACAGAACTAAAATAAACATTTTTATAATTCCACAAATTTAATTTTTAATAAATGGATATTCTCCTATTACAGCAAATTCTAAAAAAAAGGACAGAACTAATACCAGGAATATGGCATTGAGACAACTTATAGTACAGCTATATGTTTACTATACTATACTAACCCAAAACAATAGTACAGTACAACCTCGATTATCCGGCCTAATTTGGCGAAGGTCAAGCCGGATAACACATGTCATATATAACTTGGTTTTATTGGAGAAACACGTTTAGTAACAGACAGCACACATAAGCGGGGTGCCTATAATTGCATGTGACGCTCTGCAGCAATTGGAATGAAACAAACAATAATTATCACGCCTAACTCAGCGGCGATCTTTTTGACTGATTCCTCTGAGTCAAGTCTTCTAATTGCTTGAAGTTTATCTTCTATAGTTACGACCACTTTTTTCCTATTTATTTCACTTATCTTGGCTGAAAAACACTTACTCACTTATAATAAACCACAGCTTAAAAAAGAAGAATATGTGTTCACTCCACTATATAAACAACAGACTGACAATGCTGAGGGTGTGTACATAAAATAAACTGTTCCGCTTCCCCTACTCATGAAATGGACTCTTCCAGCCAGCCCCACTGAAAAGAGTAAAGAACATTGCCAGTTCAGATCTTCAGGTGCATTATTAAATTATTACGCAGAAACAAGCGTTTGCTTGTCCTGAGAGGGTGACTAGTCAATATAGTCCCTGCAATTTGCAAAATGCAAATCCGAAACACTCAAGTACGACATTTGCGTTACAAAACTGAAGGTCACTTCCAATTAATTGTAATTTTATGTTGTAAATAATTTGTTGTTAACTACTTGCTGAACCGGATTACACAGACTGCCGGATAATTGAGGTTGAAC
Organism: Stictocephala bisonia; assembly: GCA_035578905.1. Classification (NCBI taxonomy): domain Eukaryota; kingdom Metazoa; phylum Arthropoda; class Insecta; order Hemiptera; family Membracidae; genus Stictocephala; species Stictocephala bisonia. The sequence goes on along the minus strand of JAQJVL010000773.1, from coordinate 263,805 downwards.
TGTATTAAATCTCACTTTAAGTTAAATATAAGCAAATATTTCAAATTTCTAAACCAAATAAATAATATTTTTTTCATTAGATGAGTTTATTTTTTAATTAAATGCCAAATTATTTTAGTTCTTCCGTTCCTAGTTGGGCAATTAACATTTGTAGTCATGTATAAATGTTGACAGAATTGTTTAAATTGGGTTCTAAACTAGAATTTACATGGCTCTTATGGCGATGAAAAGTTTAAAGACCTAAAACTGTCAGACCAAATGGTTTTTAGTCAGAAGTTGAGGAATTTCAGTCAGCTTCTTTATATATATTGCAAATGTTAAGATAGCTGTAAATACTGTAGTAGACGTTACTAATTGAATGCTGAGAAATAAGTGGTCCTTCAAAGATTATTTAAAGATGAAAGAGAACAATGAAACTGCAATTATACGTCATGGATTATTTTGAGCAAGCACTATTTTATACACAAAATTTATTCACACCATTGTTATTTGTATTACTATCTTAAACGAAGGAGATAATTTGATTGTATTAAATTGGAATAAAAGTGTTTTATTTGTATGGTTAAATAGAAGTTAATTCATAATTTTTCATTTTCATTCAAATCGTTACAGTAACGGTTAATACTAAATAAATAAGAAATGGGCGCAATGAAAAACATTTAATTTTTAAAAGAACAGTGTAATTGGATTGTAGGGAATCTATTATTAATTTCCTAATATTCAAATATCGACTAACTCAATGAGTATTAAATAAACCCACAGCACAGTATTTATGAATATTACCTTGTTTTATTCAAACTAACCAAAAATACAGCAACAGAAAGATTTAAGCTTCTTACCGCTATAAGCAGATTTCATTTAAAGATTAACAAAGCTTCTTAGTTTGATACATTAATTCATTACATCTTACCCAGCTGAATGCTATGTTGGTTTATTTACATTAAAATTAAAACTCGTTATATGATTTAACCTTTAACCCAACTATTATTTGGTTCTCCGCAAGTAATATATTAGCAAAATCAAAGTCACGCAAGCACATAAAATATTTCAAACTCAATTAATTTTAAATTATATAGAACTAATTTTCAATTTTCAGAAAAAAGGCAACAAAAAGTTGTTACATTTTATGACAATAATTTGGAAACACAAAAAAATACAATCATTTTAATGAGAGCAGGCGCACAAAATATAATTTGCAGTTTAATACTTGCTTTAGATAAAAAAATTATGTTTCCTGTTAGTATAAAATTGACTCTTTAAAAAAGGTACATATATAAAAATTATGGCCATTTAGTTTTCTATTAAACTCAAAGTAAGAAATGTTGTCTAAAATACAAGATTTCATTAATTGAGATTTGTAATCTTGTTACTAGTAATGAATGAAGAATTTAAGTTGTGCTTCATAGTAATTATGTAAAAAATGGTGATGGGATAAATAGAAAACAAATCATCCCTCCAAGTGTTCAAAATCATAGCCAGTCTTGGGCATTACATACAGAGATAAATATTCAAGTAGAACACTGTTAGGTGCAACACTTCAGGGATTCTCTCAAAACATTCAACAAAATGCCTGTTTAAAAGTACTTTTTCAATGTTAGAAACGTGTTTTTAGATATTTATGAATATACAATTCCTTTTGGTTGTATTTACGTTGGTGAACTATAATTTCAAGTCCCTAAACAAACCCCACCAAAATGTTCTCTGTTAATAACAACTTAAAAAAAATGCCAATAATGAACTACTTCCTAAAATATACTAAACTGTTGGGATTACACAATTTGCAGTAAAGAATTCTGATTAGGTTCTTCCCCACGTAAAACATATTTCAATTAAAAAATCCCTGAAAATAAACCTCAGTCAAATAAATTAGAAGTGCCAAGTAAAACAATCATTGTATGTATTAAGAATGTTATAAAATCAATAACAGTGCTTTATTTCATTACACTTTATTGCAGGACATAAATGTGTTGGAAAAGGTGCTAAAATATAGCTTAGTGAAAAACATTTACACTACAATATTTACAAAAAATGTAAGTCACCTATGTGTCCGAGCTAGTTGTGAGATATTTACAGTAACACAATATGTACATACTGGTTGTACCTTGCAGCTGCCGATTGATGAGTGCAGTTATGCCTGGCCCGTCGCCAGTCTTCTTTACGATCAACATCGGCTTGTCATCCGCATCATCCATGTTCGCCAGATGACCATTGTGACTGTTGGTTGCGGACATGGTCTCGCTAACCTAGAGTGTGAACATGCTTGGCTCAGTGCTGTGGTGCTAGCCATACAAAACAAACTATATCAAAATAATCAATTGTGATAGTTTAATATTGTGAAACTTGAATCTCGTTAGATTCCTTTTTTTACAAGAAAAATTTATTTATTTTGGTAATTCATTCAACCAACTTGCATCAACTTTTATTACAATACCATTTTGTATTCGCTTTATTTACAATTAGAGGAAATTATATTTAGAATAAAACAAATTCCAGACTTCTAATAAATTAAATATAAAAGTTTCAAAACTGTTAACAGCAAAGTACAGATGGGCTTCACTTGGCGATATATAAAGTTATTTAAAAAAATACATAAAACCATAACAAATTTCCATTTTCACAAATATAAATTTCAGAGAATTGTTATCCAACATCAAAGGCAGAATATCCTTGCGAGTAAGATGAAATATTTAAAATCTTTCCCAAAATACAAACATATTTTGATGTTCTCAACATATATAATAAAACAATTATTGGTTTAATTGATGTTACTTCATAAATAGGCTTTCTATGTTTTTCAATGATGTGATAATACAAATTATTTTAAAGATATGGACTCAAATTTTAAGTTTCTATAGATTAAAACAGAAATTAGTTAGAATAGTTTCTACACAATTAAAAATGATGTCAGAATTCTGACATTTATTTTTTACACATGTTTAGGACAGATTAAAAATGTTGTTCAATATCAGAATTCTTTTGTGACGCAAATCAACATTGATGGTAGAAGTGTATCTGTGTAGGAATACAGCTGTCTACCTGAAGAGCACTACATTATGTTTACAAATGAACCACTTTACAAACACAAAGTATTTTTCATAAAACAAAGAAATAATAATAATAATAAAATTAAAAAATAATGTTTGTATTATTTCAAGGTTAAGTCCTTTCTTAATTTATTAGCATATTAGATTTTGTTATAAATGACAAATAAGTAAAACATGGTACAATATAGTAAATTCTATACAGTGAGCAATCATATTTACCATCCTCAGAACAAAGGAATTCACAAAGGACAGTAAACTGATCACCGTAATATATGATAGTTTGCACTTAACTGTAGTAAACATGTGTCAGTGATTTTTAAACAATACTATCTTTACGAATTTTTGTAGTTATGATTTCTAAGTGAAAATAAAAAAATCTTGATTAAATGTTTAAATCTTAGAGCCTATTAATCACAAGGTGTAATGAGATTGTTTTATTGAAGAACAGTCAGGTGTTAGAATGAACATGTGCACTAATTTCATAGTATTCATTTTCTGAATGAGTGCATATAAAAAGACTTACAATGAATTCGATATAAACGTTAACGATAAAACTATATAATTATTTCAGTTAGAAATGCTCACAGTTTATATAACTATTCAAATATTGGTTTTGCTTCTGGACTATTTACATTTAACATTTAAATTAAATTAAATTTGAACTAAAGTTTCTTAACTTGTCTGTTGATGTGTCAGTAGAAGTGTTTTTATTAATCAATACAGGCCTAATTATAATATCATTTGTGCCACTTAATAATTCTTGGCTTAAGGCACTTCTTAACATTGTAACTGACTGCGGCTATAAACTGACATTGGAAATTCTCATTTGTATTCTTACTATAATAAAATTACAATTTTTATTATTCTATTAACATTTTCAGAAATATTTATTTTATTAATGTTATCAACTTTATATTAATCACATCATTTGTAAATATGAAGACTGTCTATGCTAAACCATATTTATATTTTGTAGCATTAAAATGGAGTAGAAATTAAATAAATATTTACATAAATTTAATACATTATTAATGTTAAAACAACTTTTTAAGTGATTTAATGACCAAAGTATTCGAACAAACTATGTACGTGTCGTTGAGAACTTCATAGTAGAGGTTCTCGGAGCCACTTAAGTGAACTGTACTGCTAAGCATTGACAGTGAAAAGCTGTGGAAAGCCAGGTGAAACATAAAAATTGGAAGTGCCGTGAGATATTTAAATAGTTCCAAAATGTGACTGAAGAAGGAATAAATTGTGATTCAAGAAGATAGAGTATTTGAACTCACTACCTCGAAGGATTCTGGTCAGCTTCCAACTGCAACTTATTTCTTAATAAGCTGCTAATATTAAGGTTTAAAACATTTTTTCTCAGATGTAGTTCAATAATTTAAATTTTTAGAGAGTTCACAGCAAATTTTTGTTAATGACTAAATTAGCTAAACAAAACAGACTATTAAATAAGTTTAATTTTGCATGTAATATATTTCATGGAAAAAATTATGCATAATTAAAATTGTTGAAATTTATTTTAATACTAAAAATATTATATATCTAAAGACCTAACTAAGAAAAAATACAGAGAAAGAAGGAAATAAAGGTGCATAATATAACTAACATTTAACTTAACAACAGCAACACAATGTTAACATTCCTGAGAGGATGATTTAAAGTGAGAATTTAGGGTGAACATTAAAAGATATTATAAGATATTCTACTGTTTACACATAAAAAATATAAAACACACAAAATATGTGTAAACTAAAACTATTTCAAGAACTAACTTATTCATAAATTGACTTGTTTGGTGGTTTCAGATAGCAGTAATAAACGCTTAAGTGATCCTTAAATGTGCTTTATATTATAAACGTCTATAATGTAATTAACTTATCTTAAATGATTGATTAAACAGCATCGCTTTTATTATTTTCTGATATTAAAGTAAATTTAAGCAACAATTAATTTCATTTAATCGTGCTCATCAAAGATAAACATAGATACAAACCGTTCATACGCTTAAAATTACTATTTATTTAATGAAGTGTTTTTTGATTTAAGTTTCAAAATTAATTAAATTAATAACGTTCCTAACTTTTTATTATTTATTGAGGGAATATCTCATGTATGTTTTTCAATTCTTCTATGTGCATATTTTAGAATAAATTTTGCAGAACAAATAATAAATACTACGAATTATTGTTTGAATGTATCTAGCTGTGTTAGTAAAATATGTTAAAAATATATCTGCAGTGTTATTTTTAAAGACATAGCTAAAATCCCTGAGTCTAGTTATTGGCTTACTGAGCCCCTTCAATACTGATCGTTACCCCCCGGAATAAGAAATTCTGGATTTTGTTAGTCTAGTCAGTGATGACTGACTGGTATATAAATATATGTGTCGTGAAGAACACTATTACACATTTTGTTTTGTAGATTTAATTATGTATTTTAATTTACTTCAAAAATTAAGTTGAATAAATATAAGCAATTTATTGATAACATTGAGAATAACCGCTTTGTATAGAGAAAATATTTTTAATGATGTACAGTATTATATCCAAAAACATAAAAATAGATGTGAAAAGGAATAATAATACTAAGGAAACAACACGAACATTGGTTGGGAGAAACTAGAACATTCAGAGTTAAAACCAATAAAAAGCATAAGTAAGAGAGGTTAGGATTTCATTTTTATGAAAGACTTTGACTGTTAATTTGTTTGTTATTGTGTATATAGTAATTATTTTATCAATTAACACTTCTTAATTATTAATTTCCTATTAATTCTAGTTATATAAGATTTTGAAACAGTAAAATGTGAGGTTTTTAAAATTTGAACAAAATACAACTAAAACTATCACTAATTCTAAACTATTATATTCCAAAATGCAGTTAGTCAGTAAATGTGAGAGAAAACACACATACAACAATTGATAGGAGAAATAATATAAACCAAGCAACCGATAATAAAAACAAAAGACCAGACCTCGCTAAAGGACGCAGAGGCAAGCACGGGCATCTGCAAACAAACAGAAAGCATAACACTAACCTAAACAAAAATAAAATACAAGAAAATAATATGATGGAAAATGTTTGTTTAGAACTCCTGACATGAGTAAAAATGAATCTATTCAACTTTATTAATCATACTTTTCATTGGTTGACAAAAATACTCATGTATGTATGTGTATAAAAAGAATATAATTGGGTCTTATTGAAAAAGACTCAATTATTCAGTTGAATATTCTTAAAATATTCAGTCATAATTTTTTTTATTGTTGTAACGTAACATATCTTTACATTATGTAAAGGTTTGTTACAGTATATGTTATCTTATAGGGGATATAATTATAAATGTGCAGTATTTTTTGAATAGGATATACAGTACAATAGCCTAATTTTATCATAAAGTAGCAATTATAATATTGGAATAAAAGGGATAAAATTTGAAAACCCCATGTATATTATTAAATAATATTTAATGACTGAAAAATAAAATCTTTAAACTGTACAAATGATTTTATTTATTTTTCATTTCTAAAAGCAACATTTTTGTCAAATGTAATAAGTAACCGAACATATTTCCAAGCTATTTAAATATGAGATATTTTCACAAAAATTAAAGACTTTAGTTTTCTTTAACTTTAATGAAATTAGATAAAACTATTATTTCTGTAATGATCATTAACATTGACACCTTTATATGTGTTAAAGTAAAGAACTAAAAATTAAAGTGTAGCCTGATAATTGTAGTTTACTTTATTTCTGAATAAGCAGTATTTTAGTGTAAGTAATTTCAATACTCCTCACTGAAGAACACAGTTTCTAGATATCTATAAGGAAATAGGCCCTATTAAATAAAGTTGCTGAATAGGCTGTTCTGAGATACCCATCTACACAGATTGCTAGGGGCCATCCAAAAACCAGATAGAGACTGGGAGTACTCAAATTCAAGCTGGTAGAACGTTTGATGGTTTGGAACTCCTTTTTTTAGCCTTAGAATCACTGATTGTTTGTGTCAACACAATCACCGTGTAGGGGTAAGCGGGTGGGTCAATACCACTGTACGTGTATAGGTGGGCGCGTGGGTAAATACCACTGTACGTGTATGGGTAGGCAGGTGGGTCAATACCTGTATGTGTAGAGGCGGGTGGTTGGGTTGCCACTGTACGTATAAGGGTGGGCGGGTGGGTCAATAGCACTGTACGTGTAGGGGTAAGCGGGTGGGTCAATACAACTGTACGTGTATGGGTGGGCGGGAGGGTCAATACCACTGTACGTGTATGGGTAGGCAGGTGGGTCAATACGACTGTATGTGTAGAGGCGGGTGGTTGGGTTGCCACTGTACGTATAAGGGTGGGCGGGTGGGTCAATAGCACTGTACGTGTAGGGGTAAGCGGGTGGGTCAATACAACTGTACGTGTATGGGTGGGCGGGAGGGTCAATACCACTGTACGTGTATGGGTAGGCAGGTGGGTCAATACGACTGTATGTGTAGAGGCGGGTGGTTGGGTTGCCACTGTACGTATAAGGGTGGGCGGGTGGGTCAATAGCACTGTACGTGTAGGGGTAAGCGGGTGGGTCAATACAACTGTACGTGTATGGGTGGGCGGGAGGGTCAATACCACTGTACGTGTATGGGTGGGCGGGAGGGTCAATACCACTGTACATGTATGGGTGGGCGGGAGGGTCAATACCACTGTACGTGTATGGGTGGGTGGGAGGGTCAATACCACTGTACGTGTATGGGTGGGCGGGAGGGTCAATACCACTGTACGTGTATGGGTGGGGCGGGAGGGTCAATACCACTGTACGTGTATGGGTAAGCGGGAGGGTCAATACCACTGTACATGTATGGGTGGGCGGGAGGGTCAATACCACTGTACGTGTATGGGTGGGCGGGAGGGTCAATACCACTGTACGTGTATGGGTAAGCGGGAGGGTCAATACCACTGTACATGTATGGGTGGGCGGGTGGGTCAATACCACTGTACGTGTATGGGTGGGCGGGAGGGTCAATACCACTGTATGTGTATGGGTAAGCGGGAGGGTCAATACCACTGTACATGTATGGGTGGGGGGGGGGTCAATACCACAAATGTTACCCACCCGCCAATTAAGTAATTGAGGTTAGGGGGATTCATTCAAAGTCTATAACCATGTGTACAAGTCATTATGCCTATCGAAATCGTAACTGGAATAAACTTACTATTTACGATACAGCAACGTAATGGAATGAATTATAACAGATATTTTATTGTTGTCTTTTAATTTACATTGTTATCGTTTTATACATATTGTTATAATCACATAAACTTTAGTTATTTCTTTAAATTATAATTATAATGCCTCAAGTAGTAGATAGTGGGGACTTTGAGTAGAAAGTAACTGTGGTTTGGATCCAGAGTGTGATAAAATAAACTCGTCAGTGTCTAATGTAATTTCACAACTGAGGATAACAATGTTGTGTCTTACCGTCTATGGAATATAAATAGACTGGGGACAGCATATAGTAAAACCTTTGATACAATAACGTAATAATGATTTTGATATATTTTGGATTTGGATCAATCTTGGACAGAATAATGGTAAAACAGTTCTGATACGGTATGTTAAATAGCAATATATGGTAAATAAAGTAGCTAAGAGAACAGAGAATTTGTTAACTAAAAGCTTGTCTGAGCGTATGTTTTCTCTTGCAGATTAACAGGTTAGATTTAATGATTATGTGTCAACATACAAGTCTTCATTAAAGCAGTTTTCAATGATACACAGTAAAGATAAACTTCTAAATTAATAATAAAACAGTAATGATTATCAGTTAGGCACATAACAGTTGTTTAAGTACAGTTTCAGTTCAACACCATGCCAATATCAATATGCATTTTCATTTTTCAAAAATGTATATTGCTTATACTTTTATACAATTTAATCAGTTTCTTTCAATTCTATTCATTTACTCAAATTTAATTGATTTATATAACGCCACAAATAAGCTTCTGGATTTAAATTTTTATTATTATTGGGTTATTTATTAATAATACTGACAATCTTTAAAAAGAAAATGTTCTATTATACTTTCATTAGCCAATTTAGTTTATAGGCTAATGATTTCATAATTTCATCATATAAAAAATCATTTTTTTAGTTAACTAATGAGAAGAAGTAATCGCTCCACCCAAAAATAATTATATGCAAATTTAAAGTACTATGTATCTTGACAATGATCATATTATATTTTCTTCATTTAAGTACCATAGTCTATTATTAGGTACTATATTCTATTGTTAAGTAGCATGTTCTATTATTCAAGAATCTTTCAAACCAACCTAGGAATTTCATGTAAAACAAATGCTCTAATTGACACAATTGCCAATGCCCAACAAAAACAATAAAAAATACATAAGTTTATCTTGGGTCAAGAGGACACTAAGGAGGCTCATCTTCTCTGACATCTGAGTTCTGCCCTACTGGCTCCTGAAGTTGGAAAAGTTAAGAAATATACTAAAGCAAAAAATTAAAATCAGTTGTGCTCCGTAGATTTGTAAACATGTAAGATGTTCTGAGGGGTGTGTGGGTAGGAAAGTATTCCGTCCCATACCACTAGATAGAGAGTATGGGATGGAATATTTTTGAAATGTCAGTCTCATAACAGCATTATTTAAGGCTTTCTAAATATTTTTTTTACTAAATACCTTTTATTTATTAGCTGATTTGTTTTGCTCTTAAAAGAGTAAAAAGTATTTATTTATATATTAACTGCACCACAAGTTCGCATTCACGAACATCCTGCAGGCATGACAGGGATGCTGAAAGTTAGCCATTGTCTAATATCGCCTGTACGATAGTTTGTGATAGTCCACCGATGCACACTCTTTATTTCACTTTGATCGAAGATGCAATATGGTTTGATATGTTGGGCTGGCCCATACAAAACTTTAATTTAAATGTTGAGAGCTAGACAAACTATTTTTATTACTATCCTCAAGAAGAGTAGACAAGAGAACGTAAGGTTTTCTCCTGTGCTTTTCAAGGTTTTAAGGATGTTTTCCATCAGGAGTGGTAATCGAAAGACACTATTAAGTTTGTTTTATTTTACAAGATTTGTTGTAGGTGATCTCTTAAGGTTGCCCAAAGTGATCAATTTTTAATTGTTCTTTTCAGTATTTGGGGCCAAAAAATGTTTAATGATGTAAAAAATACTAGTTCATAAACTTTTTTGCAAAACTCTTTCTAACTCGTTATAGACAAATTCAGATAGGCCTATTGATTTTCTTAACTTCAACTTTATATGAAAATATTAAATTAGTTAATCTTGCATCTTCCACATCATATTTCTTTTTAAACTTATTATATTTATTAGTTTACCTTAATTCTATTCCAACACATTTATCTACTCAAGAAAATGTTACTTTAAAGCAGGTGTTTCAGGTTAGCGGCTAATTAATTATAATTGTGTCTATGTCTTACGTTCTATTGTATCAGTTGTTTATTTTTACAGTCAAACGAGTTAGACTCAATTTAAATTTTATTTTTGGTTAAATTAGGTTGTATGTATTCTAGTAGACACATTACTAGCATCAATGGCTAATCAATTTTCATTTTTTATTTTTTTTTAATTGTTATGTTTCTTTGAATGAAATAAATTCATTTATTAAGTTTGTTTGTTTTGTGGCCTCTAAACGATGGAGCACCATTCAAATACGAAACGATTTCGATTCCCCACAACTTGGCACCTATTACATACTCAGCAGGCATTCACATTCTGTTTGCTTCATTATGAATATTCCAACAAATTTGTTGTGAAAGGAAATAATTATTACTTTTTTTTTTCAAAAGTATGGGTAGAGCGTTTCTTACTTTCTATTTAGACGAACCTGAAAGTCTGTCTCAAATTAATATGACGTTATTGTAATATTAATGAAACAAAATCAAATTCTTAAATCAGTTTCAAAAGTAATATGAAGAACCACAGAAATCTGTGGTCAGAAAAGGTAGTACCATATGAGACAAATATTTTTTGTTATAATAAAAATGAAGATTAATGAATCATCTTCTTTCTTTGCAAATAAAACAAAATTATTTCAAATAATATTAATTAATCACTAATGAGAGAACTAATTGATAGAATGTTTGTAGAAGCTTGAATCTACAAATCTATATTCCTAATATGATCAAAAAGAGAAACTGAAAGGATAAGAATACCACAACTCTGTAGAAAAACATAAATCAAAATATACCTTAATTCGATTAAAAATAAACATCTCGTAATCAGTGCTTTATAAAAAGACAACATATTGAAGGAAAAAGTGAATTTGTTCTCATACAACAGTTTTGAATTTAGTTTCCATGTTTGTTAGTGACTGGTGATGAAACAAACCTGCATGAGCTTCTTGACTACATCACGCCCGAGGATGTGGTCGAATACAGCCTGCAGGAACTGGTCTGTGATGATCGACAGCTTCAGCTTATCTCGGTGCCACAGGAGCACTCTCGAGTCTTCCATCGCCGTCACTGACACCTAACAACAGATTGATGTATGTAAACAAAGTAAAACATAAAGATACATTTTAAAGGACAATTATACACAAGTAGAATTTTCGCTAAGGATATGCAACTATCTATTTAAGGTGACTTGACCTCCAAAATATTGATTTTTAGATTTAGCATACTTAGATAGCACCTTCCTGTTTCTCTTTATCCTGATACAGCCATACAGAGGTGACCCTCCTGCACTTACAATGGTGATGACCCTCTCGTCCACTTCTCATCATAAAAATTTGTCTCTCATCATAATGCAATGCTTTACAATGATACGCACATAAATTTGTATCAGGCCTTCAGTATTCATATATTCAGTAATCAAAATAGTATTCATATTTTTTAAGACGTTGATCTGGGCTGAAATTTATGTTACTTAAATCATAACAGCAACAATAAAGTTCACCCACCCAATTCCCCATACACGTGCAGCCAACCTTTCCAGCCACTCATAGAGGTACAGTGGTGCTGGCCCTCCTGCCCACCCATAAATGTACAATGGTGATGATCTTCCCACCCACCCATACATATACAGTGGTGCCTCCCACCCACCTATAAACATGTGGTGATAATAACGCTCCAAGAAATCCATAGAGATAAAGTGGAGATGATCCTCCCACCACTACAGTGGTTATGACACTCCTGCCCACCCACATACGTACAGATGTGAGGACCTCCCAGCCCACCCATTCATGTACAGTGGTGATAACCTTCCCACTCACCCATTCATCCATACATAACAGTGGTAATGACTGTAATATATCACCAGATTTACATCCACTTGAGACAGAACTAAAATCTACTAACAAATGATCCTTATACTTCAACAATCTCAAGAGGATCACCTCAAGAGAAAGCTAACAAAAAGCTTCAAGAACCAACTCACAACATGGCTTTTGGAACGACAACCAATGTAATCAGAGGGAAAATTTTTAAACGATGAACTATAATTCTGTATTCTAACTAAAACCTATGAAACTGTATTCTACAAACGGCTGTTCTGTACAAATATATCAAATATATTGCTGTCTATTCATTTAAGACTGGTCAGTTAATCTGGAGTTTACAGACAAAAACTGATACATGCACTTTTTAATCTAATTTTTTAATCACTTATTTAAAGAGGTTTTCATGAATATACAGTAAAATATTTACTTTTTGGAAGATACTAGTAGATTGGAAATGTAGACAATCAATAAATGTCAAATAAATTATTACCAATAAAAACAAAGACATATCTGAGCATATACAATTGTTCCTAAAAATATATATACATAATTAGCTCAAACATCTGTATCAAGTTCGACCTCGACCAATCAACCACTTATATCTAAATGTTTACAACTTACGACCAGTAGTAGCCTTTCTAGATGGATACTACTGGATGGCATCTTCCACCTCCAATCTTGTTTGGTATAAGATATAGTAAAAACATTTACACAATTATAAAGCATTTTTTTCTGTCTTATTTTAACAGTCTTATCTTTCAAGTAGTTTTCTCATTTTCTCTCTTTAAATTTGTTAAATGGAAATTTTCAGCCAATCAATATCAAGTAATCTTGAAATTTATATTAAGTTGCTCAATTTTTAATTTACCTGAAAGTACTCGTCAGTGGAGACTCCGAACCATTCAGGAGAATCAAGGAACTGGTGTGGGAAGACAATGTGTAGTGCTCGCCCATTCTGTGATACCACTAATCTGTAAAGATATTTCAATAGATTTTAAATTAATCCATACTAAACTAACTAAAATCTTTGGTTTGCTATTCAGCCCATAGCGAGACGTAACCAGAGGGGGGTCCAGGGGGTCCGGACCCCCCCTTCAAGTGCTAAGCTTAAACTTTTTGGCAGGCCTAGTAGGCCTACTTATTACTTTTTGAGTACTATAGTATTATTTATGACAAATAATATGCTGATTTTATCATAATCACATTAATGTATTGATGTATGGAACGTGGCCAGTGTCTATAAGAAGATCTATAAGAAGCGAAAAGAGGTAGGCAAATAGTCAGACTTCCTATAGAAAACGAAAAGAGCTTATTGTGGTGAGTGCTGGTTTGCTTTCACTTTCATTCTCATAGAAAGTTGCAATCTTCCCTCACACTCTAGGCTGCCACGCAACGAGCTCAAACTAGCGGCAGGCATGCCAAGATAGCAAAATTACAAAAAAGTAGACTGTTTTTTTATCATTGGATTTTCACTTCTTTTAGACGTGTATTCATTGGTTTTGCCGTGTATTAGAGGAGTCGTTCTTGCCTCTGTACTTATGCATGCCTCAAATGTGTAAAGAGATTGTATAAAAAAAGTAGTTAATAGTATTATTTGCAGCAAAACCATTGCAGCAGTGTGGTGATACAAAAATTAACTATTATCATGACCCAAGTCCTGGATAACTTTTTTGTACTAATTATACACTATCCAAGGTATGAAGGTCACTTTTAAAGTGTTAAAACTAATCTATACAAACTACATACTGTACCAAGAAAAAAATAAATTTAAAATTAACGAAACAATTCTTTTATTTTAAATTATTTAACAACAATGTAACGTAATAATAAATGCTGATTTTTTTTTAAATATTGTAGATACATGTGGGTTTTTCTCAGCAGAGAAGCCAGAAAATTTAAGAAAATGAAAATCGGAAAAATATTTATTTCGTAACTTAGACGATGTTGGTACTCAAACTGTGCAGAATTGTACCCTGATCACTAATACAATGATCGAAACATTATTAACCATGTTAGCACCGGAAATGTGCCAATTTCAGTGGGTTACATTCTGTTAGGATAGGGTTATATAGGATATTGTTAGGTTAGGTAATGTTAGGTTTAGGTATGGACTAAAGTGAGTAATTTGTAGTCAGTGATGATCGATGTGATGGCTGCATCACATCTAGCAGCATACGACGATCTGAGGACAACATTTACTCGCTTACCTCCCACAAATTTAGCTACTGCTGAGTTGCAAGCCTCACATAAATTGTTTGAGAAGTGTGGATATAAAATTTAGAGGACACAGTGGATTACACACACACAGTGGAATTTTTCTCCACACTTCTCAAACACCCGGTATATCTAAGACTAACAGAAATTTGTTAAGTCAGATCATTTGGTTACAATGTGTCTGACTTACGACCGTGTCTATACAACTGATCATCACCGCATTAGCAACAACACAGTGTCACCACTTCATTTGGGTTTGGTAAAAAATGATATGTAAATTATTACAAATTTCTCAAGTGTAAGGCACGAAAATACCCATCCGTCCTTACACATACAGTGGTGGTGGTCCTTACACATACGTACGGTGGTCCGTCAATACCACCGTACGTGTGTGGGTGGGCGGGTGAGTCAATACCACCGTACGTGTGTGGCTTGGCAGGTGGGTCAATACCACCGTACGTGTGCAGGTGGGTTATCTCTCACACAACAAGTAGAACAATTAGTTCTTCACCTACGGGTGAAGGGGGCGATACAGAGCAAAAAGTTGAAGGAGAAAAACCGTAAATCATTTAAAACCTGATGCTGAATGTGATAGTGATTTTTTTAAAGAATGTCTCATTTAGTCACTACAAGCAAATCTCTTATATGGGTTATATGGGTGTTTTTGTCCAA
Source organism: Stictocephala bisonia (assembly GCA_035578905.1). NCBI lineage: Eukaryota > Metazoa > Arthropoda > Insecta > Hemiptera > Membracidae > Stictocephala > Stictocephala bisonia. Next base: position 248,609 of record JAQJVL010000773.1, on the reverse strand, counting down.
CCGATCGTCGTCATTAAGACCATCAGGAGTTGCTGCTATAATAACTAAGGGCACTCTTGCTCTTCACCAGTCCCCTGAGTTTTATTTTTCTGACCAACTGTTCTTCGAGGTCTCTACGTGCCTACAGAGTTATAAACAACATTGTAGGGTAATCTATGAATGATTTACAAATCATAAAAATACGGCATTCTTATTATACAAGTTATTTTTTTAAATTTACAATAATTATCACCAGAGGGTAGTTTCTAACGTTTAAAACTAAATACAGTATACTTGTAATATATTAAAATCGGACCTTACATTACAATTAAAAACTAATTCAACTTGTTGAAGATTAAAGGCTGGTGATATCAATCACTCTTATATTTTAGAATATATTTAAATGTAAAGTGTATTTTTTAACAAAACTAAAAATTGTCTAGTGTAAAAACCAACCAACAATGGAAAAAAAAAACTCGTACTAAATTTTTTCCTACGAACAAAATTGTGTTATGTAAAATAAGTCCTCATATGAGCTATTCTATAGACCTACTAAACTGTAACAAAGATACTTGTGAAACTGGCATATATCTTAAAAATAACTATGTTGGTATTATTATGAACTACGCCCCTCACATATGCACGGGTAAGGCCACCATTATATGGACAGACAGACAAAATCGACTGACATTGTTGCATATATTAAGTTTTATTCATTTTTTGTTCTTTATAAATAATACTTTCCCCTGAAATTACGTTCAATTCTTCAATATATTATAGAAGTGTAGCCCTATTTGTGAAATGATTGTTATATCAGACAATTTTTTTGTCATAAAGATTTAGATTATTTTTAACTGTTATCTTAAGAGTAAATTTTAATTATTAATTTCCTTTGTACAAAAATTACAAACTACAAAAGGTAAAACTGTATAAAATACTGTTGAAATTTAGGTTAACTAAGAAGAATTAGGTGGAGGTATGTATTCTGAAATTATCCTTTGGAACTCAGCTTGTTTTATTTATTATTTTCAATTTACTAAATTAACTGAGAATAAAAAGTAGAAAATTTAATATTCTTACATTCTTACACATGAGACGCCAACACAACGTTGTTGGTATTTTAAGGCGAATATGAATGGTTATATGAGTGTGGATGAGTGTAGTCTGGTTACTATCTAAGTTCAACTGTTCCTCAGAAAGGGCAATTTCCCCACACAACATCCGCACAATGATTAACACCCAACATCCAGACTTCTCTAGTAGTGTCCACGCCGATAGCAACCATCAAGCGGACGCCATGTCGGTATTAAGAAGACCGAGCATCCAACCTATCGCCTACAATCTCCCAAACACTTTGTCCCCATGTAGCTATAAGTGATTGAAATGTTGGCCAGCAGAACAAGAAGTAAGCCATATTCAGAGCCTATAAGGAATGGAAGGTAGTTTTGGTTTGTTTTAAAAGAGATCTCATTTTGTAATCTACATTTATGTTTTTAGGATGCTCTTTAAACATATATGAGTCTAAGCATTGATTTTATACACATGTATATAATCAAGGGTCTAAGTAAGTTATGAGGATAGTAAGGTATCCTGAATGTAAAGGAATGACATGAAACAAACGAGAAATTTTTTATGTTAATTTAAACTGAATAATAAGTATTTAATTTTATTATGATATTTTTCATGTTTCCATTCCTGCAATGCTGAATTGATACAATGCAAGGAAATTAACTGTTAAGATGGATATTCATAGATTTAAAAAAATAAATGTGGTTAGTAGGTTTTGATGTACTTTTTACATACTCTAAAACCTTGGGTGTTCAAGTAAATTTTACTTATGGACCCCCTTCTGCAATTTCTGGCTACGTCCGTGCCCATAGTAATTAGATCTAAATCTGAAATTTCAAGGCACACATTCAATTTCCATGCCTGAATTTGAATTTAATGTAAATAACATGGCTTTTGTGTTCAAACATGAAAAATCAGGTACATTTTTTAACCAACAGATTTAGAATTGAAAAGACATTCAAATAGAGCCATGTCAGATTATTACACTGATAATGTTCAATCTATCCCTTGCTGGTATGGTTTCAATGCCGAAGCCTGGAGCCACAAAGACGGTTGCCATGGTAACAGCATATTACGATGTTGTTGTTGTCTACATGTAATTGTCAATGAAATAAACAACTGTCAATCTCTCACGCACAACGTGAATCAGTATAGGTTCTGTAATCTAAACTTATTTGAACTCATTTTATTTATTTTAAAGCAAAATTCACTGTGTCATGTTTAGGTTGAAAAATTAAAATATATCAAGCATTGGTTTCTTAGAAAATTAAAACTATTAATATTAGTATACAAACATCATATATGCTTGATAATAAATTCTTAAGGAGAGGACATTTGAAGACGTAATTTAAGCAAATAATATATAACTTTATTTCTTTATGCACTGACGAAAAGAGGAGTATGGGCACTCTTCAAATTATAAAAAGTAGATCAATTCTTTAAACTTACTCAATATGTAAAAAATAAACACATCTATAATAATGCAATAACACAGAGAAAAAGAAACAGAGGTCACTTTTTTATTGCTGTAGTGAACGCCTCAGTGCCAGTTTTTCTTTTATTCGTAGTGTTGTACAAAAAGATGAATGTAAACATCACAACTATTTTCTGTGACCAAAATGAATTATTAAAACTATTTATATAAGCATTTATTACAAACCTTTTTATGTTTATTTTTAGCTTGTAATAAAAGCATGCTTACATTTTAAATATTTTTTAAACATTGACTTTAATAAAATATGTAACTAATTCATTCTGCTGTTATTGGTAAATAAAACCTTATATATGACAAAATTACATTTTTAGTTGTAGATATTTTATATGCTATGCATTCACAAAATTTAAGTACATTTGATTTTAAAAAAATTTGTTTTAATTCAAAAGAAAATATATTCCACATACATTCATTACACATATATGTACAGTTTATATAACAAAATGTCTTAATTTCTAAAATAATATAAATGATAACATCATAATTGAAATGAATAAATAAAATAAATTTAATGATATAACTTAATCAAACTTAATATTTGTGGAATAAGAAGGTCACTCCCTAGGTAATACAACCAGTTTGGAGTGGCCATTTGATTTAATATAAAACAAGAAACTGGAACAGTGGTATCTCGGTAGATTCTTAAATAACTGCTACATATTTACATAATTAATGTAAAAAAGCATGTTTTGAGAGATAATTGAACACAAAATTAAATATTATAAAATCAAAATGAGATTGAATAATTTTAGAAAGTAAACATAGCAAGAAATACTATATTTATACTATCTAGTAAGAATGAAATAAGAAATCTTAGCGACATAAAAGTAACTTAGTTCTCATGAATATAACAAAATATAATAGAAAAATAACAGTGCAAAAGAACAGCTAAAATTGTATAAAATATTAATTAAATTATGTAATCAATGTTGTAAGAAAATAACAAATGGCCAGTAAGATAAAATATTAAATTCGAAATCAATGTACTATACTTAAAAGTTTTTGCAAGTTATTTACTGTAAGAAGGTAAGATTTAAGTTATTTTAAAAAAGGTTTTAATTAAATTATATTATTAATATGTATTGAAATTATACTGTAAAAGCGAGGTGCATTATATGTGTAAATATGTTGAAAAGCAGTTAAATTGCTTTTGGAACTTAAATATTAAGCGTCTAAAATTATATAACTTAACACCATATACAGAAAAACCATAACTTTTAACAAAAAACAATTTTAGAACTCTATAAAGATTTCGAATTGGCAAAATTTCAAAAAACAAAAAGAGGCCAGTTATGGGTGAATTGGGGACTAAAGGTGATGATGCAGAGTAAGGATTTTTGGAGTATGATTATAGGATATAGCATGGTGACATACTTCCTCCCCAACATGCCAAACCATAACCAATTCTGGAGCTCACCAGTGCATGGTATATTGATATCAATAACTTTTGCGGGCACTTACTTCGTAGATGATAAAAGCTTTTAACAGTTCTTAGTAATTGACGTTTCAACTGTAAAACATGAGTCTTCCAAGATAGATTCGAGTCAATGTGCAATCCAAAATATTTAATCATATCAACTTTCCCAATAACAAGACATTGGCAAGAAGAGTGATTTAAACAGTCGAGTTCATGATATATTAAAACGTTACTAAAACTTCTGGTACATTAAAAAAAAAAATATATATATATATATATATATATATATGGTTTCACTACAACTTTATGCGTAGCAAAACCATATACATAGGAGCCACAGGTCTCTACTCATTTTATCATAGACTAGGTTTAATTGATCACAAGAGTAGGTAAAAACTACATTATCAGCGAATGCAATGATGCGACCATTAAAATTACTACAACGCAGATCGTTAACATATTTGAGAAACATAATAGGTCCCAAAATAGAACCTTGAGGGACTCCAAAATTCACATAGCCTCTATCACTACAATTGGAATCAAGTTTTACAAACTGCTGCCTATCAGAAAGATAACTCATAAACCAGTTTAGGGGTAAGCTCCTAATATCGGCTATGATTAATTTATCTCTTAGGATTTGGTGGTCTACTGTATCGAATGCCTTTGTTATGTCAATAAACAGAGCAGCACAACTTTTTTTAATGTCCAAAGACTTGTACACATTTTCGAAGAAGACTAGTAAGGCATCCTCAGTACTCAACCCCTCTTTGAATCCAAATTGACTTCACTAAAAATCTTGTTTTTATTCAAAAATTTCAATAATTTCTTTATTATTAATTTTTCCAATATCTCAGAGAAAACAGAAAGCAGAGATATTGGTCTGTGAAAACAGAAAGCAGAGATATTGGTCTATAACAGTTTACCTGCTTAACATCACCCTTTTTAAATATAGGCACTACAACAGCCAGTTTTAAACACTCAGAAAATTCACCAGTTTCTAAGCTCCTGTTAAAAAGATATGACTATATAATACTAGAAACAAAAACAGTATTGATATAGTCCACTGTAGGTTAAGCAAAACACAGCAGAGTCACATCATTGTATCCTAAAGGTTAGTGAACAAGGTAAAACATCTAGTAGATAGCAACCCAGTAAAGACTTTCTTTAACATATGACACATCTTAAACATATATGAGTGGCTATTGAAAAATCCTTTTTATAATCTATCAGAATTTTTAACCTTAAAAGACATAAATTTTTAATATTGTGACTTTTTGCATCATAGATATGGTAGGCTGTCTTAACTGTTGGATGTCTTTCTTGAGATGTTAATCACAAATTTGATTATTATCTTATAGTATACAATATATGTATTATTTGACTGTGTATATAAGGACTGTTTCTTGACTTTGTCAATGCTTTATTGTAAAATGGCAAAAATAAAGATCTATTTATATACCAATATATTGATGATATGAGGCAAAATTCTTTTGACAATACTTGAAATTATGTTATCTGGACCAGGAGATTTATTGTATTTCAAAGTTCTTACTATATCTTAAATTTCTGATTGATCAATTGGTGAAAAGAAAATTGAATCTCTGGACTGCCGGTTCGAAAATAGTGGGAGTAATTAATACCAATTGCTGGTGAACTATTAATTGAATTATGTATTGACTGTGGCACATTTAAGAAAAACTATTAAATTCATTTGCAATCATCGTTTTATCATTTAATACATCTGGGCCTTTATTAATCTCAATAATACCAATCTTTGGTCTGGAATCGCCGATGATATCGTTAACAATATTCCACTGTGCACAAGGGTCTCAAGCATGATTCTCAAATCTGTTCATATAGCAATTATCCTTAGCTACTTTTAATTGATTTTTAAGTATATTTCTTAGTTTATTGTAATAACGTTTTAAATTCAAATCATGAGGTCTTGATTTCATTAGTACATTCACATTTCTTCCTCTCAACGTTCCAGCGCACTATACTATTGTACTATATTTTGTTTGGATTTGGCCTCACTAAGCATTAAATTAAATTTTATGACAGTGAATTCCATACTATAGGGTCATTAAACTTATTAAATAATACACTAATCAAACCAGCTCATTTGGTAAATTATAATACAGTATTTAAAAAAATTTGAAACTAGGTAGTCTTATTTTTCTCAAAATAGATGTTGAAATTTAGCCTTTTTTTCTTAGTGTCTACTAAAAATTGGATTTAAATGTTTAAACACAATGTTAAAATCGGTCTTAATTTTCCTGGATTAGTAAAAGACCTATATTTTCACTCCGCATTTTTTAGAGTGAAAATTCAAATTTTCTCTGAAAAAATTAACCAACATGACTTTCTCAACACAGTGTAAAGATAATTATATTGGCCAATTGAAATGATAATTTATTCAATTTTTAATTTCACAAAGATAATACAACAATAATATTTTATTCAAAACTTCGTCAAAATGTAGAAATAATTCAATCTTAATCATGGTTATAGTCACTCACACACACATACAAGTTTCCGCATATGATTAGAATAATTATTGCTTTCACAGCATTCATCATATAATTTCCTGTTTATGTGCACAATTAAGTTTTGTTTTTTTAGTTTTTAAGGTGGTTGATGAATTTTGTTGACAGATTTGTCACCTTGAAGAGAGTTGCTTTAATTATTGTCAAGCACAGTATGGGACATGCAAGCTTGATATGCTTCACTTTTGACAATGAAAAAACAAAAACAATACAAATGAATGTCACAAAAAGTCAAAAAGAAGGTCATCAAGATATCTCTACCAATATATAATTTTGTATCTGAATGGGTTACAATCATTAATAATTTTCCTTGTTTCTAAATTATAAATGTAGATATCTAAGAGTAATCTTGTTTTTTATAATGTTAAAATATATTTTAATTTAATTAATAATAGTTTCTTAGTCAGCATTTTACTTGTTTGTGGAAATACAAGTGAACATCAAACGATTCAAAATACACATAAAATAAAACATTCAGTCAAGTCATAAAAAACTTTTCAGAAAACAAAAAGTGTCGAATTTATTTATCTAGAAAAATGCATTAACATTTATTTTATAATGTCAAACGATCACTTTAAATCAAACCACTATACTCAACCCAATGTGGTATATACAAATTGAAATGTTCAGACTGTAATAAATTTTATATTAGACAAAAATGTTGATCCTTTCTAGAATATTCAGGCAATAAAAATAATAACAGGACAACTATGAAACGCAACTTTGCTGGACAGGAACTGACCAAAAAACTCAACTAATTAGAATACTATAAAAATAAACTTAAAAATATTAAGTTAAATGAATAAAACTTATAAAATGAAATATACAGAGGAATTTGAAATATATATGGCATACAATTAAGAACCTCAAAATCTTTTAAATTCATAAATAAAAATAATATAATAATAATACAAATAATCAAATTTGTTTAAACTAATAAAACATTTAACAAATGTATAATGAACTTACTCACAAATGTAAAAACATATGATTAATTTCTGTATACATTTTTATCTACGTATTTTATTTATTTAATTTGGATATTAAGTTTGAAATGACCATGAGGATGGACATAAGTTCTTAAACATGTCAGCAAACTGAATAAAAAAGGGCACTTAGTTATTATGTTTATTTATTCATTTGTTATTATAGCAGTCCTAATATTCAAATGTTAAAAATATTTTAAGTAAAAAGAATTTTATGTTATTCAGTTCAAAATAGTTAAAATGTTATTCTATAAGAAATTAACAAAACTCAGAACAGAGTCAATACCACTGAAAGTGTGTGGTTGAGGAGGTGGGCCAATACAACTCTACGTGTATGGGTGAGCAGATTGGTCAATACTACTGAAAGTGTGAGGGTGGGTCTATACTATTGAACATGTATGGGTGGGCAGGTGGGCCAATACAACGATGCGTGTATGGGCGGGCGGGTGGGTCAATACCAATGAACGTTTGTGGACAGGCGGGTGAGTCAATACCATTCAAAGTGTATGGGCAGGCGGGTCAATACCACTGAACGTGTGTATTGGCGAGTGGGTTGGTCAAAACCACTAAACATGTATGTGCGCGCAAGTGGGTGAGTACCACTGAAATTGTGATAGGGTAGTTTTGACAAAAATCCTGGTAGTTAGAGAGAGAAAAATCTCCTTCCTTTACGATAAGTTATTTTACTACAGTATGACTTTGTACATCGAGTATTGTCAGATATTGTATGCACATAGACTCGCGTGTGTTAGGTAACATTAATTGTTATAAATAATAGTGAATAATTTTTATAACGTGTCAAGATAAAGTCTAACTAGTAATTGAAGTTTATGATATTTAGTAGTATGTAATTAAATTATTTAGAGCGATTCTGGTAAATCAGTTATGGTCCATGACTGATCTCCGACTAATTTAGTTTTGACAGTTGACTTAGCAAGACCTTGATAGTGATTGTTTTGTTCCACTAGACTGGTAACTTTTGTTGTCAATGTCCTTTGTTGGCCTGTATTACATTTGTCATCATATTAACAGATTTTAAAATAGTATCGTTAACATTTTTAAATAAAGATGCTACATTTAAAAATACCAAAAAAAGAAAGTTTACCATGATCTGAAACATTTAAATTGAATAGACGAACATTAAAAATTATATTAAAAAGAATATAAAAATATTTATTATTGTTAATGTTAAGAAATTAGGAATCTACTCTGTTGTGAATACAGTTTTCCTAATTCACAACAGTTACTAGGATCCTAATTCACAGTAAAAACTCCTGACAATGTCATATTCCTTCATAAAAAAAATATATTTGTATATTTTATTGTTTTTACTAGTGTTTAAAAACCAAACAGCTTTTAAAAAAAATATTTGCATATTACTTTTGTATTATTTACACAGTACTTTACATGCCAGGCAAGGCTTTTATACAATATATCACATCATATGCGTGATTTTTACACAGTATTTTACCTCTGATGCGTGGTTTCTTTAGCCAATATTTGACATCATGTTCATGTGTTTTAAAATATAAAACAATTGGCTTAATTCAAGGTCAGCATGAATATCTTTTTAAAAAGCCAGTTTCTTTTTAGATGTTTATCTTCTTAACTTTTGCTTGTTGTAAATAGTTTTGTATTAACATACTTTTATATAGAATATGAAAATATTGAAACAGTTAAGGGAAGTGCAATAAATATACAATTGATTTAAGTAATTAACTTACTTTTTTTAATAACAGAAACAGATAAACACGGTAGAACAAGTATTAATTAGGAAGAAGTTTAACTGTTTGAAGAGAAAGAAAATTTGAATACAAAGAAAAATATTGTAATAGTAATTTTACATTACTTTAATTATCAAAAACTTTAAACATATTCACACACCATATCAAGATACAAATTACATTTTCTTATTAAATATACATTACATGCTTTATTTACTATATTATTATTTTGTATACATTTTTGTAAACTGTCATAATACATCTTTCTAATCACGTTAGTCCAAACATTTATATTGTTTCTGTAGGAATTGATATTAAAATTTTTATACCAGATAAACAAAGAATATTTACTTTTTATAATAGGGAACAATGCAGTAAGCATGACTGTTTAAAATTCACACTGAGGAATATTAATGTAGGCATGATAACAATTTGGGTCAAACTTCTAGAGCTTAAAACCTGAACCGTAATCCTGTATTCGCAATACTCTGGAAATACTGCCCATAAATGCCACAACTAAGCAGAACTAATGCTACACAACCTTTCGTTATGCATAAAACGAACATTACTTTACATAACAGTTTAAATGGGAGTGGGGCGGATAAAGTGAACTGGCCCAATAAATCAAGTACGCAATCTTGAAGTAAACCGCTTGTTGAACATGCAGCAGCCGTACTATTTCTTGCAACACACTTGACCATGATTGGGAACGTTTAGAATTAATGTAACTACATAAAGTGGGAAAGGTTTCTTATAAAATAATTTAAGGAATTTCTTTGTGTATGGTTTTTTTATTGTCATTATTTATATTCAGTCAAAGTGTGACTAGCAAGTCCCCTTCTTCCACAACCTGATAATGAAAAAAAACCAGAAAACTAAAATTAATATTAAATAAAAACAAATTCAAATGGTCAAATAGCAATTATTCACTATGTAAGTAGGACTTATATTATTATAATGTAGGATAGTTTTTTATTTAGAGTAAAATAATAACAATAAGTAAAAACCTTAAGTATTTATTTTGAAAATCACGAGTTAAATGTATTTACTAATTTCATAATCAGCAAAGGAAAAAGGAGAAAACTCTGAGTCTTTCCAAGCTACTTGAGCTGTAATTGGATCTGCCATGCCTAGTTCTCTCTTACTTTGAATTAAAAAATAGTGTCATATGCCCATTGCCTCTTACTCTCTACATCTCACGCTCTGTTATTTCCAGTACCTGCTACGACTGTTATAAATATGCTGCAAAACTATACATAAATTTTAGCATCACTTGGGTTCTGAAAAAATAATTGATTGCAGCTTTTCTTTTTCAAGTTGGAATTATCATAAGTTTGCATTTTTAATTGGAACACATTAAAAATTGTTTGTTTACCGTGCGCCCCTTAAACGATGCGCCCCTAGGTCCATTGACAAAATGAGTCTTTAATTTAGTTAGAGGTAGAGGTTGAAAAAAAGGACTTTTATCAACCGTTTATTTACCTGCTTTGTAACTATTACTGGATGTAATTTATGTATAGTCAGTATGAAACAATTGTACAAAAACAATACTAACATTATACATGTATGTAATTTATTTTCAATGTTAAATTATTTACTTGAAATTTTTTTCTGTTCTGATGCTTTTAATTTACACACTAGAAAATAATGACAGCCACACATAAGTCTGAACAGCTGATCTGAAGTGATTCTCAGTTACACATAGCATGGATTCAGGAATGAGATTTATTATCTGTTGTAAAGCTAGCACTGACATTGAATAAAAAGAGTCTAGAAGTTTGAGAAGCTTACAATCCCAATGATTATTGGAAGACACAAATATAAGACAGTACACAAGCACTCACAATTATAACATAATGCATAAGGAGCTGCTAATGATTGTGTACAATGTTACACAACTGAGAGGCAATATCTAACACACAAATATAATAGAATACACAAGCACTCACAATTATAACATAATGCATAAGGAGCTGCTAATAGTTGTGTACAATGTCACACAACTGAGAGGCAATATCTAACACACAAATATAGGACAGTACACAAGCACTCACAATTATAACATAATGCATAAGGAGCTGCTAATGGTTGTGTACAATGTCACACAACTGAGAGGCAATATCTAACACACAAATATAAGACAGTACATAAGCACTCACAATTATAACATAATGCATAAGGAGCTGCTAATGGTTGTGTACAATGTCACACAACTGAGAGGCATTATATAACACACAAATATAGGACAGTACACAAGCACTCACAATTATAACATAATGCATAAGGAGCTGCTAATGGTTGTGTACAATGTCACACAACTGAGAGGCATTATATAACACACAAATATAGGACAGTACACAAGCACTCACAATTATAACATAATGCATAAGGAGCTGCTAATGGTTGTGTACAATGTCACACAACTGAGAGGCATTATATAACACACAAATATAGGACAGTACACAAGCACTCACAATTATAACATAATGCATAAGGAGCTGCTAATGGTTCTGTACAATGTCACACAACTGAGAGGCATTATATAACACACAAATATAGGATAGTACACAAGCACTTACAGTTATAACATAATGCATAAGGAGCTGCTAATGGTTGTGTACAATGTCACACAACTGAGAGGCAATATCTAACACACAAATATAGGACAGTACACAAGCACTCACAATTATAACATAATGCATAAGGAGCTGCTAATGGTTATGTACAATGTCACACAACTGAGAGGCAATATCTAACACACAAATATAAGACAGTACACAAGCACTCACAATTATAACATAATGCATAAGGAGCTGCTAATGGTTGTGTAAAATGTCACACAACTGAGAAGCAATATCTAACACACAAGTATAAGACAGTACACAAGCACTCACAATTATAACATAATGCATAAGGAGCTGCTAATGGTTGTGTACAATGTCACACAACTGAGAGGCAATATCTAACACACAAATATAAGACAGTACACAAGCACTCACAATTATAACATAATGCATAAGGAGCTGCTAATGGTTGTGTACAATGTCACACAACTGAGAGGCAATATCTAACACACAAATATAAGACAGTACACAAGCACTCACAATTATAACATAATGCATAAGGAGCTGCTAATAGTTGTGTACAATGTCACACAACTGAGAGGCAATATCTAACACACAAATATAAGACAATACACAAGCACTCACAATTATAACATAATGCATAAGGAGCTGCTAATGGTTGTGTACAATGTCACACAACTGAGAGGCAATATCTAACACACAAATATAAGACAATACACAAGCACTCACAATTATAACATAATGCATAAGGAGCTGCTAATGGTTGTGTACAATGTCACACAACTGAGAGGCAATATATAACACACAAATATAAGACAATACACAAGCACTCACAATTATAACAATGCATAAGGAGCTGCTATTCAATTAAACTATTCAATTTGATTATAAAAATTAAATCCAAATTAAAAACTAATTTTTTAAATAAAATATTAGTTAATTGAAATACGTTAGTAATGTTTAAAATATATAGACCTATTCATAAACTGAAAGATATTCTCATATTAAGGTAGACCTAAGGAGATAAGAGAACATTTTATTGATTCCTTGTAACCAATAGGAGTTGATTTGGAAGTTTTAATTTGAAATCAATTAAAAACTGACTCCTATTATAAATATCAAGAATTATTAAATATCTAGTTCAATTAAATAATGGAATTGTGTGGATTTATACATATACTATAAGGGCTGTTTTTTGTTTGTTAAAGAAAACCATGTTAAAATTTAGTATTTCTGTAACAAAGAGCTATTCAGTCATAATTTTTTTCTTTTATAATATGTATATAAATGTATAGTATGTAGATAAAAAGTTTTGGTGTAAGTATAAAATTAACTCTTTGTTAATGCAATGTTTTATGTGATATCATAAATTTAATTTTATTTTCTATACATTAAATAGGAAGCTTGGACAGCCAAATTAAATTTCCAATTATATTGCAATACAGATACCTAATTGTAGAATTCTAAATTTGAAATAATATATCAATAACTTACTAAACTACCCATCACAAAGTAGCACAAACCACCACCATTAGACCATTAGACAAACTGAAACTTGAAAGTGAAAGCTATTAAGTTAGACAATATTGTAAAATTCCAAGATAAGAAAGTCTTATATACCTCCCTCGCACTACAAATTCCTTGGGACTATTTTGTTTAGTTTTCTTGAATATTTTAAAATTATATTTATACTTCTCGTAAAAATTAACTATCTAATGTCGTTGTGGTAACTATTTATATCTATTTATCTTTATCTGTTGTATTTCTCTTTGATGTTTTGTTTGATTAATTAATCAATACTTCATAATTTAAGGTTCACTAAAAATACACGTCATAGAAAATTTTAATGTTTAATGTCTTTTAAATGTTTAATTTGAGTATACTATGTACTATTGTCAACTCTCAATTAACTAGTCAATTTGGCTAGGGGGTTTACTATGGACGGTGCATGTATCTGTTGTAATAATTTATTGAATAAATAAAATAAAAAAATAAATAAAAAATAAAATATTTATTGATTATTTATTTATTGCATTTAAAATTCTATATAATTATCACTTCTACTCTTACAGAATGTACTATATCTGGATACATCCAGTCAATTATACAAAAAAGTTTATTAGAAGTCAGCACTTAAAAAATATTTAAAAAGGAAGAAATTGTGAAAGTAATATCATTGAAAGAATAGTATGCTTGAAACCATTAGATATCTGAATAAGCATGGCGTGTGAGTGGGGAAAGTAGTTGAGGTGATCAATACATAATTCAACAACAGACTAGACTGGAACGGTGCATCAAGATTCAGCAGGCAAGTGGATCTCAGGGTTGTAAGAGGTGATAATGCCCTCCAGCACGTCCCATGCCACAGGTGTCACACTTCTATTGATGCCACTCACTACACCTACGGCATGTAAAGAAGATGTTCCCAGCCTTTTCTTTAAGACTTTGATAAATATCTTCCTTACAAAACATACAGATTCTATTTCTTGTTTGGCGAAAGCTACTCTTAGAGTAGGTAAAATAATATAAAATAGTCTTAATATAACTAAAAATAATATGTAATTACATTTCTATTTCATTTATCGAGTTTGCTGTCAAAAATTTTAATCCACCACGCCCACTACTCACTCAATGTTAAAGGAAGCATTTTCCTAATTGTTTAAAAACATTAAGAAATGAAAAAAAAACAGGAATTTAATTATCAAACGTACTTTTTCTTCTAAGAACTTAAAGAGTCTGCAGAGGTTGTAGGCCATGTTGGTTTTAATCCCATAAGAATAATGTTATTTGCGAATCCATATTTTTTCGTTATTTGCTGACCAAAAGTTGTGTACATTTAAACATTATCATTAAAAACATTGGGTTTGGTTTTGACATTTTGAATACATACGCCTAGTTTAGAAAAAATATGTGAAAATAAAAACTTTCATTGTTACAACTTTTTCTATAAAATTGATTAGGAATTAGCAAAACAATTCCAACGCGCAATTTTATTCTTGATCAAATGTAATTTATTTGGAAAAACGCTCTTTAAAAATAACTGTTTAATTTTGATACATGTGATCGTATGTCCGGTTCAAAATAACATTATTCTAATGGGATTAAAACCAACATGGCCAACAGACTCTGCAAAACTCTTAAAGCTGTGTTACATATTGCACATGTAGCCTGAACCACATCTTATTATTATTTTTTTTTTCCTATACATTTTAAGCATCTTTCCATCTGAAGGAGGAATATGATTGAGGAACATTGATTGAGGATTGTTTAGAATACATGTAGTGAATTCATTATTTCATTCCTGCTATTGATATCAAATGTCAATTAACCTCCATTTCTTTTCCTGTATATTTGAACTCTTATGCTTATGGTAAAAATATTTGCGGATTTTCAGGTACTATCACAGATATCTAATAACTAATATCATCTAGTTAATATCCTTGATTATATACACCTACAGTAGACATTCCATCTAATAGGAATATTTGTGCCTGTGATTTTGTTAGTTAGTAAGGCCCGCAACTGCAGTTGGTTTAAACTGCATTACATTTACATGGAACTACATTAGCGCTCTACAACGGACCACAAAAACAGCTGATATTTTGAGACTCAACATGTAATACTGGATAGAAAATCTATTAGTGTAAAAAACAATGGTAATATCTAATAACATAATTAATTAGACTATCGTAATATGCTTGGATAAGTTTCAAGTGGTTCGGATTCCACGTAAAGCTGTAGGTCCCATAGTTACCCTGGCTATTAGATTATTAATAAATAGTCCTTTCTGAGCTAAGTTGAACTTAGATCGTAACAATGACTACACTCGTTCATCTACACTCATTCACCTGTCATATTCGACCATATCTCTAAGATCGGCGTCTTAGAAATGAATAATAATAGTAAAAAAAATGTTGATATCAACTGACTTTTCTAAAGTAAATCATTAAACAACATAAATCAACTAACTACTGAGCAGACCTTATTAACATATCATACTATCTAGAATGGTGACCATTACATTATTACATAAACACAAAACATTACACATCTTCAGGTTAAAGATAATCAATAATTAAAATTAAGAATTACAACTGGAAAGAAATTTAGAAAGTTTTATTCTATATTTAATTACAATATGAGCACACTAGCACATTTAATTACAATATAATGCCATCAAACGCTTCATAAAAGTTTGGTGACAGTATTGAAGGAGTGCAATGTGTGTATGAGATATAGAGGCTGGTTAACTGAGTACAGTAGTTGCTGGTGCAGTTTGAGACATAGCTATGACATGAATAGTTTTAAGCTATTAAATCAAACTAAAAACGTTTTTAACTTTAAAAATACCTTCTGGCTAGGTTTGAGATTCTGTTATTTGAACATAATGTTAGGGGAGTCACTGCTATATTCATATCCTTATATAATACATTAAGCCGTTATAAGTTAACATAACTCTGCCTACATTTCTGGAAATTTTCAACGATTAAGGGGTCAACAAATTTGCCCCTATTCATAGTTGTCCAATAAGGTTTTCATTATTCGATATTTTCACCTGTAAGAATATTATGGAGAGTTTTAATTAATCGAAAAGTAACAGCTGTTCAAATGTAAATATGAAAACAAAATGAAATGAAAACTTTTGAAATAGTCTAAGTACTAAACATTGGGTGGTTTTATTTAATAAATAGATAGCAACACAAGTGCAGTGATTAAGCTACAGTAATTAAATGTAAATATTATAGTTTTAATAAAACTTTGTAAATTGTACATACAATTGTTCTTACAAATATAAGTTATTTTATTATCTTTATAACATTTTAACAGCTGTTAGAATGTAAATATGAAAACAAAATTAAATTAAAAATTTATAAATATAAGTGCTAACATTGGGTGTTTTTATTTAATAAATAGGTAGCAATGCAAATGCAATTAATAAGCTACTGTAATTAAATTTACATTTTATGGTTTTACTTGATATAGTGTAGCCAAAAGTCAAAGACGAGGCTAAAGGCTGAGGTGTCAAGTTCAGCTAATGACAGGGTTGTCCCCCCTACCATCAATTATGATGTAGATTGAATAAAAACTGTCTAAATTTCTTTTCAAGTGTAATTGATCATATAACTACTGAGCTTGATTCATCATACAAATCAGTTCTTGTTAACTGTCAAAGTTGTGAAATTTATACTTTATTGTATGAGTCTCTGGGGATAATGCCGAACAGTCACTTTTTGTGCGCTCTTTTTATTTATTATAAGGTATGGGCAAATATGAGAAGCAAATGAGTGTAGAAGAACAGTGTGGTCATTTCTGCAAATGAAGGTTGACTATTTCTTAAAAAGAGCACATAATAATTATCATCTAAACAGCCAAGTGGAGTACAGCTTGTATAGAATCTGAATAACATAGACTTGGTTTATATTACTGACAAGATTTTTAGTTATTGTCAAATATTTCATCTTGCGTCAACATAGAATTGGTTCTGACCTTAACACGTCAATATTTGGAAATGTACATGTAAAAGAGTTTCTTGTTTTATTTACTAAATGGCTTGTGTAAAACTTTTAACAACCTTCACAACTGAAATGAAGCAAGACGTCAAGACTTGTTTTATATTACTGGCAAGATTTTTAGTTAGTATCAAATATTTCATCTTGAATCAGTCTAAATTTGTTTTAACAATATATTACATTAAAACCAAAAATATTTATGGAAATTGAACCTAACTTAAGTTATTAATATTTAAAAATTCCATGTCTTAGCTTATAGATTTGTTAAATATTAATATCAACATTAATTAGAGAGAATAAAACAAAACTAGCCAGGAATCTAGTTTGACCTCAAAAATTTGTGTGAGACTTACTTCTTCAAACATTAATCTGTGACCTACATTATGCCATAAGCGTTTATTACTTTGCGAAATTAGTTGTTATAATTAACAACAACAAACAACATTACACACACCAACTCTTAGTTAGAGAGTAATTGTATAAACAACGACTGTTGTTCAGTTTTTAAACAGAAGACAATGGATTTAAAAACTGAACTATCCTAACGCATTACCAAGTAAAATTACTTTACAATATTAAATACAACTTTAACACAACAAAGTAATACATGTGACTGGTCAGGACTACTGAGTAAGATTAACTCTTATTCCCCCTTCACGATATTAGGGGAATAGCTAATAGGAAGGGGGTTCTAAAAGCGCTGTCTGTTTTAAATATACCATAATTTCAAGCACTCAAAAGTAATATAGGCTGCTCACATTTACAGCTCCCGCTTAACATAAAGTCAGTACCGTAAGCAACAAAACAGTGCACTAGTTCATAAATCATCACCAGGTAGGTACAGTTTTCATCCATACAGAACTTTAATTCATTATATTATTTTCAGAAAATTTGTATTAGTTTTTTTTTTTTTTAAGACGAGTACGTCAGTTAAATCAGAATGTTGGATAACTCTATTTTGGATAAGTAGGGTTACAATAAGTTGCTGTTGCTTGTGTTAAGGAGACCTTTAAAAAATTCCAATAATCAGACATGTTTTAAGATTGAGAAAAATAAGAACTGAATTTATAAAAAAAATCTAATAAAACTAGTTTATAAAATATATCTAACTTGTTTAAACTTCCGAATCAAGATATTTAAGCTGAAATAATGATAAAACATCAAGGTATTTCAACTAACGTAAATAATTTAGCTGTACCAACTAAAAGCCCCAGCCTTGTTTTGAAAGGTGCTTTATGTAAAGATGAGATATGAGGCTTGCTTCACAGCAATTATGTCTTTGTTTATACACTTTTAAATCCCCCATCATTCATTATTCAAAGATGGATTACCGTGCACACCTCGTTAGGTTCTTTTACTTTACAGCCTGTTCAGGATGCAATCTATTCTGTATAACGACAGCAATTAAGGTACTTGTCTGACAAAACGTGGGAATATGTTCTATTAAAATTGATATTCCTCATTTAAACTGAATAAAAATTAAAACATTTCACAGCATTTATAAGCCAATTTAACACTGAAACATATAAACTTTTAAGGAATTATACTGTATTATAAAAATATTATTTGCTTGGTTTTATGTCAATAAAATAAACATTACAAACTATATGTACGTACAAATTATATATTTTTGTCCTCTTAAAGTTGGGTTATATTGTAAAGAAAAAAATGATTTTGATTTAATTTCTCAATGCACATAAAAGAGGGTAAATTTCTCAGGCAACATTTCTCGTGGCAACTTATTACCATGCAAGCAACCTAGTTTAAATCCCCAGTGTAGCCATAAACAGTTTAAACCCGAGTTGTTCTCACAGTTTAGAAGTAAAATTGGTTCCTAGGAGCCTTAAAAATTAAAAATGAACTTATCTTTGAAGGCGAGGTAAACTGTTCCTAATTGGGCATATCTACTCACTAACAGCCACATACTACTTACTTTTGTTATCATAACTGATCTTATTTTGCTGTGTGTGTATACCAAATAGTGTGGTATAGATAATAACATTTTATTCAGATTTAGATTTCATTTTAAAAAAACCATAACTCAGTTTGTAAAATTAACAGTGTTTATATTTATTATCTATCTTATTTTTCTCAAATATAAAATGCATTTAATTATTAATATTTATCAAATCTTCAATCAAAATCATATTTTCTTCTAAACCCTGAAGGACTGATCATCCATTAATTAAAAAACATTTGTTGACTAATAATTTTAGGTTAGGTTAAAGGGCACTAGGCTAGGAATTAGTATATTGGAGAGATATTATTACTACTACTCTGGTATTAGTGAACTTCTAAGATAAGTTTGCTGATGTCCTATCCAATATACTAATTATTGACTAATAAGTCACTAAGTTTAGCTTTAATGATCCAAATTTAAAAACGTTCACAATGCACTTTAAGCAAAGCTTTAAAAATATTTTTGTACGATATAATATAGACTTTCTTTGGTAATTGAAGGTGATACAAACAATTTAATTTGTGTGTTATAGATCAACATTTTCAAATTCTTGATTTTTGCTTTTTTAACTATTTTTCACATAAATAAACAATTAAAAATGTTTATTTTTTTTATTTTTTTTTGAAACAATTAAAAAAATATGCTATAGATGTTAATAGTTGAAGTCACTATAACATAACTTGTGCGTTTAACATTATAAATACTGTGCCACTCTTTTTTATACAATGAACATAATATAGTTGTTTTATCTTTTTTCTTTCTTTTTTGTTGGTATTATTGTTAATACCTATAGTTTTATTTATTTTACAGTATTGGGAGGACACTGGATTGTGATTCCATAAAAAAATGTAACAGCAATGCAGGGATACAAAATATATCTTGGAAATGACATTTATTGCTTCTAGTATCAATAAAATAAATTGTTGTAGAAAATAAATGAAGAGCAAGTTACTTTTTGGCTGCATAGATTTTGGCACATACCTATTTTGGCACATACCTATTTTGGCACATACCTATTTTGGCACATACCTATTTTGGCACATACCTATTTTGGCACATACCTATTTTGGCACATACCTATTTTGGCACACACCTATTTTGGCACACACCTATTTTGGCACATACCTATTTTGGCACATACCTATTTTGGCACATACCTATTTTGGCACATACCTATTTTGGCACATACCTATTTTGGCACATACCTATTTTGGCACATACCTATTTTGGCACATACCTATTTTGGCACATACCTATTTTGGCACATACCTATTTGCTTTTAATTCATTGGCAGTACCATTTGATAGAGTCCATCCCTATCTTATGTGTCATTGTGTAACTGTTTTAGGCAAATCAAATTATTTATTATTGTGATATAGATTATTGAATGTACATTAAATTGACATGTTCTACTTGAATTTGTAAAATTTGTCTATGGATTAAACGGTTCTTCATTCTTGTTTCTGATTGTAAAGTCTTGTATAAGTGAGAGATTTTTTACCAATTCTTTAAAATAGGTCCACTGAACCCAAAATTGCTTAATATGTATTTATATATGACAGACTCATCACATATTACTTTTACCAAACTTTTAAAAGAGTCCCTTGAAACCAAACATTAATGAAATAAATTTATATAAGTAGTATAATTAATTATATTTCTTCGAATATATTGCCAACTGCAAATAAGAAAAAGGTTAATTAGGCCCAATAAACAATAGCAATTATAAATTCACAATGGGCGTATCTTATTTAGCTTTGGCAACTTACTCATATTACATAACATTACAATTACAAAATTACATAACGGTATATAAATAGTACAAAATTAAGAAATGTAGAGGTTCAGGTATGATTCTTACATTTACCAGTTTAGATGTTGTTACAAGCAGGATGATTGTCATTTTGGTAATATTGTCTGTTTAATGTGTTTTGGGTGTTCTATAGTTAGTGTTTCTTCCAACTGGCAGAGAAGATTTAGGGAAGATTCTTTGATAATTTATCACAGTGCAGCATCATCTAAAGTTCCTCGGGGACAGGTTGGTCCATAAAAGCCCACTTGTGGCAGATGTGCTCGCTGTTTAATTATAAAAATGAGGGGTTAACTTGATGCAATGTCTAGTTATAAAATTGGAATCATTGTATCACAAACATATATTATCCTATTGCAGCTCTTTATATTTTATTTAAAACCTCTTTCGCCCCCAAGAATTTTCAGTACATAAATAAATAAAAATTGTATTGTCTTTGAGCTATACAAGCAATAAACAAAATCAGTCTTACTAACTAAACAGTTTGGTAATAATATGTTATTTCAGACTCATTAAACGGGCATTAAGCTATAATAATGACTAAATAGGGCAAATAAATGCTTTCCCTTATTTATAAAAATGATAAAGGTGTTAGCATTTTCAGATGCCCTCTATAGTTAAAAGGATCCTTAAATAAGACTTACATATAAGCTGGTTTTCGTATCAACATTTTATAGGTTAAACGAAACTGCACAGTATTATATGAGAAGAAATGTGACTCATTTTAACAATTCATTCTCCTAAACCCTTTATGATTACCTTCCCATTGTCTGAAACCCATATACGTGATCCTCTCTCATTGCTTTCAAAACAATAGCAGTGGCAATTTTCTGACTTTCTATTCCATCAGTCAATTCAATGTAGTAAATGTTACCATATATAAAGGAACAGTTACATTTAAAAAATCCCAATATTTTAATATACAAGGGGACATTCCTGCACACTTTGTGTGTCAACCTCGTCACTTGCTGTGCTTGTTACACCTCTGACTTCGGCCTCGGCCTGTAACTTTTGACTACAAATAATAGTCGGTTAACTGTATTAAATTAGGCAAAATAACAATAATAAATTTATTTGCAGTATTTCTTAGACTATTTCAAACGTGGACATTTAATTTTTTTTGTTTAAGAGTTGAAAATTAATTAAATAAACAAAATAACTGCGTCAGATTACCATTGAAACCTTCAATTCCAGTAATCATTGAACCCTACAATCGAATGTGAATAAAACGAGGATTACAATCTTCCCTGGTTTAAGACTATGAAAGATCTAACATCTTCAATACTACAAACAACATTGTTTACATTCCAACAGCTGTTAAAATTATTTGGAAATCATTATTTACATATGAAGAGCTGTTACTTTTTGACTCCATTGAAATTTCTCTCCATGTTTTTCTTATGGGCGGAAAACAAACTTCCAATACCCTTCAGTACGAAAATATTGAAGAATTAAAACCTTAATGCACAACTACAGAGAAAAACTTTCTGATACCTCAACAGTTTAAATAGGTCAAGAAATAAGGGAGGAGTTGTGTTTACAAAAAATATGACTTCAAGTATTATATTATCCGGATTTTACTGCATTGTCCAAAGAAATTATTTTTAATGTTGATGATTTGTTTTATATTCACGGTAAGGAATTCAAATTTTAATATGTACAGTTCTTAACATTGACTATGCTGCAGACTTGTGCCTGTGCTGTTATCTAATGGTGATTGGTATCAAATAAGCGCTCGGATGACTGATTGGTCTACTATTAGCTTAGCTATTAGTCTCTTCAGCCTGTAATGGAGAGATACAGGGGTGAGAATAAATAGAGAGAAGGAGACCACTGGTGCTACCTGTGAAAACTGAACATGAACTAATTTCGCTGAACAGGAAAACTGGCCACACGGGCCCTATATGAGCGGACAGTCTTCTTTTTCTAAATTCATTGCTATTAGTGAAATGTGACTGACATTGCAGCTACAGAACATAAAATAGTTTAAAGCTTACACTTAAGTGGTTTTTCTGGGTTTTGGAAATGAAATTTCAACAATTTAAGTACATTATTTTAAAACACTTCTGAAAATAAATGAAATTGTGTGTCAAATTTTAATGTCAATCAGTGAAACATTTTTTGAGGATTGCTCACATGTACACATTTATGCTGAATTGTTTTAAATTACATGTATATTTATATATAATAATCTGAGAGGGTCTTCATGAATCACGGGTTCTGGACTACATTTTCCTCAGTGTTTGCACATTCAGTCCTGCCTTTGTTATTTTAGCATTTCCCTCTAAAGTTTTAAGTTCCCAATTTCCTCCCAATGCTGGGTTAACAACAGAGGATTTGAATCCAGGATATATCGAGCTTTCCTTATATGCTAGTGGCGTAGCACTCACAGCCAGATCCCCAAAAATGAAAAATTGTGAATTCATTAGTTCAAACACCACTAACATTCTACCATAAACTTCAAAGAACAATAAAAATATTTGCTTACGATATTAAAGAAAAAAAACATATATATATATATATATGTGTGTTTTTTCTTGTGTATATATATATATATATATATATATATATATATATATATACCCACTATATACACACACACTATATATACACACAAATAACATTTGTGTGTGTGTGTGTGTATATATATATATATATATATATATATATATATATATATATATATATATATATATATATACACACACACACAAATGTTAATCCTCTCTTTTTGTTGTTGTTGCAATAATACCAACATACCAACAGAATATGTTACTTTAAATAAATGCATGCTTAGAAAAAATACAAGATATGGAAGCTTGTTATTAAAACAGTATTTAAAATACCAGTCTGTTCAATAACTTAATACGATCTCCTTTGTATTCCCTAAATTTGGGAATGTTAATAAAAATATCTACATTTCATTATCTATATATTATAGGGATTACAAGCTAGGCAATATTTTTAATTAAGTACTCTTATTTAATTTTTTTACATAGTTTACTAACTACTTTGTAAGAAGGCTCTTAGGCCATCATCAGAGTATTAAAATATGACTTAATTAAAAGAAATCAATAATTTAAAAAATAAAACCATTATAAATAACATAATATGGTTAATTTAGTTTGTGAATAAGCTGATGTATTAATTTCTTATAATTAGTTTACTGTATATTTTAATACTATGAAGATGGCCTAAGAGCCGAAACTTTTGCTATGTCCACCTGTTTAAACATTTTTTAATAAAGTAAAAGAGGATACTTCAAGTACTATTTTTTATTAACAATGACAATGACGGAAAATTATATTTAAATATGTTAAGGTATTGGGATTGTGTTGATACTTAACTTGTCAGTTAAGTATCAACACAAGTCAAAGAGTGTCAAAGAGTGCTTGTCAGTCAAAGAGTTCTTTACAGCTTAAGGAAGGCCTTTCTGTACCATGTCTGTTTCTATACACTAGTCTGCCTTAGGCTGTCACAGCGTTATGAGTTGGCAGCCGCTCCATGAACTCTCCCGACCACCCACATTGAACGGCAACTGTGTCTGACTTGTGCCGATACAAAATTCTACTCCTTACAAAACTAACTTCTCAACATTATCCAGTTTATTTGGATTGGACATGACCAATTTCCGATCATATGGGGGAATATAATAAATGATCATGAATATGGTAGTGTAGATAAATTTGCCTGGTTTTTGTTACTAACTAAAGGTAATATTCAAGAAATAAATGGGCAAAAACCTGAAGGTAACATAACTAAGGGCCTTTAAGCTGATTACAAAATCTGAAACATTTACTATTACTGTAGATATACATTGACTGACCAACCGGCAACTTACAGTACTTCTCTACATACATCATATATTCTGTTCACAATAAATATTACAACAGTATCCAATTGGTGTTATGATTACCACTGAGAGGATAGATGGACCTGTCACTATGAAATGAGCTTCAACTGCAACATCTTTAACTTCTAAACTCCAAGTAGTTGATTATAGTAGTTTATTACAATTGAACTTATAACAATATTAACAAACAAAAATGATCGTTTCAATTCAAAACAGACAATTAACATGTTTAAATCATCTCAAATTTTTTAAATACAGTTAAATCATATTAAAACTAAATAAATTAAACTATTTCTTATTTTGTTTTTTTTTTATATATATATATTCATACAATGTGATTACTTTATTATCAAAGCTTATACAGGGTGGTTATGAAGTCCCTTCCCCCCCCCCCACTTTCATTCTACAATTTACATTGGAACCTTTTCTTCAATTATGCCATTCATGATATAGGTAGATTCTCTAACTTTTGAAGTATTCAAGAATATAGGGAGTAACCTGTGGTCCAAGATATAGGAGTCAAGTTCCGAATTCTTTATCGGAAGTGAGTCTATTAACATTGCCTTTTCACCCTATAAACAATGGTGGATTTAAATTCAAAAAGGTTGTACCGTTTCCAAGATATCAGTAGGTTAAAGTTGTAGAGGTTAACCTAAAATTTGTAATAAGAAGAGACAGTCATGCAACATGTCTATTAACATTTTCTTTTCACCCTGAAAACAATGGTATTTTTAAAATTCAGAAGGTTGTACCGTTTCCAAGATATCAGTAGGTTAAAGATGTAGAGGTTAACTTAAAATTTGTAATGGAAAGACAGTCATGAGACATGTCTATTAACATTTCCTTTTTACCCTGAAAACAATGGTGTATTTAAAACTCAAAAGGGTTGTACCGTTACCAAGATATCAGTAGGTAAAAGATGCCAAGAGGTCAGAAGGCTAATAATATTTATGCCAACATAAAAACATATTGTATAATTGATATAGCATAACTGATATAACATAACTTACTTGATCTCTGATATAGCCAAGAATATCAATCATTTTTACTTAGTAAAAGTTAAATTTGTCAATAATAACTCCTTAAATAAAACTAAATTTAGGGTAGTAATGTAAATAACAGGAAAACCCTCTAATAAAACCGCACAATCAGCAACAATTTTAAGTAATCTTCAAACTAAATAAAGTTACTGTAACTATTCTTTCGTACTTTAATTGTACAACTGTTTGTTATCAGTAAAACGACAGTGTTAAACAAAATATTGGAAACGTTTAATAGACATGTCACATGACTGTCTTCCCATTACAAATTTTAGGTCAACTTCTACATCTTTAACCTACTGAATACAAAGATTAAAACAACTTGAATACAAATTAACTAATATGTGTGACCGGTCAGGAAACTACAGATTACGTAAATAAATCACGTGATCACTATTCCCTCTTCCTTCAAGCACTGTGTGTTCTAAAAATTTAATATACTCAACACATTGACAACAGTCATGCAGCCTACACATTGAGTGCAGTCCCCGCTTAACATAACGTCAAGTACAGTAAGCAACAAAACAGCAAAATAGTTGTGAAAAACTTGACCGGGAAATTACATTTTCGTCATTAGAGAACAATAGTAGACTGCATTATATTTTTTCAGACATTCATTATAAGATTATTGTTTTTGGGACGAGGATGTCAGTTAACACTATGTCGGTTAACGAGGCCCTACTGTACTGAAATTCATTGTTATAATCACTGCTTAACTATTGTATATTGTTATTTTAATTTATAATATGTAATAGGTAATAATATTAATTTGTAATTTTTAGAATATATAGTATGAATTAAAAATGGAAACAACAACAATACAGAAATATTACTGAAATATCATTAAAATAAAGATTTAAATGTTGTACGATCAAAATATTAAAACAATATAATAATTACACTGTTCAAATTCCAATAAAAAGTAACAATAATACATGCAATTAATTTAAAAATAAAAATAATAATAAACAAGTAAACTATCACACTGCAGGAATGTGAGTACACAAAGGTGAAGACCATATATTATGGTTAACCACATTTACCATCCTCACAAGAGGTTTTCGTGGGGAAGTTTTATTAAAAAAGATTTCAAAAATACAATCATGGTTTATCAAAACCATAATTTTGGAATCTTGGTCTTTTCATCTGTGGATTTCTTTTGTGATAGTTACTCTGGAATGAAAACTAAGTTCTTAAGGTTACTCTGTCAGTGCATATTTTTTCATTTATTTATTTCTTAATTTTTTTCTTTTGTACTTGGTTAGTGTATAATAGTAACAATAACAAATACTAAGAGTAACAATAACAATAATAAATAATAGTGAGAATAAATCTTATAAATATTAACAATAAACAGTTTCTATTTATTGTTAATATTTATAAGATTTATTCTCACTATTATTTATTATTGTTATTGTTACTCTTAGTATTTGTTATTGTTACTATTATTCTTAGTATTTATTCTATTTATGTATATATTATTGTTATGATATCAGTTATCATAATCATATTGATTATCGCTTGATTTTGAAGCTTTAGATTGGTATGGTTGATTTGCTTGTTTTTGTTGATTTTGTTACTGTGAAGCTTATAATTTAGTAATTTGTAACTTATATTTAATTTATCAATCAGTCTTGATTGATTCCCATGTTTTTATAGTGTTGCTATGGAGTGTCTGTTGGTCAATAAGTAAACAATTACTAATAAATCAAATATCATTAATCAGATGTGGTAGGTTGGATAAGTAGCCCAAAGGTCAAGTGAGATCAACGTACCAGTGGTGACATAACAGCCACTTGGTCACTTTCACGTCTGCACCCACACTGCACTGGTTGTCATGACAATACTGATGCTGGTCCCACGCACTGTGACCGTGGTGTGTACAATCAATGTGGTGGATGAAATGAATACCAATGAATCAAATTCTGGGGGAGGATTTAATGACAACTTTACACAGGGTTTTTCTGTTATAATTTAATAGTTTACTTTCAATAAAAATTAAATATTTAAATTATATATAAATATTTAACTAATTCAAAAGGAGTTTAGATACATTTTCATTAATAAGCAATATTTTTAAAGATTAGAATGGTCTCACTAGTGTATGTATTAAAACTTCATTAATTAACTCTCAGCATTTCATCCATGTTTGGCTCATTAATATCTTTATACATTGAAAATTAAAATTATTGAATTATATGTTATTACTTAAAAGTTCTTTAAAACTATTCAGTTAG
This sequence comes from Stictocephala bisonia, assembly GCA_035578905.1. Taxonomy (NCBI): domain Eukaryota; kingdom Metazoa; phylum Arthropoda; class Insecta; order Hemiptera; family Membracidae; genus Stictocephala; species Stictocephala bisonia. Next base: position 220,399 of record JAQJVL010000773.1, on the reverse strand, counting down.
ACAAGTAATAATATTATATTTTATTTAGTAAATTTCGTTTTTAGTAAGAATTTTTACAGAATAAAAAAGAATTCTTACGTAGTAAAAACTGTGTTCAATTAAACATGATAACCTCATATACTTCTGAGATACTACTTATATTTAAATATTATTATTTATTAACATTTGTTAAATAATTTCTAAAATATGTTCACTATCCAGACAGCATACAACTTTACATAGTCACCTCTCAGCTGGGCAAACAAAAGTTCTCACATATATGCCTCAGTTCAGTGCTTGAAGGTAAAACTATTGGAAGAACTTTAAATCTATTGCGATAGCACTGATTTTTGCTAAACTTGTACAAAACACAGTACACTGGACCTCACAGTTCAGGACAGATGTACATCGTTAATAAATATGCCTCTTGCTAGTTTAGCAAGAGGCATATTTAGCACTGGTTAGCACTTCTGCTTCATACGCAGAGGGTTACAGGTTCTAATCCCAAGAGGTCCACTAAAAATTTGCTTGCTTGATTTGGATCGTTGTCCCATAACAATGTTTGTAGAATAAGTTAAAAATGCCTCTTGCATAAACAGAACTTAAAAAAATATACTTATATCTCGTAGTTCCAGTTTAGTTTTTCTGATACCTCTGGACTCTATTATGTAAAGGAAGGGAGAAAATAAATTAGAGAAGTGAGAATATAGAACATACAAATGGCCAAATAGCAGTAGAAAATTCCAAATTAAATAAAACAAGCAATTAAAATGTAAGCTAATTTGCATTATACTACTTTGTTACTATACCAATAACAAGGTAGTATTAAAAGTAAATTATCACTAATTAAAATTAGTATATAATTAATACTCATTAGGAATTTTTCATACATACTGAACATTAAATTATAGGATAAAATAATTAGACAATGCATTTGATTAAATCATCATTGAAGGTCAGATGTAGACTTAAAATAACAGGAATAATAAACAACTGTCTCAGCCAAACTTGATACTGCAGTATATCAACAACAATATTATAATTATTTTTGTAAGTAAATAAAATAATTCTATAAGATTAACATTTGAATTTTGAAAACCCATAGGAGAGTCCTCAAGTTAATCTTTTCTAAAACCTCAAAATATTGCATTGTCTTTAAATTTTAAGCTATTATATACCGTCATCAGGAATTAAATTTGTAACAGATATACAATGAAATGAATGAAAAATGTCTTTATTTATAATTATAAAACATGATATAAGAGGCGAGGTTAGGTCTATTGATCTTTCTCTTACACCAAACCACTAAATATAATATATATAATAATACAAAAAAGGTATATGAATACAATAATAATAAAAATAATTAATTTTTTCTTTGTTAAATACTTGTTTGTTAAAAACTTAATTAGCAAATGACACGTTGGCACAGATACAATACACTCGTGTTGGCTTGTAGGCCTATTGAATAATAAAAAGTAAAATATAAAAGTATGATTAAATAAATAATAAAACATTAAACTAAATTAAATTTATAATCAAAAACATTCACTCATCTCCATACACCCTCTAACTGCTGAGTCCAACACCAGTGCCATAAAATCGTCAACCAAACATGGACCAAAACAAAGTATCCATAACTACAGCCCTATATCGTTTATGCTTGCCAGTGCCTCTAATATGATCTGGTTGATTATTCCACGGTCGACAAGCAGAAAGTGTAAATGATTTACTGAAAATAGATGTATAAACATGAATTGATAACAATGGAGCTCCGCACCAAGAACTCCAATGGCTGGTCTCAGAAATAAAAGCAAATTTGGACAAATAAGGAGTCATTACTATACAGAATAGAATGCAATGTAGTAAGAATGTAGAACTGACAGAGTTTATTCCATTTCAACAGATTTAACTGATTGATAAAGGGTGTAATTATGATGTCACCTAAGCTTGAAAATGAAGTGAATTAAATCATTGTGAGCTCGTAATCTGTCCAAATGTTCAACCATCTCACAACAACCCTGCAATAGTTGAAATGACAAAAAAAAAAAAAACAAGGTCTTTTGTATAAAAATTTTAATATTCATAGGCAAATAAATAGAGTATCTTTTAAGGCTATGAAAACCAGCAAGCATCTTATTACAAGTTTCAGAAACGTAATCAGCCCTAGATTTTTAGTGACATTGAAACCAAGATTCTTTACCTTGTCATTGTATGGAATAGTATGGTAGATTAGTGTAAGACTAGGTGAGTAGGTCAGGTCAATATTACTCAGAATTCTTGTGGTTCCAATCAGAATATCCTGCATCTTACTCTCATTCAGTTTCAGGCCGTAAAATATTCATAGATACATAAGACAGCAAGTAAGTAACGTGAAATGTTATGTGCAATTTTTGAATCTCTATTTATGTTCATTTTTAGTGTTTCAGAACTTCATTTTATCTAGGCTATTATTTACAGATGTGTGTGGTCAGAAATAAGATAACACACTGACAAATGAAGAAACAGAAAGTTAATGGATAGGCGTTGAATTACAACTCAAGTGGCCTGATTGCTCAAAGGCGTGACTTAGAAGTTCTGCAGTGCTTATTACACTCACGCCACCTCCATCCTTCCATCCCTCCCTCTACACACAGTTACAGTTGACCTACAAACACAGATGGATACAACTATCCTTAACTTAATTCTAGCTATAATGGGAGAAATATTTTTTCTGCTACGGCCCAACTAACATTTTATAAAACTACAGGCGGTCACAGCATGCACATTTGGTTTTTTTAATGGAAGTACTTCCTGAAATAATTAAAGACAGGTATATTCGCCCCGTGCTACACCCTGCAAATGTTACCCTTCTAAAGTTGTCATAGCCCTAGAAATAATGGACATAGAACAAATTGTTAACGCAGAAATAATGTGTACCCGAGTTTAATGGTTGTTTACTAAGAAACTAAGAGGCCTATGAAAAATCCAATCACACTAGTGTTTTCCTCGTTTAATTGTAGGTTACAGCATATGCACTTTTAATTTTTATTAATGTAGAACAAAAGTGCAGGAATTTTAACTACTGTGCATCAACTTTAAACTTTTATTACTCAAAAACTTGTAAATGTATCACATTTATAATTTAATATGTGGTTGACAAGTGTCTTTACTATAAGTTTTATAAATTTCAGAATTTATCAATTCTGAAATTTATAACAGAACTTATCAAGGAAAATAGTTATCAATTTCCTGAATCAATGTTTTCTTTGGCTCCAGATGTCGTAAAATTAATAAATTTGTCATGTTGTAATCCTTACAAAATCTGTAGGTATCATAAATTACTTTCATATGCATAAGTAAATGCATTGATTTCATAATGATTTAAATTATTTTAAAATAATCAATTTTAAGTAATTTTAAATTGATTTGAATCAATTTAAAATCACTGTATTAACTTTTAAAATTAATGTATAGTAACTATACACTTCATGAGTAACTGTCCAACTCTCCAAGTCAGTCAAACAATAAAACAATTAGGTGTTCATTTAGACAGTGACATGAAATTCCAACTCATCTACCACATTTATATAACATCCTTCGAATTGCATTATTTAAATGTCAACAACTAAACTATTATTTTCCTATCAATGTAAAGGAGAGTAATACATTTTTCACTAATTCAAAGTTTGTTTTACTATGGTATTACACTTTTTTATTTGACCAGATTACATTTTAAATCCTTTTATTAACCTAATAGACAGAAAAAGTATCAAAGTACTGTATAGCATTGAGCATAGGCTAGACAACTCAAACCACAAACATTCTTTCTTTTAGGCTTTGCATTTTGACAAAAAGTTCTAATATAAAAATAGATTTTATAGGATTAATATGACCTCGTATTAAAAATGTATAAATATTGGTTTACTGTTTATATATGATGTTGGTGATGTTATATAGATGTAAGCAGAAAGGCAGTGTCAGTTATTGAAGTTAACTATCAAGAATAGTTGATAGTGATGCCTTCTATCAATATCGATCTTTTAAACCTTCGGCTTATTTATATCAATACTAATGTAATTTAGATTGCACTATATAAAAGCCAAAGTTAGATTTAACATATTTATTTAGTTCTTGTTTGGCAAATACCTAAACTATTATTATGTTTTAGACTCTTTGTAATGTATACATCTTGTTAAGTTTTGTTCAAAGTTAAGTTTTATAGTTTATTTATGATTGATAATGTTAAAAGTGTTTATAATGTGATATTATTTATTTTATATGAATTGTTAATATATTGTCGATAGTTCTATAAAAGAGTTCCATAGAAGATATTTATATTTAACTATTGAATGCCAAAGTTTCATATTTTACAACATATATCACCTGTAATATTGAGAATGTTCCTGAGGAGTTGGGCTGGTAGCTGCTGATCACAAACTAACATGTCTGTAGTGAGCACGCACAACTAACTAGCATGAAAACACGATTCTTTCCATTGTTTATTTCAAACGCACATTGGGAATTCCAAAGTATTGTCCTGACAAACCCTCATGATATTAGGAACATTCTTTAGAATTATGCTAATTCATATCTTAGTCTTGATTATATTAATCTTAACTGTGTATATTCAAATAGACAACTGTTCCACTCTCTCTTAAAAAAATCCCAAAATACTGAATTTTTGATAAATTTTCATTTAAGTACTTGTATATTGAGAAGATCATTGTATTTTGTTTCTGGTTAGATTCATTCAGTAATTCTGTATATATTGTTATAATTTACAAATTAAATGTTTAAGTAATATCTCACTACAAAATGATTTAGTAATATATAGTTTTTCCATTAATTAACATAGAGCTAGATGGTTTACATGCACACTGCAGAAATATGTATTTGTGATTGCGAAATAAATTGAACTGAATTCATAAAGATTACAAACGTGATCAAGTAATTAATTTTACAACATCTAGAAGCCAAGAAAATGTTCTTTCAGGAAATTGATAAGAACTCTTTTTATTGAAAAGTTAAAATTCTGAAATTTGTAAAACTTATAGAAAACACGCTTGTAAACCACATATTTAAAAATAAATGTGATACAATGACAGGTTTTATAGTAATATAAGTGTAAAGTTGCTGCACAGTGAAAATTATTTTAAATTCTGGCTCTTTTTGTTCCAATTAGGATACAAATTATTAAAACTCAAATTAAAATTTATAAATCCACAAGTAAAATGTAAAATTAAACAAAGAAAACAATTGTGTGATTGGATTTTTCACAGACCTCTTAGTTATTCATAATTCATTATTCATCTCTAAGATGCCAATCGTAGAGATATGGGCGAATATGAGGAGTGAATGAATGTGATGAGTGTAGATGAACGAGTATAGTCATTGTTACTATCTGAGTTCGACTTAGCTATATTAATAGCCCAATAGCGATGGCAACTATGGGACCTACAGCTTTACGTGGAATCCGAACCACGTAGTGTTGGTCTGATTTTCAGCTAACTGACAAGACTGACACTCAGTTCTCTTCCCTACATAACATCTGAACCTTGACTACCATTCTACATGGACTCTCCAGACTTCTCTAGTAGTGTCCACGTTGATGACAACCATTGAGCAGACGCCGTGTCGGTATTAAGAGAACCGAGTATGGAACCTATCACCTAAAATCTCCCAAACACTTTGTCCCCAAGTAGCTGGGCTACAGCACTGCGCCACCAGTGTTTTTTAGTAAACAACCTTCTATCTCGAGTACACATTATTTCTGTGCCATAGGTAGAAATGAGAATCACTGGTTCAACAAGATAATTTATAATCAACTAGATTAGCCTTGAAAGGAATTAATAGTTAATGGCCCTCCCCTACTCTTCTATAAGGAGGAATCTCTTTGCAGTATCAATACACATAGGCCTACAGCACAATTACAGATAATTTCCAACTGACTTGCATAAATGACTATATTTAATATACTAAAAACAGCCTCTCCATTTAGAGCATCTGACTAGTGTCAGACACAGTGGGAAGCCAATACAGCTCTATAAAATGGTATGTCAACAGTTTTAAGAACCACTTAACATATTTGCTTAATGATACCTTTCTATATTTACAATATCTTTAAAAAATATCATTCAATATCTGTAAAACTATTTGTATGATATCTTACTTTTTTAAATAAAATAAACACAACATAATTGAGCCCTTAATATTAATTAAAATGTTGCACTAAAAGAAATAGTATGATGAATGAGTGTAGTCATTATTACTAACAAAGGTCGACCGTTCCTCAGAAAGAGCTATTTATTAATAGCCCAATAGCCAGGGCAAAATAGGACCTACAGCTTTACATAGTGTTGGTCTGATTTTCAGCTGACAAGTCTGACACTCAGTTTTCTTTACTATACAACATCGGAACCTTGACTAACATCCAACATGGATATCCCAGACTTTTCTAGTAGTGTCAACATCGATGGCAACCATTGAGTGGACACTGTGTTGGTAGAGTACAGAACTTATCGCCTACAATCTCTTCAACACTTTGCCTCCAAGTAGCTGGGTAACAGCACTGTGCCACTAATATTTTTTTGTTTTAATTTTTACTGATACTGTTTTGATTGTGAACTAGTTTAGATTGGTTCTTGCTGATAAGTGATTTTTACTCAGCTGTTAATGTAACAAATTCAAATAAAATTATTCTATTCTAAAATACTTAAACATTGTAGAACAAGCTGAGATTTGTGCAAAGATAAAATTAGAAACTTAATGCTAAGTTTTTAAGGTTTGTTATTGAACAATAATTTAGAAGTAACAAAGGTTTTCTAAAGGTTAAGTTTTTAAAAGTATTTCAATTATTGCTAAAGTAGTTTTGCATCACTTATAAAAATTCCAAATGGTTATGGATAGTTTTATATCACAATTAATTGCATGAACGCAGAAAAATGTCTGTTAAAAATAAAGGATGCTCCTTCTAATACTTATGGGATCTGTACATTTTTATATTTATTACATCTGTAAATACATTTTTAAATTCATTCTGATAATAAATTGTTGATTGAAATTTTAGAAATTTTCTAAGCATAATATCAGGGACATTGTCTTCGTTCCAAATCTGTAAATAATATGATGTAGATGTACATATGTTAAATGGTTGCCATGTGCATAGTAACGAATCCATTTGAGACACTATTGTTGGTGTCCCTTTGAAGTGAAGAGACCCCTTTAATACCAAGAGGAGGGGTTTACAATATACCTCCCCCTCTTCCTATACCCCCTTCCATCACTATAACCTGGCGAGCAACAATATTAATTAAATCAAAGTCAGAGTACCTAATGTAATACCTTTGATGGTTTTCATTAGTGGTATGAGCAGTGTAATTTTATAGCTTCACTTCTAACCCATTAACACCCTTGTGGTTTCTGTAATCATCTATCAAAGGAAGCACATTGTTTTAAATTATTATGTACCTAGTTTCTCTTGTTTCCTTCCTTTATGATATTCTTTAATCAACTGAAGTTAATTCATTTAATTAAATTATATTACATTTTTGGTTGGCACCTATCATAGCTGGGATATCACACAAGTAACAATTCAACTACTGGAAGGCAGCCAGAATAGTTGATATTTTCCCAGAATTTCTAAAACATGCTGGTACAAAAGTAAAATTGAATATTGGAAAGTGGCGATATGCTTAAAGGTTTTAAAACATCTAAAATAATAGCTGTCTTGAATCCAAGTAAAGAACCAGAACGAGACAAAAGCTACTACCCGAAAACTCTTTTAAGTGTGTGTTAAAAAGTTGCTGAAAAGGCTGATTTACGACAGAATATCACCTATTCTCAATGTCAGCATCCCTGGTGAACAAGCTGTGTTCAGACTGGGTCAAAATTGTTGTTTTGAAATTTATAACTGCAGGTGCATTACAACTAAAGATCAAATTAAATTTTGATAGATTTACATAGTATTGCTTCCTAAAAAATCCAAATCAATTTTATCAAAAAAAAACTTAAAAATTTGTTAAATTTTATTTTTAAAATCATGTAAATAGTCCACATTTAATGAGAAATGTTTTATAAATTGGTGATATTAATTTGAATGTTCTGGAAATCAACAACATTATAGACAAATACAACTATTTATAATTGGAAAGTGAGTTTGATGTCCTATAAAAAAAACAAAGAATAACTACTAGCACTCGACCAAGTATTCATCATGTATATGCAAAAACTGTGAATTAAAACTGGATGGACATCCGTGCAGAACTGATCGATGCAAATAATACAAACCATAAATAAAATTATTTATGTTTGTATCACAGTCAAATCACATCTAGGTGGACAATGTTGGAGCCAGCCAGCAACTTGCCTACTGCATAGATTACGATAAGCTAAGTAAACGCTAGAGTTTGTTGATTGGAAAAACGTTTATATTGAGTCCAACGCTTCTTTGACCTTTCATGCAGGTTTGAATTTTTTTATAAATTAGTGCAGGAATGTACTAAGAATTATATACGAAAAATGTGTCAATCAATTATAACCGTAGACCAGTGATTTTATTTGTATGAAAATAAACATCAAGAACAAATTATGTTTAAAAACAAAAGATCATCCAGTAAAAATGTTTTACAATAAATTATTAGAATAAGTTTTAAAACAATTTAACTCTGGGGATTGTAAATATTAAAGAAGAATTCTACACCTAAAAATTTGAACAATGTTAGAAACAATTCCAAGAAAATCTGGAAGGCAATAAATGAAATAACTAGACAATAAGATGAAAGTAAAAATCTTAAAAATTATGGAAGTGATAATTAATGAGTTAATTTTTTATGAGCTACATGCTCAAAAAGTTTAATAAGTTACCTGATGCTGTTAATATGTATGTTAACCCTTTCAGTGCCATCAATTTTTTGGATGGATGTTTCAAAAGTGCTGTTTATTTTTACATAAGGTGTATCCAAAAGTTCCGAAGCATTTTTACTCAATTTGCAAGCGTTTGGAGAAAACGCTTTAACTCCTTTTGTTATTGAGATAGAATACATTTATGTACCAATTTAAAGCCTAATAACCAGGGAACAACACACATTACAGTTATATAAATAATAATGCATACAAAAAAATTAAACTACTTACCAGAACAATTTTATTTTTTTACTTTCTTGTCTTTTTCTCATATTCAAAAAATAGGTAGTCTCGCTTTGTATACTGTTCAATGCACCATTTAACTGTCTATTTGTAGGTAAAAATGGTTACTACTTCATTGACAAAAAAATATAAATAAACATAGTCAGCTGATGGCACAAGCTTTTCATGCGCAGCTCATGAACATGAATATACACAAATAATAATGGTATATTTATGTTTTTACGATGTAAACTAAAATGTTTATGAAAGGACAGTTTGTCACGAGCAGATTCATATAAAATATATGCAAAAATATGCATTTACTAATTAATTACAAAGCCAGAAGTTTATACTTCTAGCACACTCCTAAACATCCGGCTTAACAGGACGTTGGCACTGAAAGGGTTAATATAAACCAAAATAAATATAGACTTAAAATCTTGTTATTGACATTAAACAGAATTGATAGAGGGTTAACAATATTGCAAAACAAGGTATATGTATAATAAAAAGGGAACAAAAACCTTTTGATTTAAATTCCTGCTGTAGAGCTTAGGTTAATTAGTCAAATAAGTAAGTTAAGGAACCGCTAACAGACACTGCCTTGAAGCCCCAAATTTATTTTCTCTATTTTTGTACGTTTGCAATTTCTTGTGCTGTATATTTAAATATGGAGAAATTAAAATACATGTTTCTTCCACTTAATATGATGTTTCCAAGGCTTAATGAAAACTATTTTTGAATCTTTAGATAATTTTTCATGTTTTACAATACCATATTTTTACTTCTTTTTTTAAGTAGCCTATCAACATAATTACACTCTAATTATTTTAAAACAAAATACATTGTTAAAAACTATACTTTTATTGACATATGTTTTTGTTTTAACTTGAGAGCTAGCCAAATTTAACTTTTATACTAAGATATATAGTCATTATTTCTTAAGCATTTTTTATTTTTATGCAATTAAACGTTTTAAAGACTGTAAATTTTATTCAGTTGCATTATTTAAATACTTTGTCTTTGCTATAAATTTGTAGACTATTTCATAATCAAAAATGTTTCAATGAGCATTTGGAACATACCTCTTAAGCTGTCTGTTTAAACTGACAATATCAAACATCCAGTATAAATTTTTTTTAAATATTTAAAAAATTTTCCAAATCCAGAAGAATAACTGCTTAGAAAATAATGAGAAGCTCAAAAATTATTTCTATGAAAAGGTTTTGGCAAAAGTTATAAAACACTTACTTGCCAGAAAGCACCAGAGATAGACTGTCCACTTTGGTGACTTTTTCTTGTGCATAGACTTCTTGGTACTTCAGCTGGCGGATCATTTTCATGCAGTCAAGTACTTTTTTGAACTGATGCCTCGTCACTTTAAGTGGCCTGAACAGTGCTTGATACACCTGAAACAAACAGACTTTAAGAACTATCAGATTTCATTAATTGTTGAAAACCACTCTCAGATTTCTTTGATTTGAAATCTAAAGGTGACATGTTTTCTTAAAATTTTACGCCTGAAACAAACCACATTTAATACATTATTGTTTGAGAGTTACTGGATCATTTTCAAGCCTTCTTGTAAAATGTTTGTAAGTTCAGGGGTCTGAAAATTTGATTAGTACATATTTAAAAAAACACCTTATAAATGATCAGGATTCATTAGTTGATTTATCAAATTGGTGTATCACAATTACATCTTATCATACTACGTAACAAAGGAGCTTGAATAAATTTGGTAACTAGAAATACGACACACCTCATTAATTATTAGGGTTTATGTTTGTGTAGATCACATCAGCAATATTATATAATGAGTTAGATTGAGATTTTTGGACACAATTTTACATATAAAACAGATCACTCTTTTAACAATCAAAATGACATTAGAGGAAGTGAAACATCTTTACACAATAACCCATCTTCACTAATAATTGATGCGCATTCATTTACAAGGGTCCTGTCTGTCTACTTCGCCCAGCTGTAATGCATTAAGAATCAGAGAATATTTTTAAACTAAAAGGTTAGGCATTATTTTAAAACTACACTTAACGTCTTCCCTATTTTTAATATTGTGATTAATGGAATATTCTTAAACCTTAAATGTTACCATTTTGGAAATGTAATATATTAAACTTTTTAAATGTTTTTAATTTAAATCCATAAGATTCAAATGTACCAAGAAAATAATTTAGAACAGTTAGAGATGCTCGCACAACTTATTACATTATTAGTGTAGTGTACATAATTATTTAGTCTGGTTATTAATTAAAATGATTCTATTTTCAGAAATAAATGGTCAATTATAGATAAGCTCAGAGATCAAATGAAAAAAAATAGCCTACAATTTTGTAGTGTTTCTAAATATGTTATTTGCAATGTGTAACAGCTGATCTTTGTTTTGATTTTGATTATTATAAAAAAGTAAATAGAATGTTTTGAATTAATTATGACTGAGTTTTGTAATACTTATAAATAGGAAAATGGCGATGAGTAGAAAAACAAAACATTGTCTGCGTCGGACCAGACGGGGGAAGTTATACCGTAGACCTTCTATTATATATATATATATATATATATAAAATCCAATGTATGTTTGTTTGTCTGTCTATCCTTTATGCGCTACCAAACCGTCCAGCCGATCACCATGAAACTTGGGGAAGTTGTTCTATATCCCCCAGGGAAGGTTTCTGTCCTATTCCCGTTTCTTTAATCCCTCAGGGCTCCATCCCTTGGACTTCTAAAGTTTCAATGTTAATCAAATAGCAGGATGAATAAAGGTATAATAAGTCAAATATAAAAAGAATATCAGCTGTGGGTTTTAAATAATATGTCAAAATTATACTGTTTATATTTTTATGTTTTGATTTCTTGTGAAGCTATATTAATTGATTGATTTATTTGATTAACAGCTGTTAAATAAAACAATCGATTTATCGATAGTTCTTACAAATTTGTTCTTAATTTTCAGCGTGACGCGGTTTCTCGACCAACATCCCATCCCAAAGTGTCTAACGTGCGCAAAGAAGTATAACTTCAAAAATAGAAGAAAATAAGAGGAATATATAGAGGATTTCAGCCAGCCTATAATACAACCTGTTCTATGTTCAAATTTTGAGAAATTTGACGCCAACCATGAGACTTGGAGTACTTACTTGGTAAGACTGAACAATTTTTTCGAATTGAATGGATTTAAAACTGACACAAAGAAAAGACAGTATTTAGTAAATTTACTGACTCCTAAAATATTTCACGAGTTTAAGGATCAAATCGAGTCCAATTAATTCATTTGATCAAACTTATGATGAACTATGTAGTGCCTTGCAATCTATACTAGAACCTTATGGTAGCACAATTTATGATCAACATAAATTTTCAAAACGTGTTCAAAAATCAGGCGAGTCCATAGTTTGTTTTGCAAATGACCTTATATCTTTGTCCACTAAATGCGACTTTAAATGTCCAAAATGCAGTGCCTCAACAGCTGATGTCCATTTGCGACAGCAGTTTATTTCTGGACTCAATGATGGCAAGTTGTAATCAAAATTAATTGAAACTCATTAAAATAAATTGTTTAAACTATGTTTAGACATGGCTTGTACTTATGAACAAATTAAGGATGAAACCAAAATAATCCATAAATCAAATCTTTCATCAACTAGTGAAGAGCAGTTTCAAATATGTGAGAAGAAGAACCTTAAATCAGCACAAGGACAAAATACTAAATTAGTTTGTTTCAGATATGGAGGGTGTCACCATATTAAGAATTGCGAGTTACCATCAGTACGTGTTATAATTGTCACAGAAAGGTCAAATTAGCAGTGTTTGTAGGAGACAGAAGCAGAGTATGCGACAAACTGTAGACACATTCTGAGAATCAGACGACGAAGAAATCGGTGAGTTTAAAAATATGCTGTATTTATGGTTTCGATTGGAAAGAAAATTGAGACACTATCTGCGGTATCTAGACTGTCCGATGATGCAGTTCAACCCGAAATGGTCGACAGGCCTGGTAGAATAATGTTAGACTGTACTATTGATGACTAGTACAAGTGTACTAGTACACTTGCCTTATTTGTCAGAAACAGGAACTCAAATTAGTAAATGGTTCAGAGGTGACAGAGTTGTTGTACCAACATCGCTGAGGAGAAGGATTTTAGAAGACTTACATTCAGCACACAGTGGAGTTGTTAGAATGAAAGCGTTGGCTAGAAGCTTTGTCTGGTGGCCAAGAATTGTTATTGAAATTGAACGATTTGTGAAGAATTGTAATCCTTGTCAAATTAACCAAAAAGATCCTGCACAAGTCTGACATCCATGGAAAACAGAAAATGTTCCACAGAGGAGATTACACATTGATTTTCAAAGCCCCATAGCAAATCAAAATATAATGTTGGTTGTGGATTCTTACTCCAAGTGGTTTGAAGTCTGTCCAATGTCTAATATCCTCGAAGAAAATTATTGAATTTTTGGAAGTTGTGTTCTCAAGATTTGGTTTTCCTAACACAATTGTAAGTGATAATGCCATTGTATTCACATCAGAAGAGTTTCAGACACTGTATCTACGGCGAATTGGAGTTTCACATACAAAAATTGCACCGTAAAACCCAAAGAGTAATGGTCAGGCAGAACGTTACGTCCAAGAGGTCAAAAGAAACCTCAGAAAGGTAGTGGAACAAGGCGGTACTCAGAATGAAAAATTGTTAAAATTTCTCGTTTCTCAACGTCAAACGCCCTCAATGGTAACAGGGAAAATTCCAGCAGAGCTGATATTTGGACGGAAAATTCGAACTTCCTTGGATATAATGATACCTGCCAGGAGTAAAACACCAAATGGAACGCATGAAGATAAACCAGCAATTTCACAACATGGAAACAGAAATGAAAGATTGTGAAGGGAGTTCAAGGAAGGAGACATAGTAATGGTGAGAGATTATTCAAGGCCCAGGAAAAAGGTGTGGAGAAGAGGAGTTATAAAACAAAGAATGGGAAGGGTGATGTACTCGTACAAGTTGATCAAATGATTTGGAAACGTCACACTAATCAAATTCAAAAACTATAAATTTAATTTTTTCAATGCCAAATCTTTTATTTTCTTTTTACGAGGGAAGAGTTGTAGTGTTTCTAAATGTTATTTGAAATGTATAACAGCTGATCTTTGTTTTGATGTTGATTATTATAAAAAGTAAATAGAATGTTTTAAAATGATTATGTCTGACTTTTATAATACTTGTAAATAGAAAACATTTATTACAAATATTCTAATTATGATCTTAACATTAACTTGCTAGGAATGTTAAAAAAAGATTTATTTTCATCTCTCTCTTTCTTTTATGTTAAACAGTTAAACACAACACACTTTTCGAGCTAAACACAATATGTCAAAACTCCAAGGAGTCAGATTACAGCACTAGACCATTTATTAAACCGAGAGCCACATTCATAAACATAACATTTATAATTTATAAATATATTATCTTTTAATATTTGTCATCTTGTCAAAATATTCACTACTTGACAAGCATAACCTCAGGTTTCAACCCATAAAGAAGATTAAAAAATCCTAGCAAACTATTCCAGAATATTATTTCAAAATACTGCCCACGCCATATTGGAATTAAAAAAAGGTCCTGTTAATCACTTACACAGTATAGTATTTTTAAATGACAGTATACCTTCACAATATTACTATATAAATCTGCTTATTAACAGCAATAATCAAAGCCAGGCCTAAATATTACGGTTAAGTGTCCATTAACCAGATTAAATTCCCACCACAAGTATGGATTGCTTTAATGGCTAGCTGTTTGTAAGCCACTCAACCCGCAAAAAACAAACCGAATCAATCATCGCCAAGAGACAGAGTGTGAAGCGTAACTCTGATCCTTTGGAGCAGAACACTGAGCAATATGTTACCGCTTGACTGAACTGGCGATAAAAGCATTCTTTCCACTTAAATTAGCAGAAATAAATCTTTCAAGTTTAAATCTCTAAAAGTGTTGAAGTTTAATTTCAATCGAACACATTATTACTGTATATAAATTGATTACTTTCAATTAATAATAGGTTAAAAATTAATCAGTAACAAAACAATGATACTAACATTGGTTAATGAGAAAGAAAACTATACTCCTTCAAATTAAATTTAATCTTAAAAATTAGAACAGAAACTATTTTAAAATTAGATCGAAATCATTTTTTAACAAGTTATCTGAAACTGCTGCAATTGTACCTGCAGACAAATTGTATTCATGGCTGGTAGAGCACCCGCGTTATATAATATTAGTGAGTTCATGGAAACTCAAGTAGACTTAATATTTTAATTTCCTACATTCTTATTTAATATTAATGTAATTAAGTAGTATCCATTTAGTTGTAAGTCAAGATTTAAGATTATCTTTTATGTTATTTCCAGAACAGCTTAATATCTTTGAACCATTGAAGATTAAGCAATAAAATTTAACACATCAATACTATACTGAAAATAATATTTCTCAAAGCAACCTGGCCCACAAGGATTCGGAGGAAAATTTTGTAAAAATGCATTGGTTGATTTTTAAATCAAATTAGTGGTCTTTATTAAGAATAAACTGCGACAAAGCCGACCTCAAAAGATTGATCCTTTACGAAATGCAGTTTAGATTTATAAAGTTGGGTTTGTTAAAAACTATTACTTGTTTTGTTGAACCATTGAAAATTAAAGCAGTATCTTCTAAAACCTCGATACAGTGCCTACAAATATTGTTTTAAGCAACAATAAATTATTAACACATCAGGTGGATGGAGGCCCATCTTCGGATTAAAGATATATATCTTTATTAGAAGAACACAATGCCACAAATCTGACTCAAAAAGGTCCGCCCTACACAAAATGGCAATGTTTGAAATGTACTTGATTGAAATTGAAAAAATTTGGCATTATCCATCTCAAAGACCATTCAAAATGGATATATCCAGAATCTTGGTATTTTCCTACTGTAAAAAATATAAAAAAAGGATCTCATGGTATTTTTCAAAAGCTTAATTTTGTAGATTTCAACAATGAAATATCAAGAATGTGTTACAAACCAATTTAACAAAAAATGTAAGTAAATTAAAACAAATTATATATGCTGTTTTTTCAATCAATTGTTCTTTTGGACTCTACTTTTTTTGTTATATTAGGAAATAGCCAAACACTGTTGAAGTTTGCAACAAATTGTGTATGTATGCTAATCATTTTAATTAAGATGCGAAGTAATTAAAATATCTTCCCTTCTGAATGATACTGATAAAATAATTTGATACTGAATGTCAATAAATTTAAACAAAAAACCTTTAGTTTGGGCCAAAACAAAGATTTAGAAGTAAGTTAGTTTACAGAAAAGAAACATTGTATTTAAACTGTTTTTATCCTGTATCTATATAAATAAGAAATTTCTAAAATAGACGTTTCGTTTATATATATATATATTTACAGTTTATAAATATATATAAACCTTTATATATATATATATATAATACAAGGTGTCCAGCTTCGAGTGTGACATATTTTAGAGGATCGTTTGTCAGGTCAATACAAGCAAATAATGCCTTATAACATGTGTCCTATCTCGTTTTGTTTTCTGTCGGTATATGTTTTTTACAAAGATTTTAATATCTCAAAAATGATTTTACATACAATACTTAATTTTCATATGAAATTTGACCTTAAAAAGACACATTTCATGTAAAAAGGTTGAAATACTTAGATAATTAGATTCAAAATGTTGGCTGTCTAAATATTTCAAAATCAAATATCAAAAAAACCTACACATTTTACCCAAAACTGTTAAGACACAATATTTGTAGACTACATTATACCAAATTCAACAATATACCAATTTAAAAGATCGGTTGACAAATAACAGAGAAAACTTCTTTTTTGAGACTGAAGGCATTGTTATCTGGGCAAAGAGTACTCAGATAACACTGCTTTCAGACAAAAAAATAAGTTTTCTCTGTTATCTGTCAACCAATTTTTAAATCGGCATATCCTTAAATTTGGCATAACGTAGTCTACAAATATTGTGTCTGAACAGTTTTCACTCAAATATTTTGTTTTTTTATTTGACTTTGAAATTTTTAGACAGGCACCATTTTGAAACTGATAATTTTAGACATTCAGCCTTATTACATGAAATGTATCTTTGTAAGATCAAAATTCACACGAAAATTAAGCATTGTATGTCAAACGGCTTTTGAGATATTACATTTTTGTAAAAACACAGACAGAAAATGAATTGAGATAGGACATATATGGCATTATTTGATTGTATTAACCTGACATACGATCTTCTAAAATATGTGACAGTCAAAGCTGGACACCCTGTGTATATAGTTTCTTACACCTACAACATAATAATAAGATATATATCATCTCTTAAACATAGATTGAACTTTTATAATAAAATTGCATTTGATAGGAGTATCAGATTTTATAATAAACTTTCAAAACAAATTACAATTATTCATAACATAGCTAATAAATTTCATACAGTGTGATGCCATAAGTCAAGAGCTGTGCTTAATACAAGAATATTTCAATATGGCCACCACGTAGTAAGTCAGATCAATTTACATTAAGACTATAAATATCCTTATGGAATTTATAATTATTAAAACAATAAATTGCCTCATAAATCTATAAATACAAAAATTTAACTTCTTTAAAATTCAACTTCATATCTAAATGTAATCAAACTTTTTTTATTTATAATATTCTAATACCTCACTTGAGGTTTTATACAGTAACAACTATCATCATTATTGTATTATTTTAATAAGTACAATATTTGAAAACAAAATGTTAAATCAATCATCTCATAAAATACAAAATCTTGTTGTGATGACTCCTTTATAGATTTAATAGTTTCCACAATATACTCTCCTAGTCAGACAGTTTGTTTGAAGTGCATGCCTCAGGCTAAACAGCTGATATAAGACTGAACTGAACATTCCGTCAGGGAGCTAAGTGTTCCCTCCAGCTATATAACAACAAAATACTGCAAACAATTGATAGTTTCCACAATATACTCTCCTAGTCAAACAGTTTGTTTGAAGTGCATGCCTCAGGCTAAACAGCAGATATAAGACTGAACTGAACATTCCGTCAGGGAGCTAAGTGTTCCCTTCAGCTATATAACAACAAAGTACTGCAAACAATTAATAGTTTCCACAATATACTCTCCTAGTCAGACAGTTTGTTTGAAGTGCATGCCTCAGGCTAAACAGCAGATATAAGACTGAACTGAACATTCCGTCAGGGAGCTAAGTGTTCCCTCCAGCTATATAACAACAAAGTACTGCAAACAATTAATAGTTTCCACAATATACCCTCCTAGTCAGACAGTTTGTTTGAAGTGCATGCCTCAGGCTAAACAGCTGATATAAGACTGAACTGAACATTCCGTCAGGGAGCTAAGTGTTCCCTCCAGCTATATAACAACAAAGTACTGCAAACAATTAATAGTTTCCACAATATACCCTCCTAGTCAGACAGTTTGTTTGAAGTGCATGCCTCAGGCTAAACAGCTGATATAAGACTGAACTGAACATTCCGTCAGGGAGCTAAGTGTTCCCTTCAGCTATATAACAACAAAGTACTGCAAACAATTAATAGTTTCCACAATATACCCTCCTAGTCAAACAGTTTGTTTGAAGTGCATGCCTCAGGCTAAACAGCTGATATAAGACTGAACTGAACATTCCGTCAGGGAGCTAAGTGTTCCCTTCAGCTATATAACAACAAAGTACTGCAAACAATTAATAGTTTCCACAATATACTCTCCTAGTCAGACAGTTTGTTTGAAGTGCATGCCTCAGGCTAAACAGCAGATATAAGACTGAACTGAACATTCCGTCAGGGAGCTAAGTGTTCCCTCCAGCTATATAACAACAAAGTACTGCAAACAATTAATAGTTTCCACAATATACTCTCCTAGTCAGACAGTTTGTTTGAAGTGCATGCCTCAGGCTAAACAGCTGATATAAGACTGAACTGAACATTCCGTCAGGGAGCTAAGTGTTCCCTCCAGCTATATAACAACAAAGTACTGCAAACAATTAATAGTTTCCACATTATACTCTCCTAGTCAGACAGTTTGTTTGAAGTGCATGCCTCAGGCTAAACAGCAGATATAAGACTGAACTGAACGTTCCGTCAGGGAGCTAAGTGTTCCCTCCAGCTATATAACAACAAAGTACTGCAAACAATTAATAGTTTCCACATTATACTCTCCTAGTCAGACAGTTTGTTTGAAGTGCATGCCTCAGGCTAAACAGCAGATATAAGACTGAACTGAACATTCCGTCAGGGAGCTAAGTGTTCCCTTCAGCTATATAACAACAAAGTACTGCAAACAATTAATAGTTTCCACAATATACTCTCCTAGTCAGACAGTTTGTTTGAAGTGCATGCCTCAGGCTAAACAGCAGATATAAGACTGAACTGAACATTCCGTCAGGGAGCTAAGTGTTCCCTTCAGCTATATAACAACAAAGTACTGCAAACAATTAATAGTTTCCACAATATACTCTCCTAGTCAGACAGTTTGTTTGAAGTGCATGCCTCAGGCTAAACAGCTGATATAAGACTGAACTGAACGTTCCGTCAGGGAGCTAAGTGTTCCCTCCAGCTATATAACAACAAAGTACTGTAAACAATTAATAGTTTCCACAATATACTTTCTTAGTCAGACAGTTTGTTTGAAGTGCATGCCTCAGGCTAAACAGCTGATATAAGACTGAACTGAACATTCCGTCAGGGAGCTAAGTGTTCCCTTCAGCTATATAACAACAAAGTACTGCAAACAATTAATAGTTTCTACAATATACCCTCCTAGTCAGACAGTTTGTTTGAAGTGCATGCCTCAGGCTAAACAGCTGATATAAGACTGAACTGAACATTCCGTCAGGGAGCTAAGTGTTCCCTTCAGCTATATAACAACAAAGTACTGCAATCAATTAATAGTTTCCACAATATACTCTCCTAGTCAGACAGTTTGTTTGAAGTGCATGCCTCAGGCTAAACAGCAGATATAAGACTGAACTGAACATTCCGTCAGGGAGCTAAGTGTTCCCTCCAGCTATATAACAACAAAGTACTGCAAACAATTAATAGTTTCCACAATATACTCTCCTAGTCAAACAGTTTGTTTGAAGTGCATGCATCAGGCTAAACAGCTGATATAAGACTGAACTGAACATTCCGTCAGGGAGCTAAGTGTTCCCTCCAGCTATATAACAACAAAGTACTGCAAACAATTAATAGTTTCCACAATATACCCTCCTAGTCAAACAGTTTGTTTGAAGTGCATGCCTCAGGCTAAACAGCTGATATAAGACTGAACTGAACATTCCGTCAGGGAGCTAAGTGTTCCCTTCAGCTATATAACAACAAAGTACTGCAAACAATTAATAGTTTCCACAATATACTCTCCTAGTCAAACAGTTTGTTTGAAGTGCATGCCTCAGGCTAAACAGCTGATATAAGACTGAACTGAACATTCCGTCAGGGAGTTAAGTGTTCCCTCCAGCTATATAACAACAAAGTACTGCAAACAATTAATAGTTTCCACAATATACCCTCCTAGTCAAACAGTTTGTTTGAAGTGCATGCCTCAGGCTAAACAGCTGATATAAGACTGAACTGAACATTCCGTCAGGGAGCTAAGTGTTCCCTCCAGCTATATAACAACAAAGTACTGCAAACAATTAATAGTTTCCACAATATACCCTCCTAGTCAAACAGTTTGTTTGAAGTGCATGCCTCAGGCTAAACAGCTGATATAAGACTGAACTGAACATTCCGTCAGGGAGCTAAGTGTTCCCTCCAGCTATATAACAACAAAGTACTGCAAACAATTAATAGTTTCCACAATATACTCTCCTAGTCAAACAGTTTGTTTGAAGTGCATGCCTCAGGCTAAACAGCTGATATAAGACTGAACTGAACATTCCGTCAGGGAGCTAAGTGTTCCCTTCAGCTATATAACAACAAAGTACTGCAAACAATTAATAGTTTCCACAATATACCCTCCTAGTCAAACAGTTTGTTTGAAGTGCATGCCTCAGGCTAAACAGCTGATATAAGACTGAACTGAACATTCCGTCAGGGAGCTAAGTGTTCCCTCCAGCTATATAACAACAAAGTACTGCAAACAATTCAATTGTTATCACTTTTTATTTAGCTTTTGTATGTCAGTTGGCATCTTCTTTCTAATTCATTTACAATCCAACTTTTATAAAGTAAGTATTAAATAATATTTTAATACAAATATGAACTATACAAATTAAGATTTTGTATTATAACGTGATACAGTATAGACATTGGCCCATTTTTATTACATCATAGTCATAGTCAAACATCTTTATTCATATATCATGTACATTGGTGGTACAGTTAATAGTGTCTAAAAGTAGATAAAATATAAAAAAAGAATAAAAAATCTAAACACAAGAAATTCCTCCTGTATACAGAAATGTTAGGGTTTTACATCTGTTTCTGGGAGGTGGAAAACTCGTCAAAAGAATATACAGCTAAATTTATTATATACTCTTTAAGCCTTCTCTTGAGTTTTAATAGATCTTTTTCTTTCTTTATAAAATCAGAGACATATTTTAGAAAAAAGTTACCAGCATATGAGGGCTTTTTTTCAAAACATTTTAATTTGTGAGGCTGAACAATCTCCCTTCTCCTCCTAACATTAGAAGAGTGTAATGGAGTTATGTTTTCCTCTGAATCTTGCTTTTTGGCAATAAGAATTGTTTCATATATATATATTGGCCATAAACTGTAAAAATTTGTAATTTTTTAAAATTTTCTTTTGCCGAATCATCTCGTTTAAACTTAAGCATTATTCTGATAGCCTTTTTTTGCTGCTTCAGAATGCTATCCATATTTAATTTTTTTGTTGACCCATATAATGCTATACCGAATAAAAGATGAGAGTGTACATGGGCAAAATATATACTTTTTAAAGTTTCTACATTACAATAAAAAACCATTTTTGTTAATGCAAAAATTCCGGAGTTAATTTTGATTAAAATTTTCTGTATGTGTTCATCCCAATTTAAATTTTCATCTATTGTTAAACTTAGAAAGTTGATTTGATTTTCCTTATGAATGTTATTTGAGTTATAAGTTATTGTTGGTTCTTTTGTGATTTTGTTCTGTGCTGTTTTAAAATTTATAAATTTTGTTTTTTGTGAATTCAATAATAAGTTGTGATTGTTAAAATAGTTTCCAATATTCTCTAATTCCACATATGTTAGAATTTCAGTTTCTTCTGGAGAGTTAGATGATATGATCAAATTAGAATCATCAGCGTAAAGACATAGTTTAGAATATATCAGTTCTCTCTAGTGGATGCCATATTTTTTATGAGATTAATTGATTTATCTTTTCATATTCTGTTAACACTATAAAGTTAACAAAATATGAAGCAGCAAAATCCAGAAAAAATCTTTTTTACAGCCAAGATAAAATAATTCATATCAACACAATTTTTTGAACCTATTAGATAATAACATACCAATTTTTTTAGACTTACTTATAACCAAGTTCTCAACTCAATAATACATAATTATTTATTCATTATTCATCTCTAAGACACCGATCGTAGAGATATGGGCGAATATGAGGCGTGAATGAGAGTGATGAGTGTAGATGAACGAGTGTAGTCATTGTTACTATCTGAGTTCGACTTAGCTCAGAAAGGACTATTTATTAATAGCCCAATAGCCAGGGCATTAATTTTCTTTACATAATCTTTAAAGTCATGCCAAGAAAGTCCCACCCACCCATACATGAACAGTGTGATCAACCCACTCACTCACCTATACACATACACTGGTAATAGTCCATCCATCCACTCTTACACATAGTTTGGTACTGACACCCCATTCATCCATACACTTAAAGCCCACTTATTGACCCACTCACCCACCTAGCCATACACGTACAATGATATTGTCTCAATCGCCCTCCCATACAACGTACATCGATATCTAGGGCGGTATTTCTTATATACTTAATGGTTATTTGTATAAAAAGTGAAAAATAGTCTTGCTACAGTACACGTTTTGATATACAAACATAATTTAAACAACCCATACTACATTTTTAACTGAGCAAAACCTTAAATTTTCATTCCCTGTTAAAATTAACTTCTTAAATAAAGATGTAACATGAAAGCAACATTGAATTAAGATGTACAATATTTAAATGTTCGCTTAGTTTTCCAAATTATATATAATTCAAATTCACATCTCTATTATAATTTAAACAAATGGGTTCTATAATTTTGCTATTTTATCCTATAATACACATATGTGCGCACACCGACGCTATTAAGTAAATTTAAGGCGCTAATAATAAAAAATTAGTAAACACTTGTATGAAATGAAACTGTATTTTTTTGTAATTGAATAATTGACTAAATGATAAGTGTATGAAATATGAATTAAATATAGTAAAATAAAATGGAAGAATTGCCGGCTATGAAAATGATTGAAGTATGTATACTTATAAAATGAATGAATGGTTGCCTGTCTGGCTTGAAGTGAGGACAGGCCGGGAGGTTAGGATGAAACTAAAGGGTAGTTTCTCTCCAAGCCACCCCCACTCTACCAGAATGGAGTGAGGGAAGCAAGAAGAAAAGAAACCTCCTTGGTGTCTCAACAACATGTTAACCCTACATCTAATATTTCATGAATGTGCATGATTTTTATGTTTTAGGATGAATTTAATGTAAATTGTACATTAAGTTCATGTTTAAACACGCAAATATATTGAACAATTTTTTTTTTTTTTTTACTTCAGAAAAGTTCAATACAGTAGTACATAATTTTTACACTTCTGCATTACACATCTGAGAAATGATAGTTACATAAAAAATGATAAATAATTTATTTTTCTTAAATCTTTCCATTTGACAACATGATTTGAAATAAAAATAACAGAAGTTTTTTTCAGTGACAAGTATACGACACTTTGCCTTGCTTATAATAAAATTTGTTTTGAGCAGTATTGAAGAAAATATGAACGTACAATATCTACACTTATCAATCTTCAAGCGTAAAGGTAAGATGTTAAGAGCAGACTTTGACGGGAGTTGACAAAGAGTGCTCTCCAGATGATTGGCTCTCCTGTGCAGCCGGCTCTTACACTTCCTCCTACCAATAATTCAATTAAAGAAGGCAACAAGGTTTATAGTCTGACGTAAAGGTTTGCACAAATGTTTCGATATTACTAAGGTCACACCATTTAAGGATTTCGACATCAAAATATACATTAAAAATATAATATGAATTAAACCTTATGTGTTTAAATTATTTAAATTTCAAAAAAATAAAATTATTGAATTAAATTTTAGTGACATCAGACTTACCAAAGTAATGTTTACTTTTGAAAGAAGGATTTCTAAGGATACTTTTGTTAAATTAAACAATTAAGAAAATAAATCAATATATTTTTATAAAATAGCTATATGTTATTTTTCTGGTAGGGAACAGTCATATACAGCAAATGTTTATGTTCTTTATATTTTTCTCACAGTTTTTATGATTATTTGAATTTATAAGTGTGTATAGTTTTAAAATAAAGCATCAGAAATCATACTTTATAGAGGGTATTCAATGCTTTCACAAATGTATCTCTAAATGTGAATTGCGCCTTGACTTTTTTTCAGAAGCTAACACATTTAGTGGAGCTTGTCAGTTGAGATAGAGGTGTGTAAATACTTACTTCCTACTTATAGAGTCATCTACTCACCCTGTCTACATAAATAATCATCCACTCAGCCTGTATATGTATAGTATCATCCACTCACTCAGTCATCTATTCTATCCTTGCTTACATATAGAGTCATATACCCACCTTGTCTATGTTTATAGTCATCAATACATACATACATATTGGTTTTGACCCTTCCACCCACTAATAAACAAGGTGGCAATGCCCCTCTCTGCAATTTGTAAACGTACAATGATCATGACCCTCCTACCCACCCATACATTTCAGTGGTCATGACCCTCCCTCCCATATGTACATGTACAGTGATCATGACCACCTATACACATATATTAACAATGAACTTCCCTCCCATCTGTACATGTACAATGGTCATCAATACAGTACCAAGATATATGGGCGGGTGGGTCACTGTACATTTTTGGGTTGATGGGTGGGTCAATAAATACCACTGTAGATGTACAGGTAGATGAGTATCCTGTATATCCATAGTCTCCTACCAAGATAATGGTTTACAGCAAATAATAGCTCTCCTATCATCTCACAATTGATAAAAATGTTAAAATCTAAGATTTCGGGAAGCATATATATTTTAGAATTTAATTTGACATTAGTTTGTTCTTACTTTCATATAGATTTAAATTAATTAAATATGTTCAGTTTTAAATGGTTTTGTCTGGTGTTTAGAAACATATACAGTACTAGCTGTACCCGCCCGCTTCGCCGGTCATAATATTGAGTTTGATTTAGAACCTAATAGCTGAAAGAATTCGAGCATTTTTGCTTCTTCTACCAATATTAGATTTTTTAGGAGGCATGTCATAAAAAGTAAACTGCAAAACAAATAATTATTTATTTTTTATTTTCACGTTTCACCACATGTTTTAATTACCGAGGAAAAAAGGTTAACACCAAATGCAGATCACCTGATCAAGTAAAAGTAGTGTGTGCTACACTCTCAAGGTGAAATGTAGAACTACAATAAATCAAAACATATACAGTACTGTTGTTGTGAGAACTTCAATCTGCTTATGGCATGTGAAACTACATTAAACCACACAGTCACATGTTTTTTGTAAACAATTCAGATTCTCCATTTGAATAACATGGGATCTTTAGGAGCCCGTGGGGCGGGACCCTGTGGACGGATCTGCATCAAACTTCACAGAAACCATCTCGGGATTATACAGGACAACATCCTAAAGTTTCATGGCGATCGGTTGGATAGTTTGGCAGCGCATAAACTTCAAACATATATATACAAACATCCTCTTTTATAAATATAGATTTTACAGAAGCCATTGACTGTCCTCTGTGGTGTTTTTATATAACAATAAATATAATTGCAAG
Organism: Stictocephala bisonia; assembly: GCA_035578905.1. Taxonomy (NCBI): domain Eukaryota; kingdom Metazoa; phylum Arthropoda; class Insecta; order Hemiptera; family Membracidae; genus Stictocephala; species Stictocephala bisonia. The sequence goes on along the minus strand of JAQJVL010000773.1, from coordinate 194,190 downwards.
AAAGGTAGTTAATATTCAATTTAACGAAAGCACATGAAAACGAAAACACTTAAAGTAGAACATCTATAATTAGCCAGATATGGATATAACAAGGTGAGCACCATTTGGCGCTGAAATAACAAGGAGCGATAAGATAGAAAATGAAGTGGAATGTTGAGTAGAAAGGCAAATAACTAGACCGTTTCAACGCATGCGCCTGCCAGTGAAATGAGCATGAGTTTTGAGTTGGATGATTATAATATAACAAATTATCGTACAAGCCTCACAAAAATTTTTTTGGTTGTGTTTTTTTCCAGTTAAATCTTAATTCTCGAGTTGATAAAAAATGTATTATGAAAAATTTTCTTTCACTTTTATTTATCAGGACTCGCGTGATTATCATTTTATAAACTCAAAATACGTACAGAAAAAAAACATTAATGGCGACGTTGATTATGTACAAAAATAATCAATGATGGAATTCACGTTTGTTCATTCTGTACAGTAATGCATTTGGTATCAGTACTTCAAAAGAACAGTCATGTACAATAATAAAAAGTTGTATGTACTTGATGATGACTTCAATTAATGCATAAATATGAAGACTTTTTAAGAAAATGCATAAAAAATACCAATAAGGAATATGTTTATATTGAAAGTATTGCAGATTAAAAAAAAGTAGAAATAGAGGAATGGACTATTTATATTACAATACAAGAAGTACAGCTTGGTATCCATTCACTAGACCTCGTATCAATAAATAATTTTTCAGTAGAACTTTAGTGTATTTAGATGTTTTAATTGCTTACCTGATGGCTTTAGAAATTGTAATAATATTTTTTCCAAAAACCTTAAAAATTAGCTTAATTTGATTGATATATTGACAGATTACTTAGAATTGTTATCGCTGCTAAGAATTCAACCCTTAGCATAACCTACTCCCTATTTCAATAGAGCGTAAATATTTATATTACAGATAAGATAATGAATTATTCACATTCTGCAATTGCCGCAATTCACCGTAGTCACCAATATGGAGGACTGTACAGTTCCTTTTATTATTATTGCATGCATTTCCTTTTCACCCCCTGAAATTGGATTTTGGTGCTATAAATTCCAATATGTTTTGAGATCTGTTATTAGGTAATAAATTGTTAGAATAAAGTATTATATTATTGTTAATATTTTTGACAAGAGGCAAGCAATTAATCCAGTAACAGCTGCAAGTATATTGTAAATATACTAGGAGTAATCCCTACCCACTTTGAGTGCAAACCCCGTCACTCCTTCGGCCTCGCCTGGAGACTCTGCCTTTGCCCCTTTGTAGAACTTAGCCTACGGCCTCGTCATGGTGCTCTGTTAAAGACTCCTTTGTGGAACTCGCCCTATGACCTCGCGGAGGAAACTTCGGCCTTCGGCCTCACCAAGGCACTCAGCTACAATCCCATTTGTGGATCTTGGCATGTCGCCTCGTAAGGTAAGATGGTCATACTGTCTCGCCAGGAGTGTTGACCAGTATGACCATGAATTTTGGCTTTCAGGACAGTGGAGCCCCTAAACATAGTCCTTTCTAAAATCTGACTGTAAATTAGTATCTAAGAGAGGAATGCCTTTAATTTGGTACACCACTTGGGCGTTTTATTTTAGTATTGCCCTTTTTCTGGTTTTAGGAGATTTTATTTGGCTTGGGGGGCCTATACCCCTTATTATATGCCATTTTCAAAATCTGACTGTATATTTGGATTCAGGGGGAAAATAGCTTTAAATTGGTACTCCACTTGAGTAGATAAGATCAGTTTTAAAAAAATTTTTATTTTCAAAAATTTCAGTTTTTAAGGCTCCGATACCAAAATTTTTTTTATTTTTAAGCTGAAATTCATATATAAGATGCATGTTTGCTAAGCGGGAAGAACTGTGAAGGTTTGAAACTTTTACTCTAGATTTTCCTCAAGCTAGATCAGAAGTACTACATTTTTGTGATTTTCCTTTAATAAATATATTGAGGCAGTTTTGGAGGTAAAAAAATACTGCCATTTCTGACCTATGATGAATTTTTCAAAATCCCTTCTTATTTCACGCCTATAATAAAGGACCAATCATCCTACAACATTTCAGCCACGGAGGTTTAGTGTGTTTGAGAAACAGTGATCAGTGAGTTAGTAGTATTTGGCTTTTATATATAGATTAACTGGTATACAATTAGTTAAAATGCACTGAACTAGATAGCTTTCAGCAAATTTTCTATTAAAAGCTCTCTTTTTTCTATTTCAGCTGATAACAAGGTAATTGACCTATGATAACTTATATTTTCCTGCTGCGATATGCAAAGTTAGAAATAATTACCTTTAAAAAAGGGTTTTGTGTGTTCAACTATATTTAAGGGGGGAGAGCTCTATAATACCTAGAAAACATTTTTTTGATGTAATCCTTATTAAATGAAGGCCAGTAAATATTTAGTGGAGAAATATGTTTACCCTGAATTTGTATGCAAAATTCGTGTTAAAGAAATGTTAAATTAAGAAAACTGTTTTTAAACAATTTGGTTTTTCAGAAAAATTTTATAAAATATTGTAAATTAAAAAAATCATTATTTGTAGTCCTAGCTTAACTTACTACTAAAGATAAAATAAGAATGGTCAGGACAATTTAAAATAAAACTATTCAAACAAATGGAGTTTGGAGACAAGCTTTTAATGAAACTGTCTATAAAGAAATAGAACCAGTGACAAGCACATTGGAAAAAGGTACATCATTTTTAGGACATTTATTTAATAAGGATGCCAGAGAATATAGTAAGCAGAAGAATAATAAAGAAATTATGGAATAGTAAGAGCAATAGCAGGTGGATCACAGTAATCAATGAGGTTGTGAGAGCACTACAGATTTTGGTTGATGAGTTGAAAGGAAAGTTAGACAAACTCAAGATTCTTTAAGATAAACACACCGCATTATCTATGAAAATTAAAAGCAGATACTGGGAAGGTTGATTTTGAAGTGAAAAAAGAAAAACACAACCCAAGCGAATGATGAAGTATTGGGTGCAAACAAACAACTAACTGAACAAACCTGATGAAATATTTTATTGCCTTTATTTCATAGTCAAACAGATAGAATGTGCATTTGTCTTATTGATGCTTGAAGACATTAAGGTAGTCATTAACACTTTCTCTCTCATGTTTGACCAGCATTAATTTACATTTTATTATTCTATAACCTGACTAAGTCTATTCTAAAATTGGCCAATCTACTGATTTTAACGTGACTTCCAAACTGAAGATCAATCAAGTTAGTTGCATGAGTTGTGTTTTACAGTTACAATGTATACACAATACAAGATCAATTACCAAAACATTTATTTGATAAATAAGTAGGACAATTGTCGAATATGACACAAAAATATACTTAAAATAACAATTTCTGAGATAAAATGAGTGATTTGGATTTTGTGTACTAGCACAACATGAATGTATTAAAGAATCAATGATCAAACTACACTGTTTGTAGCCACAGACCTCTAAAGCGGGTTAAAGATCCACTGCTCTAATTCCAACCCTACCTCTCCAATAAATCACTACTTCTACCAGTATAATACCGGAGCCTTCACAAAGGTCAACACTCAGGATAAATTTAACCATTATTCATTATTCATTTCTAAGACGTTGATCGTAGAGATACGGGAGATTACGAGGAGTGAATGAGTGTAGTTATTGTTACTATCAGAGTTCGATTTAGCTCAGAAAGGACTACTTAATAATAGCCCAATAACCACATTCGAATTAAAATGTCTTTTCATTTTATTTTTGTACAAACAAACTTTCACATACAAATTTTTTTTAACTCTGTGTTTAACTGTCTATCAACATATAACATATAGCTTTCAATAGCAGCTACCAAAATAAAATAATTAAAAAAATACTTGTGTTTAGTTGAAATATATATCTCCTGTCACAAAGCTAAGTACAAATTCACAAATATTTAATTCTACCCATGACAGTCATAGGGTCTGATACTAGAAGCTTTGCACTTCTGGAGAAATTTTACAACCTAATTCTGTCCTGGACTATTGCAATTACTTAATTCCAACCTCAGAAATTGGTTAGTTACAGTTTTCCTGGGCCAGAAAAAAGGTTTTTAGGCACCTAAATGACAGCTCTATTCTCGTTCTTCAATACTACAAAACTGTGTTCTTGCTCCTCTTTTATTTGGTGTAAATACTACACAGTCATGAAAATTCATATATTGCAAAATTCATTACACAGTAGATGATATTCCTTTTACAACTCAGCACAAGGAATAATACAACTCACAAACAGAAAAATACATTTATACTTAAATATAATCATACTCATTATTTCAAAATCTGGAAGCTAAAACCCAAACCAAAAAACAAAAAGTAGCCTGCTTTCACCTGAGTAATAGACTAGCTAATCAAAATTTAATATCTTTTTTGATGGTGTTAAGCTGAAACAAAATGACCATCCGCAGTACTTGGGAGTCAGTTTAGAACAAATTCTCTGTTTTAAAGCTACCCTCACATAGAACAGCAGCTAAAGTGAGAACTAAAACTATTATTTTGCACTAACTTGCCGTGTCAGCTTCAGGAGCCAACGCACAAGTCCTGCGTACTACTGCTTTGTTTACTACCTGGTTTACTCCATTGCTGAATATTGTGCTAAGTGTGGTTTAACTACTTACATATAAAATAGGTTGATGTCCCACTACACAGGGCATTGAGAATTATCAGTGGCTCCCTCATTGCAACCCCTCTAGACCAACATAGCCCCTTCGGATATATGGTGAAACAAAGATGCACAACTCTTTGTTTGCAGATTTTAAAAAGATCTTGTTTACTTTGAACCTTTCCATTTAGCAAGACATCCAACAAAATTTGAATTGATGACTTAAATCTACAACATCACCTCTTTGACTAGCTTCCTAGTTAATTTCAAACAAATTATCATCAGTAACTAACTGGGTGTCGGTACTGCAAAAAGTGTCTATGTTAAACTGATATAATCAAGCAGAATGACAACTGAAACTAAATGATGTATTTTTGCTTTTAGCTAATATATTTGATTCATTCACTACATCTCAATAGATTCACTCACTATGGACATTAAAAGAAATAAACAAAGCATATTTTCTAGATTAGTTCATAAATTTGTTTGAAAGCGTTTTATATCTGTATCTAATTTTAATTTGATTTGTGAAAAATGTTTAATTACTGTGTCTTGATCTCCAGCAGTTATCTACAAGTCAGCAAAAGTTAAAAATATATTTAAACTCCATAGCAGAAAAATAAGCAGTGAACACTTGATAAAATCTATATACTTATTGTTAACCCTTACACAAATAGTTTCAAGTTGAACATGAACATGAATTCAATGACTTCAATTTTCATTGAATTCATGTTCATGTTCAAACACGCAAATAAGATATATACGTTCAAACCACATTACAAGCAAAACATTTTGGAGAAGAAATAAATATAGCATATATAGTGTTATTGTGAGAAAATTAATTTCCCTTTTATTTATGATTTGAACTGTCTGTAATATTAACTTACAAATTTGTAACAACTCTGTTAAATGACGGTTATTAGAAATGTTATAATTTACAACGTTAAAGCGATTATTATAGGTTGTTTTTGTGGAAAACAAATGAAGCAGTTTATATCATGAATAGTACTAAATGTCATAATCTATTAATATTTTACCTGCACACTTTGCGTGCCAACTACGTCATTCTAAGACTTTTGATTACAAAAAAAAATAGTAAGTTAACTGTACAATGTAAAATCACAATATTAAATTAATTTACAGTTTTCACTCACATTACTAGCGTTGCTACCTATTTGTTAGTTTAAACATTCAATGATATTACTTAGCCTATTTAAAACATGTTTACTTCATTTGTTTTTGTTTTGCAGCTGAAGAATAACTAAACAAATAAAATAATTAAATTAGATTACCATTGAAACCTTCAAGTCCAGTAAAGCAGAGCCCTACAATCCAATGTGAATAAAACCATGCTTACAAACTTCACTGGTTTATCATTATGAAAGGTCTAACCTCCTCAATATTACAAACACAATTGTTTACATTCTAACAGCTGTTACAACTTTTCAGAAATCATTATTTACATTTTAACAGCTGTTATTTTTTTATTCATTTAAATCTCTCTACTGTAATTCTTTTAGCCGAAAAATGTACTATGTTACACCCATACATATGTAGTAATAAATATGTAAGAAGCACTCCCATACCCATCAGAGTGAAAATATTGAAGAATTAACTTTTCCACAACTGCAAATGGAGGCAAATTTGTTGACACTCAACTGTTTGAATTTGTCAAGAAATAAGGGAGGAGTTGCATTGACAAAAAATAGATTCACTTTATTATATATTAGGATTTATTTATTCTTAAGACGCCAATCATCAAGATATGAGCAAAATGGATTTTAAATTAGTATGGTGAGTGTAGATGAGTGAATGTAGATGAGTCATTGTTACAAACTACAAGAACAAGAATAAAATGAACTCATTTACTATACTTCTGCATTTGATTTTTGAATTTAGAAATAGAATGATATTTAATGGACATTTTTATTCACCATTACTGCCTGATGATTAAAGTACTGAACATTCTGCTACTTTCTTAGTGTGACTTTCTGACACTTAATGTGGCGACTCTCTTTCCAATATGGTAATCCATATGAAGAAAATAAGAGTTTGTATGATCCTTAGAATGGCATAGTTTTAATATATTTACCTTTTTTTCTCATACTAAAGTATTATCTACGAGTTCGTACTGAAACCAGCTTTATCACAATTTAAAACAGTCAACATTTAAATTTGTTCAAGCTCTAATGTGAAAATTTATGGCATGTTAATGATATTAAAATGTCATATATAATTTAAATATAATATTGAAAGCGGTGTGTTTTGTATTTAAAGAAAACTCGTAGAAAAATTATATTATTTACATATATTTGTTGGTGGTTTCTTCATTGGGTTTCTTGCTAAATCAAGAAATATTACGAAAATAATAAAAATTGCCTTATCTACATACAGTTTATATAATCGGTACAAAGTTAAATTAATTTTAAAAATGCTTTTGATTGGTAATGATAAAAACAGGCCAGACAAGTGTACAGCTGGAACGGTTATCTCTGGCAATCTATCAGTGCCTGCAGGAAACAGGAGACCCAAATCAATATGAGTCAGCTGATATCAATTCAACCACATGGGAACTGGTATTGTACATAGTTTGAATATCATACGGATAAATATGATCTTACCTTTTGGACAGTTTAGTACCTGCTAAAACCGATATATTGTCACTGCTGACTTACTGTCAGTACAATAAACTATGGACTTTTTTTATAAGTATAAACATTTATTATTAACAGTACAGAATACATTTTTAAGAGCTTGTTTTTTGATAATTATATATAAATTTTAAGTTAATAAAATTTACTTATCTCTGGTCAAATTATGTTTATTAGTAATAAGAATGTTAACAAACCATTGATCATTTTTACGTTTATATCCAGGTCAAGTATTTATTTGTATCACACTATTATTTATTCTTAATGTCACATTAGATTTAAAAAACTTGTACACAATTGATGTCCTGATTTAATTAAACTAATTTATGTTTAATCTAAAAAGAGTAAAAGTCCATAAAAAATATAAAAGCTATAAAAAATTTTGCATAAAAACACTTGCATTAAGTTTTTTTTATTTTTACAAGTACATATAAGACTTAATCATGGGTTGTAATTTAATGCAGACTGTTACAGGCACAACAATATGACTGCTTAAATGTTTACTAAGTCGATGAAAATAATTGCTGCATTATTTTTATATAGGGTATTGTAACTAAGGAGGTTAAAATGAAATGCTAGAAAGGATGGATTCTTATGGATATGCACATATCTGATTTGGATTCCAGGTAAAGCTGTAGGTCCCTTATTTGGGCCATTAATAAATGTACGGAACAGTCGACCTTAGTTAGTTATAATTACTATTAGTTCAAATACACTCATCACACTCATTTGCCCATATCTCTACGATTGGCTTCTTAGTAATTTTATTTATTTAACAAAAGTACATACAAAATTGTACATATTTTAAGTTGTACAGTACACTTAAAATAGTATGATTAAAATTTATAGAATGCATTAATATATTTTAATTTTGATCAAAATATTCTTCAATGAGTTGTTCAATGGCTTTGTTCAAAATATATTTTTTACTTCTAATTTGAATTTTTCGTATTTATCTATATATCTTATGTTTAGTGGTAGGTGAAAGAACAAAATATTTCTTGTATATGTAGGTGATTTTTTATAAAATTCTGTATTGTGTGTATTTTTTATTTATACATTTTGTTCTTCTTGTATTATAATCATATGTATTTCTTATTTCAATCATTGTATGAGATAAATTTTGTTTGGCTATCAGAATAGTTTCAAATATGAATAATCCATAAACTGTCAATATACATAATTCTACAAAATTATTTTTGCATGATACTTTTATACATTTTTTGACCTTATTCAATTTTAATATACTAATTAATAAATGTATTTTGTAGCAGAAGTTCAAACTCAAGTACATTGCTTTTTGAATCCGACAGTAGTTCTAGTTGCTGTTTTTTGTAATTTAAAAATGTTATCTAAATTCTTCTTACTCGTTTTTCCATATACAGAAATTCTATATGAAACATTTATTACAGTTAGAATTTGTAATTTTATGTTTAGCGGTTTGCAGTGGTTCTTGGGCCTGCTTTAACTACAACCCTTACTGCCTTTTTTTTTTTTTTTTTGGAAAAATCAAGATTTATTAAATTACCCCATAGTGTCAGATCACATCTAATAATAATAGATTGGAACTGATCTAAAGCAGTAAAAATATATACAATCATTAACCAATCCTAGTTTACTTTGTCTATGGTCTATTAACCAATGGCCATTATTAACCCTTTGCACTCTGAACAAAAATTTTGGTCGGTGCCAAAAACTCCAGTCCATGTTAGTAAAGTACTAGCGAAAAACTCCAAGCCTATTTTGCCAATATTGTAAGGGTTTTATAAAAAATTCATAATTTAGTTATTTTATAACTTAGAACTATGATTTACGTTTTGTTGTTTCTGTTATAATATTCTGCATGTAAAAAAATAAAACTAAAAAATTAAAATAATTTATATATATATATTTTTTTATGTTATTAAAAATGTATACCTAAATTTTTTTAAAAAGTTAACTTTGAACCCTTATAACTATAAAAAATTGCATTGACCTATTATAAATCATTGTTATATTTATGTTCCTTGTATAATTACAAAATTGTATGCAAAATTTCATGCACTTAACTTTATAAATAAGTCCTTGGTAAGCATTTGTTGAAATCTTGACAAATTCTAAATTTTGCATATATACAGTGTATTATGTTCTCTGATCAACTTTGATTCTGCAGCACTAGTCTCATTTATTTTATAACTTCAAATGATGTATAATGTATCAGTAACAATGAAAAATTCAAAAAAATATAGATATATTTAATTATAAAATGTTTGTTGCTAAAGCCACGAGGTCAAAAATCGTAAAATAATAAAAATTGTCAAACAGCTGATAAAATGAAATGTTATAGAAACTTGTAAACACACAGATGAATAAAGATATATATATATCTACAGTATTTACAAATAGACTAGGAAGTATTGATTTATTAGCATGTGTGTCTGACGGTTCCCGCGCAAAACCATGCGACTGTGTCGGTCCCGGTCGTTCGCACGCGCCAAAACAGCTGGAAAAACGACTGCTGAAAAATAATATTCCATAGAGTACACTATAAAGTACTACTACGCTAAACTATAACTATCGAAGTTTATTATATCGTAATTTGAGCGCATTTGGAAAGTATATAAAGCCAGCAAAAAATATATTTTGAACGTCCGATCAATCGGACGTCGGAGTTTTTGGCACATTTAGTGATCGTCCGAAATTTCGGACGTCGGAGTTTTTGGCATAAACTCAATTGTCCGAAATATTAAGGGCATTTTCTGTGATCTGTTTTAAAAAGTTCAGTAATATTCATACAAGCCCCCCCTCCCTCCCCCCTACCTGGAAATAATTCGGAATATATAGAATTTTCTTATAAACTTATAACATTATAAGCTGTACACTGCTATTGTCTAGAGCTACATTATCAAATAAAATTATATTAAAGATGTAATGACTGATAAATATAAGAATTTTAAAACAATAACTAATGTTAAACTACTTTCACTCGTAATTTAGCATTTTTAAATGTGTTAAAATCATTCAACTTAAAATACAATTATAATTTTTTTTTACAAAAACGTTTTTATATAAAATAACAACAGAAATAACAGTTTGTTATTACTGAACAAACTGCAGCATTTTAAATAATACTTTATTTCAAATACACTACTATATTTACTCTCAGGCAGAATGTATATTATATTTTTAATATCCTATGGATCAACAGCTTTGGCTTATTTGTTCTTAATGATTGCATCAAGTTGATTATTTAGATAAGAAACAAGTCTGGAATGTTTCCTAATTACGCCTGAAATTGATGTTTCATCTTCATTCTTTAGTTTGTGATAAAATTAAAGTGGGTTGAGGCTGGCATCAAAACAGCATACTATTGATTGCTTTTACAAAGTTATGTCTCAATCAGTGAACTTAACTGTTTGCATGACAGGACATAGTTTTAATTAATAACAATACTACACTAACTTACTGCACTAGGGTTCTCTTTGATAACTTTATCGATATAATATATGAATATTCATAGCTGAACATAAATACTCAGTATATAAAGTTAAAAATTCATTTCAAACCAGGGTTTTAAAAATGTTTAAAAGCAACAAGTACGGCAAAAGATAAAATAGGTGAACAAAATTTGGAAAAACTACATCCAGAAGGCAGTCAGAGCAAAAATATCTCGCAGTATATTGTAATGATAAATAATTTAAAATAGAATATGCTTTTTATGCAAGAGTAGCATCTCACTTAGATAGAAACGGAACACTCTGAAATTTTCCAATAATAATAAATAGAACAAGCACACGTGTCTAAGGGAAATACAAGAAAAAAGTAGAGGGTTATATAAATAAGCTCTACATTTGGAACTCTGTAAATTGGCTGGAAATAGAGCTTGAAAAATAACGCAGGATCTTAAAAACATTTATGCTGCCGTATGAATTTGTAAAATCCATAGATCTAGTGATATAGGTTTATTATTACGGATAAAAAACGATAGTTCGAAGACTACTCACTATTTGTAATAAATAATCTTCAAATTCTCTTCTGAACTGTATGTTTTCATTTAATAAATAATAATCAATATTATTTACATTCTCTAAATTTTAATAAAATATTTATGATTGACGTAAGATATGGAAACTTTTTTTATATTTTAACAGGAATATGAGAAATTAAATGAATGTGTATGAGCTGTATGAGTCACTAACCAAGATCAACCTATTCTCAGAAAGGACCATTAATTAAAAATGCAGGAGACAGATAAGCAGAGTGGCCCAATTTATGTGGAAACCACAAGTTTGTTGTTTGATTTTCTTAGCAATTATAATAATCTTGAGCTTTGGCTCTCTAGGTAAGGTCCACTAAACCAGACCTGATAGTAATGGTAACGGGCACTGAGTGAATTGCAAAAGTACTGAGCAATTATGCTCATCATCAGTGAGTGAATAACGTATCATCTCCCATTATTAAAATATCTTTCATTCGAGTTGGTAAGATAAAATATTTAAGAAATTTTTATTAATCTAATTAGTTTCAAGTTCAAAATAAGTGATAACTACATGAAATTATAATTTTATATAAACAATTCAGTTTATTATATTAGCTGTGCCTGAGGAAGCCATTTTCAAGCCTTCTCGCTTATTATTGTTACAAACTTATAAGCTAAACATCACAATATGCAAATACTTTTAAAAATTTAACAAAATGTAAACATAAATTTGCATTTGCTTATTGATTTAAACAGAACTCAACCATTGGGGAAGATAAGAGAGGTAAAGTGCACCCCTAAAGCATCCGCAATGTGGCAGATAACTCAATACGACAGCAGAACAATGGGCCAGTTCTCCTTTATAGTATCATAATGGAAACAGGCAGATATGGAGTTGTGGCGTTTTCGTAAAATGTGAATATTGTTATAGAAAATAACAAGATTACTACTATATCACCTACAATTTACACTGCTCAGTAAGTAGTTTATTTATATGAACTATATAGTTTATATCCCATACATAACCTACAGAGTACATTTTTCTACAAGTTTAAATCTAATTTCTTGTATAACATAAATTTAAATATATTTAGTAATTTTTAGTCACATTTTGTATGTCTATTTTCATCATTATGAGATTTAAATTTTTATCCACAACTTTATTGTTATGTCTTATTTATCAAAGTTTGTCTTATTTTTTTATTTAGTTCAGTTCTATAAATACAACTATTATTTCATTTATTTAGCCAAATATATAACTATATATATATAAACATACACCTCATAAACACGCACGCACGCACGCACACACACGCACATGCACACAGACACACACACACAGTATTGTGTCTTATTGTTTAAATATTTATTTCCCTGACAAAAAACTGTGTCTAGGTATTGCAGCGATTCAACAGTTGCTTCTCTCATTTAAGACCAGCTATGAAAAGAACCCAATGAGCAATCAGTAGTGATCCAGAGTTTGAATTTCGGCTCTGCAATCACGTGATTGAACAATTTCCATTCCCTACTTATAATTCCAGAAGTTGCATCTTCCCACACCTGTGCGAAATCACCCAACCCAAAATAGTCCACTTCTTACGAGGAAGGTCTATTCCATCAATGACAGTCATAGCCTCTGATACTAGAAACTTGTTTCAACCATCAAACACATCCCAAATTTTTACTCAGTAAATTTTTAGTCAAAATTCATTGATATTAACTGAGAAGCTAGTCAAAGAGGTTGTTTACTAGATTTAAGTCACCTTGCACGTTGTGGGATATCTTACAAAAGAGAAGATTCAGAGTAGTTATGACCTTTTTGAACACTTTGAGAAGTACATCTTTGCGTTTTATGTTCTGAAGGGGCTATGTTAAACAGCAATGGAAGCAATGGTAGAGAGGGTTCCAAGCCGATAGCTCTTATTGTCCAGTTTATGTTGGACACCAACCCCTCATGCACGTGCACTGTAAGCAGGCTAACCACACAGCCAGACCAAGTTTGATTTCCGGTGTGACCATAACAGTTTTTACTCCTGAGTCGCTTCTGTGGTTCCGAAATCAAGTTAAGCCGGTGGTTTAACAAGTCAACAACAAAAAACAGGATTGTCTAATCAGGTCAGAGAAACTTTGTCTTAGTTGGGCATCTTTCACCATGAAAAGCCATTAGAAATTTGTTTAGGAGTAAACCACACAGGAGTAAACCGGAGACAAAGCTAGAGTACACAGGACTTTTGCGTTGGCTCCCCATGATCCAGCAAGTTGCTGCTCAATGTTAGTTCTAGACCTGAAGTACACAGGACTTGTCCGTTGGCTCCCCATGATCCAGCAAGTTGCTGCTCAATGTTAGTTCTGGACCTGAAGTACGCAGGACTTGTCTGTTGGCTCCCCATGATCCAGCAAGTTGCTGCTCAATGTTAGTTCTGGACCTGAAGTACACAGGACTTGTCCGTTGGCTCCCCATGATCCAGAAGTTGCTGCTCAATGTTAGTTCTGGACCTGAAGTACGCAGGACTTGTCCGTTGGCTCCCCATGATCCAGCAAGTTGCTGCTCAATGTTAGTTCTGGACCTGAAGTACACAGGACTTGTCCATTGGCTCCCCATGATCCAGAAGTTGCTGCTCAATGTTAGTTCTGGATCTGAAGTATGCAGGACTTGTCCGTTGGCTCCCCATGATCCAGCAAGTTGCTGCTCAATGTTAGTTCTGGACCTGAAGTACGCAGGACTTGTCCGTTGGCTCCCCATGATCCAGCAAGTTGCTGCTCAATGTTAGTTCTGGACCTGAAGTACGCAGGACTTGTCCGTTGGCTCCCCATGATCCAGCAAGTTGCTGCTCAATGTTAGTTCTGGACCTGAAGTACGCAGGACTTGTCCGTTGGCTCCCGATGATCCAGCAAGTTGCTGTTCAATGTTAGTTCTGGACCTGAAGTACACAGGACTTGTCCATTGGCTCCCCATGATCCAGAAGTTGCTGCTTAATGTTAGTTCTGGACCTGAAGTACGCAGGACTTGTCCGTTGGCTCCCGATGATCCAGCAAGTTGCTGCTCAATGTTAGTTCTGGACCTGAAGTACGCAGGACTTGTCCGTTGGCTCCCCATGATCCAGCAAGTTGCTGCTCAATGTCAGTTCTGTTCCTTACTTTAGCTGTTATTTTCTGTGGGTGACTTTTAATTACTAGGGTGTTTTAGCTCTCGTTTTACCAAATAACAGCACTCAATAAGCATATATTTGTACAGAATTATTAACCTACATTAAATATTGCATACAAATAAATATGTGTTATGATAAATGATATTCCTATGACATAAATGAGTTTAACGGTTGTCTTTCTATTCATTAGAAAAATATAAGTGTTTTTTAGTGTTAATTCGTTGAAGTTATAGATCCTGTAGTAGGCCATTCTAGACTCTCGAGAACACTGGAAGTGTGATGGCTACTCAGATTGAATTCTTCAATGAATCTGTTACTTTGTTCAAAAGAAAAGTAGCTCCCTTTATAATAGATTAACATTAGTTAGCTTTAATGGTTTGTTGTCTTATTCTCAAGTTATGTTGTTAATCTTTTTTTGCTATCATTTGTTATTGAATACTTGTCATATAACAAATGATTGTTTGTGACAAGTATATTGTATTTTACAAATATATTGTATGTGTAAAATTTATTATTCACGTTGCTTTTATATTAATTTTTTATTCAAAATTGTATTGCTCATTCTCTGATTTATTTACTGTCGTTTTATCGTATTGTAAATTGAAATTAATTTACTATCTTTTTTTTTTTAATATATTACATTTAGTAACTATTGCTATACAAACTTTAGATCCAGTTATTAACTTATTATTTGTTAACAGTCATTAAGTTATTAACAGCTATATATACAGGGTGATTCATGACGTTCTCCCCCCACTTCTATAGCATATTCTACTACTAAAAACAATGAAAAAATGTCATATAAACATAGGTCCAAAAACGCTTCGTTAGCGAGTTACAGCAATCAAAAGATTTCGTCATGGTTCATGGGCAAAAAATGAAATAATATTGTACATAACTTATGGAAAGGTATATTAGGATTGAAATTCCATGATTTCATATGTATTTTTACATGGAAAAGCTAATAAAATAGGTTTGAGAACTGTACCTTAAGTAGTTTTTGAGTAATCCGGGTTAAAATTGGGATATTAGGACAAAAAATTCAGTTTTTCTCAGTTTAGTGTACAGAAACGTTGTTAAATTGGTTACAAAGGCACACAACTTTCGTACATTATTTGTTTAGAATTTAATTCTGGGTAGATTGATATAAGTTGTGTAAAAAATACTACAGAAATAAGAACAGAAACTCAAATTTATTAAATTAAATATATAAATTACCTTAAAAGAACAACAAATTGATTTTCCCAACTTTAGACATGTTTTTTATTACAGTACATGTTCAAAAGTGAGGCCTCCATTTTCGATGCATTTTAAAGCACGTTTGTGTACTGCTTTTGTTGAATTTCTCAATTTTCTTGGGTGTTCCTTTAGCTGTATAGCAGAATCCATAATACGGGCAGTTAATTCTTCTCGCGAATTAACTCTTGTCTTGTAGACTAGACCTTTCATCCATCCCCAGATACAATAATCCAATGGAGATAGATCTGGTGATCTTGGTGGCCAAGGGTAAGGCCCTCCACGGCCAATCCATCGTCCAGGAAATTGATCATTCAAGTGAGTAATAACGGCCCGAGAAAAGTGGGGAGGTGCTCCATCATGCTGGAAGAACAAATTTCGTCTGAGATGCAAAGGAATATCCTCAAGCAGCTGTGGCAACTCATCTTGAAGGAAGTGCAAATAAAACTCAGCATTTAGTCGTGCAGGTAGTATGAATGGTCCAATCAGCCAATTGTGTATAAGACCACACCAGACATTGACACTAAATCGGTGTTGAAAGTTCTGTTCAATTACCTCATGAGGATTTTCTTGAGCCCATGAGTGCTCATTGTGCAAGTTGTTGACCCCAATCCTAGTGAACTGTGCTTCATCAGTAAAGAGAATACGCTTGTACAGTTGTTGATTAGTATTTAAAAAGTAGCAAAACTCCAAGCGAAGTGGGCCATCCCCCGGCTGTAGATGTTGAACCTTTTGTTTATGAAATGGATGAAATTGATGTCGCTTGAGTGATCTCCACACAGTTGACTGTGAAACTCCTATCCGCCTAGAGAGACGCCGTGTACTTGCACCTGGACTTCGGAGAACAGCGTTAATATTGTTATTATCATCATGTTGGAAAGCACGTTCATAACTAGTACGAATACTTGGTAGTGATCCTGTATCCCGAAGAGTGAGGAAAGTTTCACGTATTGTTTTGGAATCTGGAATCCTCCTATTAGGGTAACGTAGTTCATATTCATCTCTAGCAGCTTTAGCATTACCATTACAATAACCCAAAATAAAAACCATATCAGCATATTCTTCCGATGTAAATACGTAAGGCATTATTTCACTGACAAAACAACCAATAGACAACTCGCAGAAAACAATTATTATTGCAATGCACTTCACACAAATAGCTTTTGTAACTTGCAAAACACTACTACAGTACTGTTATACTGTAATGAACAGGTTATGTACAAACCGGATCAGGAAATAATTGTTGATCAGCTTGTTGTTCATGCGTTACCAACTTAGGAAAAAAATTAAACAAATTAGAAAAAGGTTTTGCGTACAATAATACGTTGTTATTGGTTGTAAAATGATGCTGGACAATGTTTATTGTTTATTTTTTTGGATTTATCATTTATTATTTACTCTTAGCTTTATTCTTAATAACAATTATAATAATAATTGCATTTATTAGACCAAAGCAATGATTTTGTTTAATTTGTATAGTAATTTCTTTTGCATTAATAATGTATTTAATTTAATAAATTTGAGTTTCTGTTCTTATTTCTGTAGTATTTTTTACACAACTTATATCAATCTACTCAGAATTAAATTCTAAACAAATAATGTACGAAAGTTGTGTGCCTTTGTAACCAATTTAACAACGTTTCTGTACACTAAACTGAGAAAAACTGAATTTTTTGTCCTAATATCCCAATTTTAACCCGGATTACTCAAAAACTACTTAAGGTACAGTTCTCAAACCTATTTTATTAGCTTTTCCATGTGAAAATACATATGAAATCATGGAATTTCAATCCTAATATACCTTTCCATAAGTTATGTACAATATTATTTCATTTTTTGCCCATGAACCATGACGAAATATTTCGATGGCTGTAACTCGCTAACGAAGCGTTTTTGGACCTATGTTTATATGACATTTTTTCATTGTTTTTAGTAGTAGAATATGCTATAGAAGTGGGGGGAGAACGTCATGAATCACCCTGTATATCTTAAGATGATGTTGGTTGTGTTGGTTTGATTATTACTATTATTATTATTATTATTATTATTATTATTATTATTATTATTATTATTATTATTATTATTATTATTATTATTATTATTATTTTTGTTGTTGTTGTTATTAACCTATATATGTTATCCTAGTTTATTTCTGTACAAATGGTGTGCTTTGTTTGAATAAATAATTAAAATGCAAAAATATAAATGGGTTCCCATTGTTGCATTATACTTATTGTATTACCATACACATTTCATTATGTGCAAATTAGGTTTAATTAATCGTCACTAATGAAGAGTAAGAAAAAATCTAAGGATTTGCATTGCTACCAAAGAAAATTAGAAGATTTCAATCAGATTTGTCGTTTATGATAAGCAAAGTATTCACAGGATTTGAAAACTGTATGTCATGTAGATAACATTCTTGAAACTGAAATCGGAATGTCATGATATCACTGAAAGTAGAGGGAAATAGATGGGTATTGACGTCACTGAAACCTGAAGCAAAGTAACTGAAAGTGGATGCAGTCCAGAAGTAATGCTATTAGAACTGAAGTGGCCCATAAATAGATGGTAATTGACATTACTGAAAAGATATTTTAAGAAATACCTAAACATTTGTCTTCTCATTAGGTTCTTTTAAAAGTTAAACATGCTAATACAGACTATAAATAATTTCTATAAAGCTAAAATCTTCTTACTTGAGTTTTTTTTAACTACCACAAATTTAATATAAATAAATTATTGTGTATGTATATTAAATTTCTGTTGTATATCCAATGTGACATTGGATATACAACGTGACAATATAAAATGATTTATCTGACATACAGCAATGATTATGTGACAACATAACTCTAGAATTACATTTAAAGGTAAAAGCAAATGTACATGTTCAAGCATGATTTTAATGCAGATTTATGTCAGGTTCAAATCAGTCACATGTCTTGACTGTAGGATTTAACCTAGATCTGTGGTTTGGATGTTTGATCTAGAATTCAATATAAACTTATACTAAATTCATATTCAGTAAGTGCTTTGAAATCACAGATCTAGGATTATGCAATACATTGTTCGGAGAGAGAATAAAGAAAATGGCTGGATCAGTGATTCACTAGGCATCCTTGAAAAGTTACTGGCCAGTCAAACACAGGAAACCAGCAAATTAGAATGCCAGAAGAGGAAGGGAGTGGGACTGTGGGTGATCCTTTGTCTGTCTGTTGATGTGTGGGAATCAACACAATGGTGGCCAAGGTCTGATTTTCTGTATTAACATATATAACAGTCACAACAGTTTTTGTTTAATATATTAGCCTGTTCTGTATAAATTTTGATAGGCATATTCAAACTATTTATTTATAATTCAATGATTTTGTATGTTGTAATTTTATTTTGATATAAAACTAACACTGTTTTTTAGCTTAAAATTACCACTTATGAATATCCTTATGACAAACAAACAGCTGGGACCCAACAATTAATCCTTTCAACATTTGTTTTCCTGTCACTTTATTAAGCATCAAGTTATGTAGTCTTTTAAGGTTTTAATCAACTACACATTGCCTGATATGTTAGCATTTAAAAAGTTAGTATGTATGCCAAGAAATCAATGCTTCTGTAGCCATTACAACACGTTGAAATGAAATGTAAAACGTGTTTAATAGAGCCTTTTCTTACACCTATACTATATTCATGAATTTCAATAAAAAATACTATATATATTATTTTAATGAATTTTAGTTATTTTGGTGCATAAAATACAATACATTACAAAATAATAATAATAACATTACAGATAAATTCCAGTAACTTTAATAGCTTACATAAACAGACTGCAATAAACAAAATGATACAAAAACTATGCAATTTTAAACCAACATCCATCCTTTCAGTCATATCTTGCCAAGTACGTTCAAGCGACTCACCCACGAGGCTCGCAACTGCAGCCCAAAACCAATCATAAATATAATCAAATTCATTGTCGTAAAACAAAAATTGAATGACAATCATCTAATTTACAGCAAATCCTTTAACACTGATCAGGAAGAGTTTACTAGAGGCAGCAAGCGATTACACTGAAGGAATTGTAAAAAGGAGTTCTATGGAAGGGAACTGACAATGATGAACATCGCTGCTGAGTGTTCCAAGAACTGGTTTCAGATAAGTAAGAATCAATGTAAATCAGAAAAGTAACATCTCACCGATCCTCCCACTGGCCAGTTACACTCTCAAGAGTCTAAAAAAGCCTCGAAGCCCAAACTTGCAACACTCATGAAATGGAGCTAAACTAGGTTGTGAAGCGTGTTTGCAATGCTATCACATCTGACCACTGGATTATATAATCCAAAGTATGAGTAAACAATGGATCTCTTGAGTGAATTCCATAATGGATATTGTAATTCCTAGACCTACTGTCTCCACTGAACCAGTGTGGCCATGAAACACTCTAAGTCAGTTCCAGTACAACTAGTTAATGAGGTTTATAAATTAAGTTCTATACACACTTCCATTTCACCTGACACCTGAAATTTTCACATCTATGAGAGGAATATTCTCTGGAAGGCTTCGACTGCTGCATCTGTGTACACACTGTACCTACTCTAAATAAAAGTGGCATACTTAAGGTGATTTCGAATCAATAACTTGTAGAGTGTTAAACAAGCGAGCTTGCCATTAAAATATCTGTTGATCCACATTAACAAAATCCAAGTTCCATCTAGCCTTTGATACAACAAAGTTTTCATGTTCAGAAAAGATTAACTTGAAGTCTATGAGAACGGATTAGTTTTATGCATCAGCAAAACTAGCCCTGTTTTGCTGAGGTTCATTGGCATGTGGTTGTCTTAAGCCTCCTACACAGCCTCATCAACATAAGATTGAAGAGGCAGATGGCTTCTTGAATCAGTGATCCATAGAGATATTTCAATATCATCAGCATAGAGTCAGACTTCCACAGTTCAGGACAGTTATTATGTCGTTAATAAATAAAAAGAAATCAAAGTTCCCACATTACAGCCTTGTGATGCTCCTAAACAAAATTCTCTGAATACTCACTACCTACCAAATTGCACTTCAAAGCACTGCCCAAAATGTAAGATTTTATTTACAGAATAAGGTCTAGGGAAAATCCAAAGGAGGGGTCATGGTGAGGAATCATGTCCATTGCTCTCTAAAAATCGAGATAAAATGATGGTCCACGCTCAGCCACAGGACCAGAAATTGCAAAAACTAGAAAAAGTTAGTAAAAATTAAACGATCTTTCATAAAAGTATTTGGTAAGGTAAGATAATGTGGCAGACTCTCTTACAGAAAATATTGTTCTTGAGCTTTTCAAATATCTTGCATACTAAACACAGAACAAATATTGGTCTAAAATTAGACATATTCCAAATCTTGATTTTAAATTGATGTTACTAGTGCCATAACAGAAGTGGGTCCATAACATCCATAACAAACAATGGATAATGAGATTTTATTATTTATAAGCATCATGTTTAACTGTAAAGCAGTAAGGGGTTTGCCACAATACACAGTTCTTACACTGTTTACTTCCAAATTAAATACTCTCTTCAATTAATACCTCAAAAGCAGCACTTTGTTTTTCTTACAACTCTCTGAATTAGACCTTTAACAGACAACCTTTAAAAACCCGAGCCAAACTAATTATAAAATTAATACATACAAGTGTTTAAGACCATGAAACTAAAATTAATTATAATATTTATATATACAAGAGTTTAAGAACATAAGAGCCAAATAACAATTATAAAACTTGTCACGCCCTTAAGTGCAAAGAGGGGAGATGAGATGCAGATAAGTACCGACAGAATACTAAAAGAAATGAAGACAGAATATTAAAAGATAACGGGTACTTCATTTACTATTCACTCTGCCCTTTAAACCTAACTAACTATAAACCGTTATAATACGAAGAAAAGCTAACAGACTCCTCTCTTCTCATCCCTACACCCCCAAACTACCCCTCTTTGCCACAGTGTTACTAATCAATCTGTATATTTAATTACTACTTTAATGCTTGCATGTTGACCCACAAAGTTCAACTCTGTCCCGTCTAAAAGTGTATTCGTATGCTGTGACCTCCATCCAGCAATCCATTACACTTGTTCTCATTACTTTTTAAACAAAAGCCAGACAGCAACAATTAATCACTGTGTACGTGCAACACAGAAAGAAACATTAATTGAAAAGCTCAACCCTAATTTTTCCTGTTTTGTTTCTTTCTCTGACACTTTTATTAATGCAGGTGTTCTTGTAAAGTTGTATTTATTCAACAGAAGAGTTCTCTACTAAAAAAAAATAATATTAACTAACTGCATACTAAAACTCTATATATGATAGATACATTTCAGAAATAAGATCAATTTTCATAATTACTGACAGAAACTAAACAATTATCATTTGTAATATAAAAATTTAGAATAAGAGAATTTGTCTGTACATTGCTTAAAATAGTGTAAATGTTACACATATACACGTTTTATTTAACAGATTCAACTTGAGCCGTCTCAATTTTCACCTGTTGGCAATGCTGTAAGATTGTTCACATTTAACAAAAAAATGAGAAAGGATGTTATTGAGGATCCTTCCTCATTTTAAGAAAACTACCACTCATTGCCAGACATCCGAAACTATACAAAACAAATGTTCATAAGGCTTTTAGTGGGAAGAGATGCCTCTAAAACAGTTCCCCTTGTCTGTAGCTTTGACGAGCCATTTTTGTTTTATAGGCTCACTGAACCATCTGCTTAACGTGACTTCCGAACCATGGAGCGGCATAGGGGTAAAAGCTTCATGATCATAACAGTAATCAAACCACCCCAAAAAAAGCATCCAAAATTATACAACTGATTGACTTAAAATTTTGAGAGATTTTGTTATTCTCAGATTAGATGTTGTATCATAGAAACACATTAAAAAAGGATTTTTCAAAATTTAATTCCTAAAGGGTACAAAAGCTTTTAGATAATTATTTCCTCCGCAATAAATAAGACTATGCCCACACTTACGAAAAAAGCATCCAAAATTATACAACTGATTGACTTAAAATTTTGAGAGATTTTGTTATTCTCAAATTAGATGTTGTATCATAGAAACATATTAAAAAAGGATTTTTCAAAATTTAATTCCTAAAGGGTACAAAAGCTTTTAGATAATTATTTCCTCCCCAATAAATAAGACTATTAATATTCTTTAGTATCCAATATATAGTTCAATATTCAATTTAAAAACAAACTGATAAAAAAAGCAATTATTAAGTACTTTTAATAGTGTACATACATATGGTAAAGTTGCTACAGAGCATAATAAGAAAGGATTTTCCAACCCGCCTTTAAAATAATAATTTTCACCCATGAGAATATCATTGCCAACATTTAACATTCAATATAACAAAGGCTGCTAAAAACAATAGTAAAGTTTTGTTATGTTACTTTTAGTTTTAAAAAAATGATAATCATTATACAGGGTAAATCACGTAAGGTGTCCTAAATGGACAACGGGAGAAGGGTGTGACCTATAATAAAACTGACAACACCAAACCCCACTAAGTTATATGTAGGGAACCCAATAAAATAGTTTCATTAATTTTATTTACAGAATATAACAAAACTGGTGGTTCAGATTCCAAATCTCAAAATTTTCAAATGCTAACGTAAGTCACATTGTACATAATTTTAAAGATCCTTTAAAAAGAAAAGTTTTGGTGAACAAATTTTGTAAAAATATTAACCATTCCAAAACGGCAGACCAAAACATACAAAATTCGGCCATTTGCAAAAATTACTCTTTTTTTCTGTTTTTTGCAATACAATATTTAAGGTGAAAAATTCTAATTATTCAGTACAATTTTTTAGTAATTTCCTACGAAATGACATGCCACATGATAATATTAAAACATTCTTTCTTACCCCCCCCCCCAAATATAAATATTTTGAAAAAGTTAAAAATCTAGTAACTGAACATTCTTAAATGAAAAGGTATGTCATGTCGTGCCTCATTTTGAAAATATTTTTAAAATAAAACTTTTTTACATTAAAACCATTTGTCCATTTCTAACCATTTTGGAATTAGAGCTCAAAAACTATTATTTTAACAAATTTTCAATGCTGAAATTGTATTCTTTTTGGTGTATTATTAAAATATTAATAACACTCTGTGTATGTTAAACAGACAAATCATGAAGAAAAAAAATAAAAAGCCTCAGATGATTTTTTTCGTATGAATAAATATCAACAATAATATAACCAAACATAAACATCAAAACATTATTTTTACACTAGGTGATGTCAGCACATCAATAAACTTAAACACTTATACATAGAGTAAAAATACTTGACAACAATAATTATGATTTTTATCTTCTTTTAAATTTATTGAAATCATAAGTCTTCATAAGAATTGGAAGCTTACTGTAGTTTCATACCAAAATACAGGTGTTTTAACTATGCTTAACTTTTTTAGGTCAATATAAATCATGATTTAAAAGTATGAAATTTAATTATTTCTGGAGTTGAGTTAAAAAGCTTACAGACTCAAAATAGGATAGAATGAAAAAAATGAATTATAACAAAAATGTATCTGATGAATTAAATCAGTATAAACTCTACGTGAATAAAAAGTAATCTAGATTACGTAAAATTAGTGAAATGTTATATTTGTTGGGTTGAATGTTATTCTGGATTGTGTTGGGAACCTATAATCTGCATTCGGATCTGTTTGTTTGGAAAAGCGCACAAACATGCACCATATTGGGCCGGGTACACTGCCATATTAGACCTGTGTCAGTTAAACTTGTTTTCCCCATCCTTGCTCAATTTGTTCTATTTCCAGCACACTAATATATTCGTTTGAGTTTGATTGCTTTACAACTGTTTGCTCAAGTTGTTAGTAAAACTTTGTAAACAAACTGAGTACATGGTATTTATTTTACAGTTGCTTTACTTGTATTTGATTTCCATACTTCATTAAAACATAATTTTTTATACATAAGAAGAGAAATCATAGTAATATTGTAGGACTATATAATGACAACTTGCTCAGTTATAATAATGGGAGAAAAAATGTACTACAACGCATCCTCATCACTTGAAACTATTTAAGTTTTGATTTTAGAAAATGTTTTAGTATAGCAACAAGTTATATTTCACAAGACTAAGATCCACCAAAGTATGAAATAAAATGTAGTAAAAGTGTCCTAAATATGAGATGTTTTATATTTTATTTGTTACGTTTTTTTATGAATAGTATATTTTGAATTATTTATTACAAAATTGTACCACAAATGTTGTTATGTTAGAATATACCTACATGTATTATATATCCTGTTAGTTCCTTTTAAAACCATTTCATGATATGAATTATGCTCATTTTATTTGCTGCATTACTTTTTCCAAAGACTTTTCTCAACATGAATCAACAAAAGAAAAAATAATACAGTATCTATACACTTACTTTAACAAAAATAATTAAAAATATTATTATTTATTGCTATTAAAAATTATTAATATTGAAATGTTGTTGACCAAAGAGAATGCTACCTTCAGAGTTCAGTTTATGAGAATAAGCAGTTGGGTTACCGTATAAAAATAAGATTGGGATATTTATACTTTATTTTTTCTCTTTATACCAGTTTTTTATTAGTATGTACATATTAGCATAGCATTCCACAATATGACAACACTGTTCAATTGTACTACAGTAGAACTGTGATAGCATGAACTTAAATAGCACAAATTTTTAAAATTCCTTTGAACCTCTCATAACACTCAATTTTAAAAGCAGGGCTAACTTTGTGACACAAATTTTAAGGACCAATCCCCCAGTAAAAACCTCAGTAAGGTGAATTTATATTTCCAATTAATTCTTGTCAAAACTGAAAAACTCAACTTCTGTTTATCGCAACTTCTGGAATGGCAGGTGGCATTAGACAGAAAAGACTCAATTCATTATTCACAAGTAAGACGCAGATATTAATGATATGGGAAAATATGAGGGGTGAACGAGTGAGATGAGTGTAGATGAACGAGTGTAGTTATTGTATGTCACGACCGAACAGCTTCAACGAGGCCTTGATATACACACACAACACTTGTCAAGCATCAAACTTTCACCTTTCTCTACATCCCACTGCATCATATGAGAGGAAACCATCCTACATGGGGAGGAAACTCTTTAATCTCCAACCAGAAGATCTAAAGATGCTGAACGTGAAGAAGTTGAAGACAGCCCTGACCAACTGGCTCACCGACTGACCATTTTACTCCATTGACGAGTTCCTGGACTGGAGGAAGAATGAAGAACACATCCACTGAAGAAAAAAACCTATATAAAATTGACGCCATTGCATTTTCTCCATATTATGTTAATAAAGAATTTGTCTATTGCTACTAAGGTTGACTGTTCCTCAGAAACGGCTATTTATTAGTAGCCCCAATAGTCAAGGCAACTAAGGGACCTACAGCTTTACATGGAATCCGAACCACGTAGTGTTGGTCTGATTTCCAGCTAACTGACAAGCCTGATACTCATGTCTCTTTCCTATACAGCATATGAACCTTAACTACCATCCCACATGGACACACCAAACTGCTCTAGTAGTGTCTATGACGATGGCAACCAATGAGCGGACACCATGTTGGTATTAAAAGGACCAAGCATAGAACCTTCGCCTACAATCTCCTCAACACTTTGTCCCCATGTAGCTGGGATACAGCACTGTGCCACCAGTGCCGACTTTGGAATGTAGTTTAAAGATGTTCAATTGATCACATACTGCAAATGGATATCAAATTATCTTTAAAATTTTCCAGATTGGAGAGATGCCAATATAGCTCATGCATGTTTTAAGGTGACTATGAATATGGGTGGGAAGACGTATAGTATGGTTACCAACTGAGTTCGGCCCAGGGAGGGCCATTATCCAGTAGCCAATAGCCAGGGCAACTAATGGACCTACAGTACAGCTTAAAGTGGAATGTGAACCATGTAGCATAGTCTGATTTTCAGCTATCTGACAAGCCTATTACTTGGCTCTCTTCTCAAACCAATATCTAAATCCTCCACACCAATGTCAACCATGGAGCGGATGCCTTAGTCTATATGAGGAGGACAAAAAAAGAAAAAGAACCTATCCCTTATGATCTCCACAACTCTTTTATCTACAAGAAACTGGGTTATAGCACTGCACCATGAGTTCTAACATGGCACTTCTGAATTGCCATACAGCAGCATTTTAAACACCAAATTACAAGTCACAATTGATTCTACATTGCTTATAAGTTCAGATTATGAGTCATAAATGTTAACTTTGGTTTGAGTTGACTAGTTATAAAGAATATCTACCACTATCTAAATATTACATTATTTACAATTTTGAAAAAGTATGGTATTCGACTCCTAAATTATAATTTTGGCTCATAAGTTAAAATTCATCATAAATTTATAGTAGGTACTGAATTTTAATTTAAAATTGTTACATGTTATAAAAAAAATTGCACAGCTAAATAAGGTGCTGGGTAATTTTTTTACTAATAGTGGGTTACACACTGCGCCATCAGTACCGACATATTTATTTTGATAGTTATATGTGTATTTTATATTGTTCATTGCTTGATAGTAACACTATTTTTTTTTAATTTATTGGGTAGCTAATAAGGTGAGCCAGGTCAGAGCAGAAAAAGTTAGTATGATCCTTCCATGTGAGTTTTCGATCAGTATTAACTGATAACTGATTTTTTACAGGATGCTACTATTTATAATAGAAATTTTAGTTTTTTCTTGAATGGCTCGTTTTTAAATATCTAGTTTCTAGCCAAACCAAATATATTTTGGCCAATTCAGCATTTTCTCTGGAACTTTTTCTAGCATTTCACTATGGCAGAAAATCGATCTAGAATATGGTGTCATTAGATTAAATCCATGTCCATCTCATTATATTCCCAATCTAAATTTGTTTTTAAATATCTAGTTTCTAGTCAAACCACAGCTATTTTGGCCAATTCAGCATTTTCTCTGGAACTTTTCTAGCATTTCACCCATAGCAGAGAATCAATGTAGAACATAGTTTCATTAGATTAAATCCATGTCCATCTCATTATATTCCCAATCTAAATTAGCCTACATTTGAACATCAGCAAATTATAGAGGATAATTCAGAATAGATGAAATAGTTAATCATTGTTAGTTAAAAATTATTCTTTGCAGATTCATTAATAAAAGTAAATACTTTATAATGATTAATTATAATGTTCCAGAATGTATTGGTTTCAAAAAAATAATGCTTTGCTCTATCTTGAATTAATTATTATTGATTTTTATTTAGAATATAATACTAAATGAGCGTTTCATTCTAAATATAGATCAAAATATACTTTTAAATTCTAGGGTTAAGACTCAGAGTTAAGACAAGAATACTTCTAAATATTTGTGTCAAATGTAAATAAATGTTAAAACAATGAAAAAAAAACTCGGCCCTGCGGGCCTCGCCAGGGGGCAAGCCCCCTGGACCCCCGGATCTTTTTGCTTAGAGCCTACGGCTAAAATTCAAGAAACATGGAACATGCTTTAGCTGCGCTGGCTCTGAATCTGGATCTGGATCTGGATCTGGATCTGTATCTGTATCTGGATCTGGATCTGGATCTGGATCTGGATCTGGATCTGGATCTGGATCTGGATCTGGATCTGGATCTGGATCTGAATCTGGATCTGGATCTGGATCTGGATCTGGATCTAAGTGACGTGAAGTGGAGTGAAGTGAGGTGAAGTGAAGTGCAGTGAAGTGAAGTGCATTAAGAAGGTGAAGTGAAGTGAAGTGACGTGAAGTGAAGTGAAGTGAAGTGAAGTGAAGTGAAGTGAAGTGAAGTGAAGTGAAGTGAAGTGACGTGAAGTGAAGTGAAGTGAAGTGAAGTGAAGTGAAGTGGGTTACATTTTCATTAATTATTATCTTATATATCCCGCGTCACCCCTCCCGCGTCACCCTCCCGCGTAACGTAACGTTTTCAGGCAGTTAGGTCAAGACTAAAGCATGTTCCATGCTAATAATATTGAGAAAACAGCCTCCTCACAACAACATTACTTCAAGTCTGATATATAAAAACAGATGTTATAAAAAGGAACAATCCATTAAATCATAAAATTCTCTCAAATGAGCATCTAAATAAAATGTAGGCCTATATATATCTAAAACAATACTTTCATAATAATCATTGCTTTTATTTGAACTCAAAAAGAAAAACAAAACTGTCATATTTTGTGTTACACTGTATTAAATTTGAACTGTGTAATATCTCAAGAAAACGGATAGTAAGCGCCAGGCAGTAAGTAATATCAGTCTGAACATGACGGATGCTTCCAAACGCTTTGAATCTACTTCAAATATCAATGTAACATTGCTGGATGAATTTCCACCTTTACCTACTTCTTCTGGACTTCACTCAGAATTTTACCAAGTTTCAACACTGTTATCACCCCAGACATGCAAGTTCTTAGCGGTAAGTATTTTTTTTTTTTTTTTTTAATATTCATATTTAAATAAATGTATTAGCAAGACAATACTTGTTTTAAATAATATTGTGTTCAATTATTGTGTATTTTCAAACATTGAGAAAAACAAAATGAAAGTAATGAAAATAACATAGAAACATATGTAATAACATAAAATGATAAGATTATATGTTAATGTTTTAAGAAGAATTTAGAAAAAAAGCTGAAATATTCTGTATATTTAGGAAAAAATTTATAGGTAATACAGTACGGTCTTGGTAATCTGAATATTTGTTACAAGGGCCTGTTCGGAATATCAATGTTTGTGAAAACAATATTAATTATTCTATGAAATCACTGTTTAATGAAATAATAAACTTAACTATAATATTTTACAAACATAATAATAAGATAGACAAGTATTTATCAAAACTTCTAAGCTCACTTAAAAGAAAATGTATACACATTATTAAATTGTTTATATACAGCAAGTAAAAATCAAACCATTTAAACTAACATAATTATTACAGCAATCTGTAAGTATATTTATTTATTTTATCTATTTAAAGTTGTCTGTTTACGTTTATTTGACATTCTGATTAGCAATTGAATTGTATGCCAACTATATTATTTTGTTCCGGATTGGAACAACAGGACTGTCAGTGTTACTATCCGAATCTAAAACTAACAAGTTGAGACAAGCAATGAAAACAACTGTTTGCAAGTGGCTGCCGCGTAAATGATAGTGATAAAGGCACAAGTTAAATAGTATATACGGCATTGTAGTATATGTTTATAAGTCGCTTAACAGCTTGAAACGTCGACAAAACTTATTCTATAATTTACTGGTCTGATCGTTCAAATTTATTATGAGCGAGTTTACAAAACACTATATTATTTTGTGTGGTGATTTTAATTTAGAGCTAAAAGAGGATTAATTAAGTTAGCTATTTTCTTACATTCTCATTTCGTTACTTGGAGTAACAAGAATCACGTAAATAGTAAGTACTTGTCTATAAATGCAATCACAATGAGCAACCCTTACAGTCAACCCTCTTGATAATTTAGGGCTTCTTGGACCTATATAACCATTTCCCTTAGTTTAGCACTTTACTTTCAGGGCACCCTGTATACTAACTAAAAATCAAGTATATGACAGTTGGTTTAGTAAAACTAATTTAATTTAATCGTTATTTTTTTTTAAGTTATCAAAATTTCATTTAAAAATAAACAAATCAATAACTTCAAATACTTTTTTGTGTGATAACTTTGTTGAAATAAATAGAAAGATGTGGTCACTATCTCGAATTAAAGTATTGGGAGCTAGTTGAATTAAGAGCACATTACGTTATAAAAATTAAATAATAGGTGAAAGTAGATGTTCTCTCAAAAAAGTTGAACTTTTGAACTGTTGTAACCAAAACGCTCACTCAGCACAGATTGTTATATAAATACATATCACAGGTAGTACCATACAGAGATATGTAATACATGAGATCATTGAGACGTTATTTACCTGATACAATCTTCAATAAGAACATTTTGTATAAAAATTGAATGATATAAAATCATAACTAAGTTGGAAAACATACTAAATACATTCATGAATTTCAAAATTACCAGAATGTTATATCGTAGAAAATGTAATGAACCTGTCAACTAGAATTGTATAACAAATAACAATTAAAAGGAAACACAACTGAACAATAGATCTTTTAAGTTTCACTTGTATTACGCCTGTGTCAAAAATAAAATGTTTCCCAGGAAAGTTAACAAGCCTTTTCTATAAACATTACTAGCCAACAGCCCTTGCTTCACTAAGAGGTGGTTCTCTACACTTGCTTACCCTTCCCTCCAGTCTCTCAAAACCAGCACATAAGTATAAAAGCTCAGCATGCTACTGTTCTTATACATGACAAATATTTAAAGTTTAGAAAACTCTCAAGAGCTGTTTATACCCTTTACGAATAACATTTTGATAAATCTGTTCTTAGTGGGTCTCTATGATACAAAAGCTAACTTCAGTCTAAATTTCATCAAAATCGGTTGTGTAGTTCGGGAGATTTCGAGATGAGTAAGTAAATAGTTATTTTTTTATTATATATTAATTAGCTAACCATATTTGTCTCTAAAAAAAAAAACACGTTTCCCTAGGCATCAGCTTTTGTAACATCTCCAAATTTGAACAAAGATCCAATAAACGTGATCTAAACATACATGGAATACATAAAACACCTGGCCATCATGTAATCCTGTCTCCTAGTACATCAAAATGCAAAGTGTACAGTCTGGTCACCATTGTCTGGCTGTGAGAAACTTGTACGAGACTTGCACTTGCTTCACTGGACAGGATACAAAAAGGAAAATAAAGAACAACAAAAGCATCAACACTTTCTTGTCTATAAAAGAATGAAACTGGTGATAAATTGGGATGGCTTTCTTTCTTAAGAAGTTTTGTAATATTGGTCATTTTTGCTCTGAGTTTCACTTGGTAGGAAGCACAGTGTTTGTTGATAAACTCCAACTAATTGATGTATTGATCTATCACTCGACATCTGGAGATCATACAGTTTTTATAGATAAACTGGACAGTTTATTATCATTTTTAGCTCAGTGGTCATAAAAGTATAATTATAATTATTGGCCGTGATTATAATAAAAAATTTGACATGAACACGAGTCAGAAATCAGTCTCAAATTTGCGTAACATCCTTAGACAGTTTGTAGAATTTCTACTTAACTTGAAAGATTCTAAATGCAACCTAGATACTGAAATTTGCTTTAAACTGATTTTGTCTAAATTTTCATGGGCTAAACTAGCTAACTAACAGTCTGGTTTCATTTGATTGGAGCAGTAAAATTTTAAGTAATGTAGAACTTAGAAATGGAGATGAATTATTTAATATTTTTTTTATATTGTGAAATTGTACATTTTCAAGTAAATAAAAGAGTTAATTTAAACCAGTTAGATAAAAAAAAAAAAAAAAAAAAAAAAAAAAAAAAAAGTATAGTATATCAGTGATTTGGCTAAAATGAAATATTGATTACTTTCTTTTAACGGTCTTATTAGATATAATAGAAGGATTGATACAATTAATTCTAAAAGACAATTACCATTAATTGTCTATATTGTCTACCTTTGATTTTAAGAAAACATAATATTTTTAACTATGAGAGTTCAAAAAATTTATCACAAGGTAAGTCCTCCTTCACTATGTTTAAAGTGCACTAAATTAAAGAAAATCCAAATTTTCCATTTTGTTGGTTGTAGTATTGAGATTCCAGAGTTGTTTATAATTAATGCAATTTATAAGAAAAAATTCAATAACTCATTTTTTTATTTAAACAATCACATTAACAATGTAAGTAGGCCCAGCAAATTAGGGCAACTGCCTAGGGTGGCAAATATTTAAATTTTCATGCCGTCAAAAAACAAAAATTGAAAAAAATTGTAAAAACAATTCACAAAATGCATATTTTATAAGGAGAGAAAACTTGAAATCTATCATTTAATAGTTGATGATCATTTAATAGTTTTTACAGCTGTTTGTATTCGACATGAACCTGTTTTGTTATAAAGAGCAGGGCGAGTTACATGAACCTCGGTGCTCAGCAGTGTAGTTGTGCTGGATAGGCCCTTCTGGTCTTTAATGAAATCAAACTGTTTTAATACTATTGAGAAAAACATGTTTTTTATGAAAAAAGAGAATAATTATAATTCTTAACTGAAACTATAGACATAAAAGTACGGAACTAAATATCTTGATTGCAATCAAAATTCTATCATAATTTTTATTTTAACTGTAAGAACTAATTCACATAAAAACAATTTTATGACGTTAGAGAATACAATAATTAGATAATTATTGATTTGAATTATACAGAGTGAGTTACTATTAAGTACATTAATTTCACCAGCGGGTTTTACTAACAAAAAATAACAAAAATATTCATAGGACCATAGTCCCATTCTTAACCGTTTGGCTGTAATGGCATATTTTTTTATTTTTAAAATAATAATAATAATAATAATAATAATAATAAACTTTATTTATTCCTCAAAAAATATATAAAAACATGTTACATAAATTATAAAGGAATTACTAGCCACTGTTTCCAGTAATCGTGGCTAGCTCAACTTAAACATTCTAGTAAACAAAACAAAGGACAGTCAAAACTTATCAAAAGAAAATAAAGCGGTCCGCCGCAGTGTGCACAGTCCAAGGTTGACGTTTCCTGTCAACTACTTGATAGGCTAGAATGTGTATAGTATTTGGGCTTACGTATTATTAATTACCTATTTAATATTAATTTTATAAACTTGTTACTTAGGCTAATACTGTAAATAAATGATCAATTTCATCTAAATTAAATAACCACTTCTTCACTTTAATAGAATACTTTTTAAAATTATTACAGTTTTTTATTTCTGATGGCAAATAATTTATAAATTTTGGTCCCAGAAAAGAAAAGCTTTTTTTGAAGATTGATTTATTCACCTTGGGTCTTACTATCAGTCCCATTGCATCGCCTCTTGTTCTTGGGTAAATTCTATCATTTCTGATGTTTCCGCTTTTTTTAAAGAACATTTTTAAAACTTTAAATACAAATAAATATTTCAGTGGTAGTATTTTTAAATCCTTATAAATTGGTGCTGCTGATTCAAATCTATTTTTTCTGGCAATAAGTCTAATAAAATAATTTTGAGTTACTTTTAACGTTTGGATGGTTACGTTGCCAGTACTTCCCCAGTTCTCTATTCCATAATTTAACTTAGAGTGAATCAGTGCAAAATAAATAGTTTTTAATAATTTATCATCAATAAAATTTCTTAGGTAATAGAAGTTTCTGATACTTCTTCTTAAACCAGATTGTAGTTTGATTATATGCGACTTCCGACTTAATTTTTCGTCTATAATTAATCCCAGGTATTTTATTTCTCTCACTTGTTCAATAGTTTCACAGTCACATATAGGTGGTACATATTGGCAATTCAGTTTATGAAATTTTAGTGTGTTATTAAATTGAAAGCCTTTCAAATCAAAATTTATAAACTTAGTTTTTGAGGCATTTAGTACCATTCTATTATTTTCGCACCATTTCCTAATTGTTATTAAATCCTCTTTCATGTTGTTCCATATACTTTCCCACTGTTTTTTTGAGTATTTAATGGCAATATCAAAAATTGATCAACTTATTACTGTTAGTTTGACAATAAAACCAAACCAATTTTATTTATGACCTGGAAAATAATATCATTTGAAAGAGCGTTAAATTTTTTATAAACTAAACGTAGTACTCAAATAATAATCTCTTATGAAACGTTTTGAAATAACTGTAAAGTTGAAGATTTTTGTTACAGACTTTCTACTTTAAACTTCGAGACTGAATTAAAGCAGTTAAATTATTTGTATTCTTATGTTGAATTACTGAAAAAAACTTCCCTATTTATTTATCTTTAAAATTATGTATAAATATTAAGGGGTCGTATATGAAAAAATGTTGACATTCCATTAAAATATTGATAAGGTACAGTATTAGCGTTCATCGTATTAGTTGATAAACACCAAACTAATGACTGAATACCTGTAATTTGTGTGCCAGCTGAATCTGTTGACTAAATCAGCTAATTGTGAATTAAAATAGTTATAATCGGTTATTTTTTATTCACTATTCAGCAAAATAATACAACTATTTAACAAGATTTTTAAATTATTTATTTTTTGTATCTTTATCTACAGTTCACACAAAAATTACCATCCTATTATGGCTCCCAACAGTTTTTGTCGTTTAAGAATATTTTTTAAATGTCCTCCGTTTACCCTGCTACATATTCAGTCTTTTTCTGAATTTCCTCACAGTCATCTTCAAGTTCAGTTATAATGTAGGAGTTTGTGAGGCTGTCAAAATCCTATTCGTTAACTTTTCTACATTTCTAACTGGTGTGCGATAATTTTTTGCTTGATGTGCCCCCATAGTATTAAATGGGTGTCTGGTCTGGAGATCGTTGGGGTCAAGATATCGTTTCTCCTCTTATGATCCACATGTTAAAAGTATCACTGATGTGCTGACTAACCTCAGCGTTAAAGTGTGGGGGTGCTCCATCTCCTTAGAAGACAATCCACTGATGCAAATCTAACGGCAAGTCTTGAAGGAGCAATGTTAAGGTTTCAGTTATAAAGTCCAAGTATTGAATTCCATTTAAGGCTGTTGGTAGGTCGAGGTATGAGCCGGCTTCCAATGAGTCCAAATCCAGACATTTAATATGAACCTTACTTGATTAGAAGACTCATGTACCAGGTAGATTTTCTGCAGCGTAATAAGGCTCGTAGTGTTTGTTGAAAACACCCTCACGAGTAAATGTTGAATCATCTAATCAATGAATGGTCTTGATAAACAATTACTATCTGATAAACAACATGGCTTTATAAAAGAGCACTCAACCACAACTGCTATAATCGCTTTGAATAACTTTATATTGGACAACCTTGAGTCTGGAAAATTTGTCTCAAGCATTCTCCTGGACCTAAGCAAGGCATTCGATTGCCTTGACCACAGACTAATTTTAGCTAAACTAAAAAGGCTGGGTATAAATAGTACAGCCTTAGGGTGGTTCCAAAGATATCTAAGCAAGCGTCAACAAGTTGTAGAAATCATAAACTGTAAGCTGAAAGACACTACCACTAAAATTTGCTCAAGACCACTGCTAACTTCCTAGGGAGTACCTCAAGGATCTGTTCTTGGGCCTGTTTTCTTTATATTATTTACAAATGATCTACCTAACCATCTGCACTCCACTAATGTATGCTGATGACACCACCCTCTTTTTAGCCAAAGACAATTTGGAACATATGAGCGTGAAGTCATTCATTGTGCTTAATGTAGCCTATCAGTGCTGTGACTCAAATGACTTAGCTGTAAATCCAAATAAAACAAACCTAATTTCATTTGGAAGGAGAAGGAACTCATACCAAGGATACCAGATGTCGCTCAAACAGAGAAAGCAAAATTTTTAGGCATAACATTTGACAGTGACCTTTCATGGAACTGGCATGTCGACTCCTTACTAAGAAAACTAAGCTCTGCCATTTTTGATATTAAAAGAATATATAATACCATCAATGCAAAAAGTGCAGAAATTGCCTACCACTCCCTCTTTCTATCACACATACGGTATGGCCTGGCAGTCTGGGGAGGAACTTCTGCAACGAATCTGCAGAGGATCCTTGTACTCCAAAAACGTGCCATTAGAACCTTAGCAAAACTAAACTTCAGGGAGAGCTGTAGAGAGGCATTTCGATCTCTGAAAGTTCTGACCATTATTGGATTATACATCATAGAAGTTGTAATGCTTGTTAATGTATCTAACCCACAAAGGAACTCTGACATTCGCTGCTACAACACCAGACATGCATCAAGGTTTTGCTTTCCACCTCACCATCTAACTATGTTTGAGCAAAAGCCATCTTACGTGGGAATGAAAATACACAACCTCCTACCTGAAGAGATTAGACAATTAACTGGGAAAAAAGTGAAAGTAGAACTAAACAAATGGCTCAAGGACCACCCTTTCTACACGGTGCAGGAATTCTACCAATGGAGAAGCAACAACATATAACTTACAATTACACAAAATTGTATTTTAAAGCAATTTCTCTTCTTTGTTTATTTTATGTATCTATGTATGACGCCAACACTGTTCTTGAAGAACATGTGAATAAAGCAGTTTGTCTATTGTCTATTGAGGAGATTGCGACTATAATACTGTCGAATCAAGTGGCAGAACTGAACTGTTAGGGAAGTATCTTTTGGTTCGAGGGCTTGCACTCTCATAAAATGATAAGGATGTAGCTTTTCTTTATGTACAATTCTACTTGCACATGATTGGAAACCCCAAACTCAAGAGAAACTGCTTGTGAGTCTCTTGCAAAGCGCTTAAGAACAGCTTCTTCAACTCCTACATCTTAAATAACATCCCAACCAAACGATTATTGGTAGGAAACTTTCTACTTTTACACAAGCAACGATGAACTTTAACAGAGATCCGTGCATTTGGAAGCCTTCTATTCAGATGGCGGCGGCGGTATTCGACCTCTGCATTATAGTCACAGAACCCTTAAACAACAATAATGTCAACATATTCTTAATTGGCAAATGACATGACCAACTGCAGTTACTGGTAGGAAACAATAATTATGTATCATTAACGGCATTAATTATTTGTTACTTGTAGTGCGCAATTAAAAAAGGTTATGAATAAACAGTATTATAATGCGACAATAAAAAATTAGCTGATTATAACTACTTTAATTCCAAATCAGCTGATTTAGTAAACAGATTCAGCTGGTACAGAAATTATGTGTATACAGTATTAGATTTGTGTTTAAAACCAATACAATGAACGCTAATACTGTACCTTATCAATATTTTTAAAAAATTTCAACATTTTTTCACATATGACCTTTTAATATTTTTATACATAATTTTAAAGATGAATGATAATAATGATGTTTATTTCTATCCATTTTTACAAATATAAAAAACAATAATACGGCTCGGAAAAAATAAATAAATAAATAAGGAAGTTTTTTCAGTAAGTGAACATAAGAATACAAATAATATAACTGTTTTAATTCAGCCTCGAAGTTTAAAGGAGAAAGTCTGTAACAAAAATGTTCAACTTTACAGTTATTCCAAAACGTTGTATATGGGGTTGTTATTTGGGTACTAGTTTAGTTTATGGGGAATGTAATACTCTTTCAAATGATATTACTTTCCATGTCATAAATAAAATAGGTTTGGTTTTAGAACTTAGGCTTAAGCGGCCAGTGTCATAACTAGAATCTACATTTTCCGGTGACAACCGCGTCAAGATACTATCTACAATATCTACAAGATAACCAGACGTTTCGCCCATTCTGTTATGTGGCATCATCAGTGGTTTCTCTGAAACTGAGATCGACGAATTACCTTCCAGCTTTTATACAGGTGGCTTTTATACTAAGAATGAAGATACGGAAAAGTCTGCAGTTGCTGAACATAGCACAAAAAGTAATTATGGAATTTTATTTGACAAAACTAAAGTCCTTGCCAAAATCCCGCATAACTACCCGAGAATCGTAAGCTTGAAATAATTTTAATAATGATGATAGTATACGGCTTCCAAAGACATGGGAACCCATTTTAAGTAAATTGAAATAAAACGGAAGATTCAGCCATATTGATCTTCTTCGGCCAATGACCGCAGGTCATGTGGGTCGTGCCTTCTTCGCCCCCCCTCTCCAGCATACCTGCCAAACCAGTCCGCACCCCACCACCTGTATAAAGGCTGGAAGGTAATTCGCCGATCTCAGTCTCAGAGAAACCACTGAGGATGCCACATCACAGTATGGACGAAACGTCTGATTACCTTATAAATATTTTTGATAGTACCTTGACACAGTTATCACCGGAAAATGTAGATTCTAGGTTTGGTTTTATCATCAAACTAACAGTAATAAGTCGTTTAATTTTAAAAATAAAAAAATACACTATTACAGCCAAATAGTTCATAATCGGACTGCGCTTTATATGGAGATTATTGTTCCTTTTTTTCAGTGAAACCCACTTGTAAAATTAATGTAGTTAGTAGTGACTTATCCTGTATATTGATCATTTCACAATTTGTTTTTACCAGCAAAAAATATGGAAAATAATTTGATTAAATTGCTGAGTATATTATTTATACTTAAAGGAGTGATTTAAATAATAATTATCAAACAAAAATATTTACTTTTGACAAGCTCTAAAAAATGAATACAATTTAAATACTGTTAATACTTCATGAGAATTTAAAAGTTTTCATACATTATATTAGTAACTAAAAAAATTATTATTTGGCTAAAGCTTTATAATCCAAAGATAAAAGTGCTAACTATGAATATTAATTATGTGACATAAACTCGGATGAAATAATTGTCAGACACTTCCATAATGGACTCAGCTGGTGCCACTTAATCCTCTTCTGCCTACTTCATTAGGAAGTTACATTATTTCTTTCTTAGTATTATTAATTTGGTATTCAATTAAACCCTTATATAGTGATAATATCCCTCGTTAATTCTTTGGAAGTAACAGTAAAGTAACAGTAAATTAAGAAACTGTGCTTGCAAAATAAACAATTAAAATAGTGAATATATATTAAGTCTCAAGTTAAATGAAACAATTCAGTATTTATTTTCTTGTAACTGCTAATAAATCTGTTTAATATATTTTACTAATCTTAATATATAAAATCCAAAAACATTCTACTTACTCATCACAAAATCTCAGGCACCAATGAACATACTTTGATGAAATTTGGAGTGTAGTTAGCTTTTTTTATCATAGAAACCCATTAACAAAGGGTTTCTTGAAATTCCATTCCTAAGGTGTAGAAACATCTCCTCAACATTTCCTTTTTCCATAAGAATAACATTGGCATTAATTTAATTTGATAATTTATGTCAAACAGCTGATACAAAAAACATCCACATGACGCAACAGCTTGGCTAATTTGGTTTTCATTGTGAAATGTTAAAAAGTTAATTTCAACTAACTCTGACATGATTGCATCCATGTAAAGTAGACTTATATGGTGTTCTGCTTTTGCTATGTAGAACAGCATCAGGTTTATCTTTTATATTGATGTAACCACGGAGGTTTGGTTAGCAAGCGTAGAGAACCACCCCGTAGCGAAGCAAGGGCTGTTGACTGGTTTACTATAACTGACCCCTTATTATGCGATTTTTATAGTCAGTAACTAACCCTTATTATAAATCTTTTATTTGCACTGTTTTTCCAAAAAATATAAAAAATAAAACCAATCTTTATGAAGGGTAAAATATCTTTGAAGTAATAATAATAATAATGTTTATTGTATCAAACCTGAAATGAGGTATTACAATATACAGTATAATATAATAAGTATAATAAAAATTAAGTTAAATCTACATATAAATTACAGTTGAATTTTTAAAAAATCTTCAATTTTATATAAACACTCTTCTAATAAATACGAGTTGCATATATATATATTTTTAAATTGTTTCGTTTCCAGATTTCTTAATTTATAAGGTAATTTATTATACAATTTAATAGCCATAAATTTACGATTTTTTTGTGTTGTTGAGTATTTACATTGTTTAATTTTCAGTTGATTCAAATTTCTTGTGTCATGCTTGTGTATATTTTTGTTCTGAGGAAATTTATTTAAGTTGTTTTTGGTGTATAATAAGCTTTTGTAAATGAATAGTGAAGGAAGAGTCATTATATTTAGTTTTTTAAATAGAGGTCTGCATGGAGTTT
This sequence comes from Stictocephala bisonia, assembly GCA_035578905.1. Lineage (NCBI taxonomy): Eukaryota > Metazoa > Arthropoda > Insecta > Hemiptera > Membracidae > Stictocephala > Stictocephala bisonia. The sequence continues at coordinate 153,716 of JAQJVL010000773.1, read as the reverse complement.
TAAAAGGTGCTCCAAAAATTAGTCAAATTGCTCTTTTTTGAATTTTAAATAATTAAACTAAATTTAAAGACTGGCCCCATAATATTTTTCCATAACTCAATATGCTATGAATATGTGCATGGTACATTTGTATTAGTACATCTTCACTCACATTGTCCTTTAGTCTTCTTAAACAGTATATACCTTTGTTCAAATTTTGTATCGTATAATCCACATGATTATTCCAAGATATCTTATATCAAGGATAATTCCTAAAAATTTTATTAGATTGATTTTAAGGTCCAGTCTCAATTTATTTGAGTAAGTAAAATGTATGTCATGTATTTTGTTTAAATTGAGAATTAATTTTTTAGCATTGCACCAATTCATTAATTTCTTTGCAGTAAAAGAAATCATTTCTTCTAATTTGTCATGACAATTTGATGTAAATATCAATCCAACATCGTCAGCATATAAGAAACATTTAATATTTGTGGAGTTCATATTTTTGGGAATATCGTTTATACAAATATTTAAAAGTAATGGACCTAAAGAGATCCTTGTGGTACACCTTATTTAATTTCTTTACCTTCTGAAAGTTTACCATTAATTTCTACAAATTGAAATCTATGTTCCAAGTATGTTTTTATTAATTTATTGAATTACTATCAAATATATAGTAATTTAATTTTTGGAGAAGAATTTCATGGTTTATACTATCAAATACTTTTGTATAATCAAAAATAGGCCTAGAGTGGAATAGAATTTAGTGAATTGTCTGTAGTAATCAAAAGAATGAAAGTTTCAACAATTTCTATGAAATAATTATTGAATCCATTTGCTCAAAGATGACTAGGGATTGTGTTCTTTTTATAAGTTCCAGACAAATCTTTCACTATACTCCAGATAGTTTTACATTTGTTTTTACCATTTTGTATACAATTGTTATTATAATTTATTTTTGTAATCTTAATGTTTTTCTTATACTGTATTCCTTTATCAATAATTCATAGATATTGTTATTAGCTTCATTTGTCGAATTTTTATTTAATAAATATAGCTTTTTACATTCATTTTTCATTTCTTAATCTGGTAGAATACCATCTATTATTTATTTTAATGTTACTCTTATTTGTATCAATCTTTTTCCAAGGAAAAGAATAGTTAACTGCATTCATAACGATTTTTTGAAATTCATGGACATTAGCATCAATAAATTGTTTAGAGTATATAGATAACAAATTAATCTATTTTAATTCATAAATAAAATTTGTTATATTTTAATCTGTAATTGTCCTTATAAGTACATGGTTTGATATTTCAACATTTACAGATTTACTTTCAATCTTTGCTGATGAGTAGATAGCATTATGGTCTGATTCAAGTGTGAAAATTATTTTATTTTAGAATAATTTTGGATGAATTGTAGTAAGATGTCTATACATGTTCCAGCCCTTGTGATTTCATGATTTGTTTGTTGCAAACCAAAACTGTTCATTAAACTTTGAAGTTGAAAAGCTTCTATACTTTTTCCCCTTAATTCAACATTAAAGTCACCTCCAATGAAAATATGACATTTGTATTGGAATACAAACAGTAATATATTATTTCATATTTTAATAAATTCATTTTAAATGTATTTTTCTTTATTGTAAGGTCTATAAATAGAAATAATAATAGCATTGAATGTTTTAATTAAGACAGCAGAAGCTTCACATATCATTTCTTGAGACATCAAATTTACTTTATTAATTTCAATATACAGTAAAACCTCCTTAATCCGGCATTCTATAGTCCAGAATAGTCTATAATCCGGCATCAACGGCAATACACACAAATTACAGAATTGCCTTCACAATGAACATTGTAAAGTGAGCCACTCAACAGCTAATAAAAAAGCTGTAAGAAGCAAATAGATATTAGATCTTTTTTCCAGCCATCTACCAGTGCTGTTACTAAAAACCACAAATACTATAGTACAGTACTGTATTTCATACTGTATTCAAATTTAATTCACCATATACTGTACTTAAAAATGCATTTTAATATTTCTCCTGTACTTATATATTGATTTATATTGTTTAAATAACCGATGTTTAAATAATATATACATACAGTAAAGTCTTGTTGTGCAAATTATGTTATTTTTTTATACACCTTCTGTATTTTTATAAATAACTTCCATAGTCCGGAATTTCCTTTAATCCGGAAACTGTCAAGTCCCAAACATGCCGGATTAAAGAGGTTCTACTGTAATCAATATTGTTTTTTAGAATTATTATAGTTCCACCTCTTTTACCAGTTCTAAAGAATTGAGAAACTATTTTGTAATTAGGTATTTTTAAATATTCTATACTTTAACTATCCATCCAATGCTCACAGATACATAGTACATTTATGTTATATTTTAAAATATATAAATTGAATAGATCTACTTTTTTAGTAAGGCCTTATTAAAAACCGAATAAGCTATTTGTTGATATAAATGTCAAATGTTGGTAAGTATTGGCTAAATAATGCAGCTTTTCGTTGATATGAACAATTTTGTTGTTTAAGTTGGTGTTATCATACCTCAGTGGTATCCCAGTGGTAGTGTGATTCAGATTCTGTACATTTTTCTCAAACTCGTTTAATATTTCTTCTTCTTTTGTTTCGTTTATATCACGTGTGTATGTGTGTGTGTGCGTGCGTGCGTGTGCGTGTGTGCGTGCGTGCGTGCGTGCGTGCGTGTGTGTGTGTGTGTGTGTGTGTGTGTGTGTGTGTGTGTGTGTGTGTGTGTGTGTGTGTGTGTGTGTGTGTGTGTGTGTGTGTGTGTGTGTGTATGCGTGCGCGTGTGAAAGGTGTGTGTATGTGAACATGAGTTCCTTACACATATGGTCTTTTCTTATGATACAATTCACTTTGTAAATAAACTTCAAATAATGAAAAAAAACCCTTTAGTAGGTACAGTAGTATTGTATTTAAGCATACCAACCATTCTAAGCAGCACCACTGGATCGTTTTACTTTATATCATCATCATCATTGTCATGAAGGTTGTTCTGCCTTAGGAAGGTTCGTTGCAGCGTTCAATAAACCTTTTCGTATTATGCCAACATTTTTGCTGTCTCATAACTTTCTTTGATTTATGTTTATCTCCTTCTACCTCTTCTTTCACTCCTCTAATTTTCTCTTTCCTTGCCTATTAAACTCCTTTCTCATCACATCCTAACTAATTCATTTTTTTTCTTATAGTCTTCAGTACTTCCTTATACAACAAACTTTCTTCACATCTAATTCCCCTTCCATTCTTCATTAAATCCACATCCTCCATTCTGAGTGACCGTATCAAAACTTTAGAAGTCAGGTATCACAGAGGGTTGAATCTAATCCACAATACAGGACTCCCTTTCATTCATAATACTTCCTATATACAACATGGAGTTTCTCAAATGACTAGCAACAATCATGATGACCAACAGTAAACACAGCTGGTCTGTACAGTGCAAATGGTGAACAATCACTGTAGCAAGACCAAGAACAATGGTTACTGGTAACTAAGGCTAATGTCACTTCAGCTACACTGAAATTAATATTTATGGAAGAATAGGCACACACTTTTTACTAAAGACATTTTACATTATACAAAATGTAGATATCTGAATTGAATGGCACCATGTTCATGCTAAATATTAAAATTTGTTTCTCTATAGTACAATACTAGTCTAAACTGAATTTATCATCTAAACAAGCATTTATTATTCAAGTAAATTTTGGAATCACACTGCTAAATACATTAAGCCTACAATGATCAATGTGAAAACAAAACATTTATCAAGAGGAATTAAAATTTAGTGCCCAAGCCATTTAATAAATTTGATTACAAAGTATTTATTTAAAGGAATTATATTTTAGCCAACTACTCAGTCAATTTTAATACAAAATACTAATAAAGAAATTAAAATGGGTGCCCTTTCCAATAACAAGGGATTAATCAATTAAATTACAAAATATTTACCAAGAGGAATAATCTAGCCTACTGCCAATGATAATAAAAAAACTCTAATCAAAAGTATTTATGATTTACTGTCCATGCCAATAACAACAGAGATTTCAATAGAGAGAAACCTCTGGAACTCTTAAAGCATTAATGTCTACGATATCTGAGACTGCTGTCCTGATACCGCATTTCTTCTAATTTTTTATATTATGTTTTTCTATATTTTATTAATTTTCTTTAAGTTATTTTTTTCTACAAGGATATCAGACTTTGGCATTTTTTTCAAACTTCAGTATTCAATTGCATGTCAGAAACCTGGACTACTTATTTTGATACAAACTTCACTCATCAGTTCACACGGGCTTTCTTGGCTTGTATGAACATTATATAACAAATGATGTGGTGGCTACAAGCTAAGTTTAGCTTAGAATAAAAAAACAAGCACTTTGCAAACTAAAGATTTATCCACCAAACCTTATTAGCAATCTAGGACTGAAGTGCTTTTACTGTCAGCAAGTAATTTCCCTCTTCAATAAATGCCATTTTTCCTTTTTTGTCACATTTTTATTCTTAAATGTGTTTTTTTCTTTTTTTTCTCCAAGTGCACACGGTTTAAATGCACATGCGTCCTTCTAAGCTCATCATCACACTAAGTTCAAGTTACATTTTATAATTTTATTTACTGATAAATACTCCAATCCAGGTCATCTCTGTCCTTATCTCTGTTATCTGTTATAACTGGTGCATTGCAAACCACATGACAGTAAACGTATCTAAGACTAAATTTATAAACTTTGGTTTTAACAGTTTTGTCTTCCAACATCCACTACAATTTCATAAAACAGACTGCATTAATAAAAACACATGTGAATGTCAACCCATTGAAAAGGTACAAACATTTTAATATTTGGGAATTGTTATTGATGGAAGATTAGACTGGAAGCAACATATTACGAAACTCATTACCAAATGTAGAATGAATATTAGACTTTTTTACTTCTTAAGACACTTATGCGATTTGGACTTATTAAGATCACTATACTGTGCTCTAATACAATCAAGGCTACAATGTGGATTACACTGTTGGGGAGGAACATTTAAAACATATACAGGGTGTAAATAAAGTCCCGCACGGGTTTAATATGTTCTGAACGATAACAGATAAATCAATAAGATTTGGTACATCAACATTACACCTAAAAATCTATTTATTTATGGAACTATCAGTTTTCTGTCATATCATGGGGACGTCCCGCAAGGAGTCAGAAGGAAATCTTAAATAGGAGCATAGGTCAATATGCACATCACTTTAAAGGGCTTATCTAGCAGAGTGTAATGCCGCAAACCGCACAAAAAAAGGTTGATCCACTACAAAATGGCGGCTGTTCAAATGTTTTACTTGGTTACATTTTATTAGTATCCACAACCCCATTAAAGAAAAACTGCAACTAAATGCAGGTAAACTGCAGCTTAATACTACATAATGCCTGTAATACAGAAGTGAGTTGTGACGTTAGTTATCGTCAAGGGTTTCAAATTTGGTCCTAATTTATAACGGGGAAAACCTGGTAACAGTAACAATTAGAAAGATCTTTGGGTCGCCCTTTGGACTTTCCTATTAACCAGTCTATTCATATTAGGCTATTCTAGTTTCCTTGTTTTAGTTGTGCTGTCCAACCTTTCTGTCAGTGCACGTTAGTACAAAAGAGTTTGTCGTATTTCTTGTCGTTCATCAACTACACTATGTCGCTTGACGAACGTGAACGTACAACACTTCTTATGATGGTTGGTTGGGGAAACAACAGACGATCACACGAGGAAGCGTGCCATTTATTTAATGACTATTTTCCCGAGAGGCAGCCAATTTCCAGAACAACTGTAGGGAGAACTGTTCAACGTTTTATGGAAACAGGAAGTGTTTCCGATCGTCGTAGGTCAGGAAGACCCGCTACTGCGACAAACGAAGACAAATCTTTAGAAGTCTTGCAGTCATTTATTGAGAACCCGCACGAGACCCTACGCTCAGCAGCACAAACTCATGACATCTCTTTTACGACTGTAAAAAAAATTCTGAAAGGGTCTAATTTTAAGCCGTATAAAGTTCATTTGGTGCACGAACTCAACGAAGATGATTTCGACCGACGTATAGAATTTTGCGAAAATATGATGGCCAAAATAGATCGCAACGAAATTGATGTAAACAATATTGTGTTTTCGGACGAGTGTTCATTTATGCTGAATGGAAGTGTAAACAGGCACAATTGCCATTACTGGAGTAGCAAAAATCCTCACTGGATGCGGGAGGTACACACACAATATCCACAAAAGGTGAATGTCTGGCTTGGTGTGATAGGTACCCAGTTGGTAGGTCCTTTCTTTATTGAAGGAAATTTAAATGCAATATCTTACCAACGTTTGCTGGAAAATGAAATTACACCAGTACTTCGACAGATGTTTGGAGAACATTTTCAGAATATCTGGTTTCAACAGGACACTACAGCCCCCACACTACAGCATCGACGTAAGAGCCTATTTAAACATTGTTTTTCGGCAACGGTGGATCGGAAGGCGGGGGACTGTGGAATGGCTAGCGCGTTCACCAGATCTCTCTCCATTAGACTTTTTTGTTTGGAGTTACCTTAAGGACAATGTCTACAAAACAAAGCCTCAAAATTTAAAATGAACTGAGACAAAGAATACGTCAAGAATGTCAGGCGATTACTCAAGTTGCCCTGCAAAATGCTGTTAATAGTTTTTATGTGCGTCTTCAAAACTGTCAAATAACCGGAGGTGAACAATTCGAGCATTTACTCTGAAAACATTTGGTAAGTAAACATCTTTTTCCAATCAAACATTTGAACAGCCGCCATTTTGTAGTGGATCAACCTTTTTGTTTGCGGTTTGCGGTATTAAACTCTGCTAGATAAGCCCTTTAAAGTGATGTGCATATTGACCTATGCTCCTATTTAAGATTTCCTTCTGACTCCTTGCGGGACGTCCCCATGATATGACAGAAAACTGATAGTTCCGTAAATAAGTAGATTTTTAGGTGTAATGTTGATGTACCAAATCTTATTGATTTATCTGTTATCGTTCAGAACATATTAAACCCGTGCGGGACTTTATTTACACCCTGTATAGATAAAATAAAGGAAACTCAAAATCATTTTGTCCGTATATAGCTGTTTAAACAAAGTCGCGAATCGTCACTTCCTTTATATACATTTTTAAATATCCTTCCAATTCGACATTTATATATTTATAAAGTTTCAAGAATATTTTATATTAGAAGTGGACAGAATGGGAATGAGGACTTGTAAACATGATGCATGTTACAATACTCGTAATTTAGTTAGAGGTATTTTAAAGAGACCAAAAGTAAATGTATCATTATCTAGGAATTCATATCTCTTTCTGGCACCAAAATTTTTTAATTTGTTACCACTTGAAATAAAGAAAATACTAAAAGGAAAACTTTTTTTGATTAAACTAAAAGGGTGGCTATTTAATCAGGAACATGTTGAATATATGTTTGAAGTTCTAAATTAAAAATTTATTGTTTGTAGAGATAAAATTAATTAGTGTAAATATGTATAAAGTGAACTTGGACTAGTTTTAAGTGAATTTAAATTGTATTAGTTTAGGTGTGAAAATAAGATTTGTGTATCCGGAAATTGGGTAAGGTTTACCAGAATGCAGCAGTGGGCAACGCTTATCAGTAAATTATCAGTGCGACTGTTTGATAAGTCAAGATAAGTGAACCTTAGCCATCACTACTGGACTTGATGGTAAAATATTTCCAAGAAATGTATGTTTATTTTAATTTGTATTTGAAAGTGGAAATAAATTCATTTATTCATTTATCTTAGACTCTGGCCCAGGCTCTTCCATATGACTATAACTAGACAGCTAAGATTAAACAAATTGATAATTACAGAGCAATAATATTAGTATCAAATCGCATGGTTTTACCATTACACCCTTGTGATTTTTATGCTTATCAATTATGCCATTTTCCAATCTTTCACTGCTATTATGCACTTAATATGAAATGTGCCTGTACTTACTTACCTTATCTTCTGACTTACCAGTAAAACATAGAAGATTTATTATACAGGTTTTAAACAGAATTATTAATGCAAAAGATTTTAAAATATTAAGTAGGCTAATTTTGAAACTTCTATGTTGTTTTCAATTTCAAATTCTTTATTTTCATATCAAGTACAGTAATGTCTTCAAAACAAATAGTTAAGTCTATCTTAACCTAAAATATTATTTTAAGTCCCTAGGTTTAGTCAATATGACTTTGCGACAGTTAATAATAGTTTACTTTACTGTAGTAAAAAAAGTCAAAACTTTTTATTTCTTTATACATTTCTATGATTATTTTCTATTTATTTATCAATTTCTAAGTTCTAAGTTAATTGTCAGAAATCAGAATTTCTTTATTTATAGATTCTTTAAGAAGTGTAATGGTGTCATTGTTAAAAAATTATGCTTGCTTTACAAAAAAGTTTTTGTTAGTTGATAGTGTTCTCCTATTGTGTATAGGGGTCGTTCTTCTAGCCAGTCTTGTAGCCCTTTCTTGAGCTTCTTCCCACTGAGGTTTTTCAGATGCTTTGGCAGAGAGTTGTATATCTTGCGTCCTGCGTATGAAGGTTTTTTACTGTATTGGGTAGTGTGGTGTTGTGGAAGTATAAAGTCTATGCCTCTTCTGGTGTTGTATGTGTGAATATCCTCCCCCCTTTCGTTTGCAGTTTTATCTATATTATGTGACTACGGAGAGGATGTATAGACCAATGATTGTTAGAATTTTTAGGGACTTAAAGGCTTCTCTGCAGCTGTCTAGTGGATTTAAACTTACAAGCGTTCTAATAGCCTTTTTTTGAATGGTCAAAATTTTTTAAAGATTATATTCAGATGTTCCGCCCCACACAGTAAGTCCATATCTCAGGTGAGACTCTACTAGCGCAAAATAAGCTGTTCTTCCCGCTTCTAGGCCTGCAATCCACATGATTCTTTTTATAACAAAAATCCCTGAACTTAATAATTTACACAAATTGTGTATGTGTGCTGTCCAAGTGAGGTCGCAGTCAATGGTTATACCTAGTAATTTTGCTTGATTCTCTCAATGAGCATGTGGGATTTATGGAAGGGGGTCGTGTCTTCTACTAAAATTTATATGAGTAGTTTTTGATGGATTTATGGCTAAGTTGTTCTGTAGGCAGTATTTTATAGCGTTGTCGTTTGAAGATAAAATATGTGAATGCAGATCTTGTACATTGTCACTAGCCAGGATGAGTGTCATGTCATCTGCATACATGATCGTCTCTAAGTTGTTGCCAATTTAACTTGGAAGGTCGTTTGTGAAAAGCACAAACAGGAAAGGACCTAAGGCTGACCCTTGTGGCACTCCTCTGGTCACTGGCCGGGGTTTGGATCTATATGGGGATTTTTTCCTATTTTCAGAGACTTGGACTTAAACAATTTGGCTGCGCTCTTTAAGGTAACTAACTTCCATTTAAGGTAATCCATTTTTTTTGTTTTTTATGTTTTTTTCAACGGCAAGTTAAATTTACGTGTTTTAGTTTATAACTGTTGTTATGTTGTTATTATTTTTATGAATATTATTACTAGGGTTACTTACCACTCCAGCTGTGGCTCTTATTAGTTAAGTTAAATTAAGGCTTGTTGGTTTTATGTAACCATATTGTATTCTAAATAATTATTTGCTAATTATGTTATATCAGAACAACAGAGTGAATGTATTGCTGTTGAATACATACAAATCTTATTTACAATGTACAAAATCACTATTATTAAGTATTCTGATTTCTATTTTATGTCAATATTTTGTAATTATGTCAATCATGTTACAATATTTGTAAAATGGTGTATTGCCGTAAGTTCATAAAATTAAAAAATAGTAATTTCTCTTCTCATACCAAGAGTTTCTATGTAGAACAAATTTAAATTACACACAACTAATAAATACTTTCACTTATTAGGCAATATAGGCCCTACCACTACATCCATACATCTACTTTGATTTCAATTTCTAATTTGATTTATCTAATTTAAATTTTTCTTACTATTATCCTTTTCATTTTGTGATAGTTTGGATTGTGTATAGTTCTTTAAATACGAACTGAGCAGTTCTATTCAGACCACGATTTCACAAAACCTGAAAACTTGCTTTCCGCTCAATAAAATTTTAATGAAAGTACATTTCATATTTAAAAAATTGTTCTTTCATTGTTATCATATTCTGTCCATATATTTTTATAATATCATATTTGCTATATTAATATAAATTTTGTAATAGAATATTTCTTTGAATACTAACAATAACTTGTATAAGATTGGTTTTTACATTTTAACTTGGATTAGTAAATTTCGCATTGTGCCGAGCTTTCTAAGACATTAAGTCTTTTGAGCCTGAGTTAAAGATAATGCAGATTAGAATCTTGGACTGAACTTATTTATCACTAATGTTTACATCCTACTGTACCAGTTCTCTCCTTCACTCAATGGAGACCGAGCAGAGTAAGGTTGGGGAGATAGGCCTCTCTTTTCACAAAATAAGAAAAAAAACTGTAATTAGATTACTTACAAAAACATTCAGAATAATTTATGATACATTTTGACTGTGTGCTATGTATGTTATTAAATTAATCATGATTTAGATTAAACAAAGATATTACAAAATCATTTTTTATTTATATTACAGCTTAAAATAGGTATCTCAATACATTGTCGTTTGATAGTAATAAAACATATTTTAACTATTTAAAAATTATATATATATATATATATATATATATATATATATATATATATATATATATATATATATATATATATACATTAACATCTATGAATTCTTTAACATAGTAATTTACACAGCCTTATTTTGGCTCCCACAAAATAAGGCTGTTTTCTGATAGAGTTAAGTTATGAGCTGGAATTTTGAATTTTAAAATTATACTATACCTAATCTCATATAAAAATGCTCAAATCTTAAACTGTCAAATAGATTTCAAGCGTTGAACTAAATTATGTTTGTTTTAGATTCATTGAGTAAAAATCATTTTCGAACTTTTTGTCTATGAATCATGGTTCCCACTTGTCAAAACCTTAAAAAAGGTATTTATGATCTCAGGTTGAAAAAAACTCCAGATGTATACTGCAACCTACCTAAGCCCTTCCAAATGTAGTTTAATAGAGTTATCAAAGCAAGTTCAGTTTTTTTTTTTTTTTTTTTTTTTTTATCCAAACTGGCGAAGGGTTATTAAACTATTTGCCTTCAAGTAATAAGAAAGGTAACAGTGGATTTATCTTTCAAATACTGTATCTTTGAAATGTTACTCAATATTGATACAGGACAGATATATTAAATGTTTTTTTTTTTTTTTTATTTTTAAATCTGTTTAGTTTCATAAAATTTCAGCTTGTCAGGAAAAATTCCTATGGTAAAATAGATTAGATTTATTGTTTTTGAAAGATTAGAAGCAATATCATGCAGTATATTTGGTAAAGTAACAGGGATTTCATCACACCCACATGATTATTACTATGGTGTAGATACAATAGTTTCAAATTTAAAAATTCTTAAGTATAAAAAAATAACTGATAAACGTGTTCAATTTTACCACAGGATAGCTATTTTTTAATCTCTTCTTGTTGTGGTTTCCCTTTTTTCTTTCTAAAAGAGAACTTAAGACTTATTTACTATAATGCGACCACTAACAAATAATTTGGCCGTGAATGTCTCTCTAGATGCATCAGTCATGCTCCGTAAGGGGAAATAACGTCAGATGATAAAATATTTGACAACTGATATATTTAGGCCTACTTATGTCATTTCATGATCTTAAATCACTTATTCTAAATACATTTACCCTTCACGAACATACAATTTACATTATCCCATTATGATGCACCATTTAAGTTGTTCCTAAAAATAATCTTAGTTATTTTTTTATATTAACATTATTATATCACATCAATTTATTATTTTACTTAGTATTATTCTTGCAAACTATTCAATTCAGGGATGTAGCCAATGTATGAACAGAACCAATCATGTAATCAATAAACATTATTATTTAATGGAAAGAAAACACAAAAGTATTTATTGAAAACAAACAAGAAATGTATAATTTGTGGAATTTTCTTTAATCTAGTTACACTTAAAGTTTCGTTCTTCAAGTGCAACTAGATTAAAGGAAATACCACAAATTATGCTTTTCCTGTTTGTTTCCAATAAATAAGGTATTGTTAGTTTCATAATAAAATTTGCTACAATTTATTACTTTAATGTGTTTTTTAAACAAGGTACAGTTTTTATGGAATTAAACATCACAGTTTTTAATTAGCTGCCATTTTGAAATTTTTTGTAATACTAGTATAGAATATGTGCAAAATTTCAACACTCTGCCTTTTATGGTTGCTGATAGCAAAATTATAACGTAAAAAATACAGACGGACAGAAAACGGTGCATATTAGGACACATGTTTATTTAAAATGTTTGGTTTGTTTTGACCCCAGGAACAACCTCCTGAAGCTTGTCCAAATATTTCAATTTAACCATGTATATTTTTTGGTCATAAATAACATTATTTTAAAGTATGCTACCGTACATCATTTTGCTAAGCCTTTTTTTAAATATACAATCTTTGGTTCTTCCCTTGCTACCTTCAGAAAGAGTTTATCCGCCATTGCATTGTATCCGCCATTGCATGATTGTGTGGTTGTATTTTTAGTTACTATGGTCAAGTCTGATATTTTGTAGCTATCTGTTACTTTCTTATTATTGTAAATGAACTGTGTTACATATATTTTTAAGTCAATGTTTGGTTGTGGTTTTGCAAGTAATTATGTTATAAGATTTCCAGTAATTTATTGGTTTGTGGTTTTTTTCCTAGTTTATAACGGTTTTGATGTTCCATTTATATTAATATCGTATTTAGCTGGCTTTAGAATTTTACATTTTATTAAATTTATTTGTCTGAAATTTATCTTTCAATTGTAATCAGCCATTTTCAAATTGATGTATAAATGTGTTTTATCCTAATAATAAAATACAATAGAATGCAAACAGGTATATAAGAGCAATAACACTTAAAACAGTTTAAAGTAAATTAATATTTCTAACGTGCAGAGATAAATGTAGATGTCAAGCAAATGTTAATTAATATAAATTGGGTACTTACCTCTTCTACTTCTTTTGTGAACTTGATTGGTCTAAGGTGATACAGCAAAATACACACATGTATAAAGTTTATTGCAACAAAATTAGCGTTCCACAAAAAAGCGTCAAATGAACATAGGACTGCCCAGCCCCATAATGCAAAGAATGCACACCCCACTAATAATGTACACCTTAAATACAATATACCGTACAGTCCATTTGGCGCAAGATATGATAAAAAAAAGAAGGTATTGGCAAGTTGGAAATAGCCATGATTCACTGGTTCCCAGTGTGTACAATGAGAAACACCAAACACTGAAGAAATTAGAGAAACATTATTTGTACTGTTAGGCCAGTCATCTACAATATCTCCACTTGATGGTGCGGGGAGTCTTGTTTGATAGGGCACTCCCATTGCTACTGAACTTGCTCCTGTGTAGTTTGGGCTACCGTTGTTCACAGACATCACGCTTGCACATTCCTCAATCTCACTGGTATCACAGCATATATTTGGACACTTTATTTAATTTTCAGGCCACAAGTAAATGGTAACATCGTTAACAAAAATTATACAAAACATCTGCAACAAATCAAATTCTGGTAATTTTTAAGTATTGTGTTTAGTTTAACTACCAACAGATTTGCCTACTACTGTTATAAACATCTCTTTGGGATAATAAACCCTTTTTCAGCAACTCTGAGAAGCATCTAAGGATCCATAATTACCAAAAGTTTAATCTGGTACATTTTTAGGCCTTGCATACTATGATTAAAGGCAGAAGGAAATATTTTCTGATTAAATGATATCCATTGACTCTCATAGAAAATTAACGATTTTATAACATCAATAATTAAATAATTGATAACAATAAAGAATTAAGATAAAATAACAATCAAATAATATTAAAGGGGATTCTTTGATAACCTTATTGATGCATGTAAACAAAACATTACCATGAGATATTCTGTGGAAAAGATATTAACTTATGGAACTTTAGTAAATAATCATGGACCTTATGTAAAAAAAAATTACTGTGTCTATAAGTTTTAAATAAAAATAGGGAACTTTTTTTGGTATTGTTAACTTACCTGTTGTCACTTAGGTATGCAATTTTTATGATTTTTAATGAAACTTAACTAACCAGCTACTTAGAAATGCAAATAATTTAGGTTAATTTATAATCAAGAGAGAGGGTTAATAAATCAATAACCTATAAATAGTATTTTTGTTTCTTGTATTGAGGAAAAATTAATAATCGACTTATAGCCAAATTGATTCTCTAATAAAAAAAGTACTAACAGTTTAAATTTTATAATTTAAGTGAAAACAATAACAGTGTGCATACAAAAATAACAAATCCCAAGAGTTTCATAGTAGAGGCAAAAAGGGTACTATACAGACACAAATGCTCATACTGCTTGACAGCCGGTAATTGACCAATCTCCAACCTTCACTGAAGAATATGTAGGAACTAACCAATGAACTACTAGAACCAGACGTTATTGAACCATACATGTAGCGCTACATGACAGCAACTAAACGAACTAGTGAGTAGTGACTGACAAGTGAGAGGGACAAAGTAAAGGTGGAATAATCAGCTGGTGATAACGTAGTTACAAGCATGAAGAGAGTTTTGTATATCAAGCATATATTAAAATATTTTGTTAAGATACAGTTTTTGTTCTGTACAAACTACCATCGTGCTGAATTTGTGAAGTCAGCAAGACATAATAATCGAGCTTGAAACTATAACTAAATTATAGTCTTTTGTAGTAAAACTGCAAATAAGTTAAAAAACATAAGCTTGTTAGGACCTGTATGTATCGTTAAAAATAGTGACTTTGCCTTATGCAGCTCGTATTCATTTTAAATTTGGTTTACTTTTGCATCGATGTCATACTTGTTCTCGTAGTAATGCTTTGACAGTTATTTTTTAGTACCGGTTTGTTCCTTTTTTTTTTATACAATAAGTATATTAGTTCTAATTCACCGCAACGGCTGTATTTATTTGAACGTGGATATCCTAAGGTAAAATTAGTTCATTTCAAACCAATTTCACCCAAACAAATCCCGATGTTGAGACTGACATTACATGTTGAGGATTTCCTGCTGTCCTGAATCCATTATATTTATACTTGAAACAACCAGGTAAATGCGCAAAAGTTAGGCTAAATTACATAAGTTGTGAACAAAATCACTTAAATTACATAAAAAGATCATGGCCTTTTTTGGCTCAAAAATGGTTCCAATCTGTTTCTTATGGGAAAAATTAAAAAAGGAGTTTTTGAGCCTAGTTCGGAAAGTATTTGAGTAAAATGTTAAAAACGTATGTGTAAAGTTCAATTTTTATAAAGGTATCATTGTAAAGGGCGTCTTACAAACATTCGCTCAAATTAGGTCACTCGCTGCAGGAATGACTCGTCGGACTGCACTCATCGGTTTAGGTTAGTAGTACACGGCCGAGTCTACGTTTATAAAAATTGTACTAAACGTCCATGTTTATTTATTTACCAACGGTTACACAATTTACAATAGTTTACGATATTAATTTTTGTTATACAATTGATACAGGATGGCACAGCAAGAGAAAGCATGGTACATGCTGATACACGAATGTTGACTCCCTTCTGACTTTTTCATGCTTTTGTAACTTTCTTTTTGTGTGTGCAAATTTGTTAAAGTCAGATAAGGGAGTTGACAAAGGCAGAATATGAGTGTACTTTCATGATGGAGAATAAGTGCATCGCAATATGTAGAGCAAGATGAAACAATAAATAATGCAGAGATGACTATGAGTAATAACAACAACAATGACCATAGGAATCTACAATAAGTACAGAGGCAGAAATAGACTATGAAAAGCAATAACAATAGTAAGTAACCATGAGAACTAAGTAAAACTATCGTGCGTCTTGATGTGGAGTGCTAAGGGCAGATAATAACTATACAAGATAGACTATATATGAAAACGATAACGATAATAAATAACTAAGCGGTACAGGAACAAAGATAGACTATGAAAACAATAACAAAATAAATAACCGTAAGAACTAAGTATACAGAACATGCATCTTATGTGCAAACTATAAATAATAATAATAATAATAATGAACGACCATAAATAATAATAACAAAGGTAGACCATGAAAATGATAATAAACATAAGAATAAGTACAGAGAACATGCAGCTTAAAAAACAAGTTAAAACACATTCTTTCTAAAGGACGGCGATGTTTCGTTGAAAAAGTAAATTTTTGACACAACCTCGTTCCCAAGACGCTGCAACCTGGCCAGACCACTATTGTAGGCATAGTTCGTTGGAAGGTGTGTATGTGCGAACAGGTGCGAAGATCTGCTCCCTCTCGGCACGAGGAAGTTAATCTGCTGTAGCAAGTTGGCAGAGTCAATATCACCGTTGACCAACTTGTATAGGAAAACTAGGTCAAGCAGCTGACGTCTAAGATGGAGAGGCTGAACACTGAACCGCTCCTGGAGCTCCAAGATTGGTGAGTCTCGATAGTCATAACCAAGGTGAACACCCAAAACACGAAGAAAGCGGGCCTGGACTCTGTTGATCGATTCGATGTGGCCAAGCTGGTAAGGCGACCAGATAGTTGATCCATACTCCAAGATAGGTCGGACGAGGGTCTTATAGAGTACCAGCAATGCTTGTGGAGATCTGAAGTCTCTTGTGGATCTTAGGATGAAGCCCAAGAGGGTGTTTGCTCTAGAGATGACGTGTTTGATGTGCTCAACAGGGCTCAAGGTAAGAGTGAATATTACACAAAGATCCTTTACACGACCCTCTCTTCTCAGGATTTCACCACCAATACTGTAGTCAAAAGTGGAGAGTACATCAAGTCTTGTAAATGAGATGACATGACACTTAGTTACGTTAAGTACCATAGAGTTCAGAGCACACCAAGCTTCAACATTAACAAGGGACCGTTGCAGACTCTCTTGGTCTGAGGATGAAGAGATCCGGGCGAATATCTTAAGGTCATCAGCAAACATCAAGCATTCGGAAGTCAGTGCATCAATGATTTGCATGCATTGAAAAGTAGAGGGCCTAGGTGTGATCCCTGAGGAACGCCAGATATAGCCCTAAAGGGCGGAGAGAAAGACCCCTCACACTTGACAATTAAGTACCGATCCTCCAGATAGCTTGACAACCATTTGATAAGATGGCCACTAACGCCATAACCAGCAAGCTTCGCAACCAACAAGCCATGATGAACCTTGTCGAATGCCTTGGAATAGTCCAAATAAATGCAATCAACCTGACAAGAATTAACAAATGCTGACGTCACATATTCATTGAATGATAGAAGATTTGTTATTGTGGAGCGGTCCCGAAGAAACCCGTGCTGATTACATGCAAAATATTTCTTCAGATAACTGGAGAGGTGATCCAGAACCAAGGACTCAAAAACTTTAGCCAGAGCCGATTGAATCATAATTGGTCTGTGTCTATAGTTTTTTATACTACCACGGTCGCCGGACTTGTAAATTGGAACCACAAAACCTTGTTTTAGGACAGATGGAAATGTTCCAGAATGCAACAGGAACTTGAATAAGATGCCCAGATGAATAGCAAGAACGGGAGAGCAGAGTTCCAACACAGCAGGAGGTATACCATCAGGACCAGCACTTTTAGATGGATCGAGCTCATCAAGCTTCTTTTGGACATCTGTGGCAGATAACTCAATCGATGACAGAGAATGACCTCGGGCAAAATAAAAAAAAAGATGGGACTTGGACATCACCAACACTAAAAACTGAGGAGAAATGTTCAGCAAAGAGGCCACACTTGCTGCTGGGATCCTGAGCCACCCTTCCATTCCAAGTCATTGTAGGAGGAAAGCCAGGTGCACCTTTTAGGTTGTTGACATGTGACCAGAAGGATTTTATGCCATGAGGAATACTGTCCTCAATTTTTCCAATATAAGTAGCATAGCATTCAGCTGCCAGAGCTTTGCATTGGGTTCTTAACCTTCGAAAAACATCCAGATCAAGAAGGCTGCCAGTAGTTTTAAACCTTTTATGAGCAATTTTTCCTAATCACAAGACTCTTCAATTCGCTGGAGAACCATTTAGGAGAGCTAGAAGCACATACTCACTTCGTAGGTGTGTTCCGTGTTATGATGAAGGACAGCTGGTTGCTAAAGGTGCTAAATGCCTGCTCACTATCATGCAATTCACCTATAACAGGATATTGAAGAGCTTGTATTTCATTAAATATAGCTACGGTGTTACAATTTCTAAAATCTTGGACTACCTTAATGCGACTTGGGCGTACTGGTTCAGGTACAACAGCAGATATCCCCAAAGTAGGATGATGTCTGTTTTCAGGAAGAAAAGGGTTCAGGACCGGAAGTACTTCAGTGTCTAGAATTGACGAAAACACCAGATCAAGTGTGACACCACGGAAGTTAAACACTCTGTTAAGCTGTTTGAGATCATACAAAATAGACAAATCAATAATGCAACGTGAAGGTTCATCGGTAGCTCGAAGAGGTCCAGTCCAATCTGTATTAGGCAAATTGAAATCACCTACAAGTAAGACGTTGTCATTATTAAAGCCAATAGCTTCTTCAGCTGTCTGAGAGAAGTCCCTGTATACAGAATGGTGGAGATTGGGAGGTATATACACACACACCCAATTACATACAAATTCATACGTACAAAAACGCTTTCGTTGCTCTGGTTAACAGGTGAATTATTGCTGTTGGAAATAGAATTATTTACTGCAATCAAGGCACCTCCTCCACTAGACTTGCCACTAGTCACTGCTAACCGATCGCACCTGAAGACAGTAAACCCTTGGAAGCCCAATTCAGAATCAAGAATATCAGACGTAAGATTTGTCTCAACCAGAACAATCACATCATAGGAAGTGGTGGCTAATACTTGCAATAACTCATTAAGTTTACTTTTAAGGCCATCAACATTTTGAAACAGGCAATTGATTGTATGTGGTGTACCGTTGGAGCTTACTAGTTTTTTTTGATTACTGACAATGGAGGGAATATTATTCTTGTATTTGATGCTAAGGCCCTTCTCTCCCTGGGAGATTCTAGTCTCAAGTTCAGATTTGAGAAATTTATAATGTTCCATTTCCCTGGGTGTGCGATCCCGAGACGCTTCGGTTCACACCGGCACGTAACAAATTCACACCTTATATCTGAGTTATAGCTAAAAATTTGGGGTATCGGGGCCCAAACACATTTGTTTGTAATAATGACTTTATTCTCTTAAGTAGGGTAAACAACTAAAGGTTTTTTTCTCCTGTATTCTAATATACTGTCAGGTTTTGATAAAGCCAAAAATTACGGGGTCACTGCCCCCAAAACATTTCTCACAAAGAGGCAATACTAAAATGAAATACTCAAGTGGGTTATCAAACTATATGTACGTATTTGTCTCCCGAAGCTGAATATACCATTAAATTTGGAAAATACAATATTTATAGGCTCTGCCCCCTTCAACCGCACGAAAAATAAATAGTGAAGTTAAGCTAACACAACCAGTCAGGTCTCAAACTAAATGTATTCCTCATCCAGTGTTATAGTTGGAAAATTGCTATTTTAAGAGCCCCCTTGCTCCCAAACCCAAATGTTCGCTAAAAAAACTAAAAAACATGAGGATATAGGCAGAGTTTTCTGGCTAGGCTGATAAACACAAATGAGGCTGTATCAGGGTTTCCTGGCGAAGCCGTAGGTCGAGCTCCACAATGAGGCCTCAGGCTGAGAACCACAGCACAATAATCAAGAGTGTGTGGTTAGGTTATTTTAGGCTGTCATAAAATTTTCAAAAACTAACTTAAAATACATACATGCCGTGAATTAAAATAAAACATATGCAGTTGAGTCGCTTTATATTTATCAGGCATGCAAGCACTCAAAGCAAACTCAAAATTTAAATTCAAATTAAATTTATTGTCGTAAAACAAAACTTGCAAGACAATCGTCCTATTTACAGTGGTAATACAAAACTAATACTGCATATAAAATAGTCGTATTTACAATTATAAAAGCAACTATCAACTAAAATAAAAAATAAGTCAGGTTCATAAAATTAGCAACTGAATAATATTTTTTCAGCAATAGAGCTTTTAGTAATTTTCTAAATTGATTAATATTTGTTTCAGCCTTTGGTAAATTTCTCAGTTTATTGTGTAACTTAATACAGTTATAATTGGAATGCCTTTGATAGAAGTTACTGTGATGTTGTGGGATTACCAGATCTCTTGAATTCCTGAGTAAATGAGTTTTAGTTGAAACAAGCTTATGATCTAACACAAAGCCTAAAAGTTTCACCGATTCAAAGTCAGGACAATCCTTTTTATGGTTTATGGGATTCAGCATTAAACCATTACCCATAAACCAGTTAGATGTAATATAGTACCATTCAAGTACTGCAGACTGAGCCAATCTAAACTCTTTGTGACATGAGTACAGTGAGGTGTTGTCTGCGAACATCAAGTTGTTACTATGGACGCTGTAGTACAGGTCATTAATAGCAATTACAAACAATAGGGGGCCGAATACAGAGCCCTGAGGGACTCCATGTTTTACAACAATGGGGTCCGATTCCTCACCATTCCAGTTGGCAATGTGCTTCCTGTAGCAAGGTAAGATATTAAAATTCTGAGCTCACCCTCTCCTGAGCCATATTTACCCATTTTTGAGAGAAGGATTTGGTGAGATATGCAGTCAAAATCACGAGTTAAATCACATAACATCACTGATGTAGACTGCTTTGATTCAAAAGAATTTAGAATTTTGTCAAGAAGGGCTTCAACAGCTAACACCGTGGATTTGCCCTTCCTGAATCCAAATTGGGCCGGCACCAGGAGGTGCTTTAGCTCAAAATAGTCACATAGCTGAGAAAACATAAGTATTTCGAATACCTAAGCGACAACAGGGATCAATGACACTGCCCTATAGTTGGCTACATCACAGGGACCCCTTCTTAAAAAATAGGTACTGTTCTCACTACCTTCAATACATCAGGGAATACCCCCTCTGCTACACATTGATTAAATACGTAAAAAACTTAGAACAGAAGCCAAAACATATGCAACTCTTTTTAAAACAATGGAAGTCATTCCGTATATATATTTTCACCAAAAAACAAACATTGTCATAGTTAATAGTAAACAAAACATAGTTTATACAACAAGTCTTAGTCTAAGTAATACAATGCATACAGAGAACAAATCAAGTCATTTACATCAAAAGTCTCGGATGCAATAGTATACATCCTTACTACTAGTGGTCATAAATCTATTTATAACTTGACTAATATTTACACTACTTACAGACTTCTAGGAAAATCTGGTTTCTACATTACGTATCATCAACTTGAACTTTCTCAACAATTCTATTGACTGAGCCAATGAAAAAATTGTTTTAAGTCATTGGCATTGAAAAACTATCAGTTTAAGATGCCACAGGAGCTTTATTAATGTTTATAAAATTCCAAGCTACTTTGCGTAGGTTATTTGACTTGGCTATACGAGAAGCATTGTACATTAACTTCGCTGAATAAGCTTACAGAGATATTCTTTCCTGAGATTTTTCAATATAGGCATAACATTTGGATTGGTTTTACTTAAATCACACAATAACAATATATAAGACTTAGTTTGAGCAAGCTCAGTCTCTACTACTCAGTACACGTACCACTCTTTCCCCTTATATATAAGCCTAGTCTTATTACTGGTGGACACCTTCTTAAACTTAACTGGAAAATAAATATTAAATAATTCATTAAAGCTATCAAAAACTAACGAGAAACTCTCGTGTGCTGGAAGAGCTTTAATTACCTCTAACAGCTCTGGAACCTCAGTTGACAAGGAATTATAAAATCCTTGTATTGCTGTTTCACTATACCATCTAAAAGAATTAGTCTTAAATATGTGGCTATGGTTCTTAGTTAACATGCATGTTATTAAGAGAAAGCTATGTTTATGATCAGCTATTAGATATTTACTTACATTGATCTTATAATTCCTTGCATCAATATTAGTAAAGGGAATCAAGAGAGGGACTGCCCCTTATAGATTCAATCATAGTGATATAGATATTATAACCTAATAGTAGGTTTAGGAATCCAGAAGTATCATTAGTGGAATTAAGTAAATGAATCGGTACCGATAACAAATGATAAGCATAGTTCTGTATAAGAAATAAACCACGCTCTTCAGAGTAAAATCACACCAGTGTCTGGTATATCAATTCTTTGCTAAATCAAGTTACATTTTACTAAATAATTTGGTATTGATTTTGAATGTCACGATACACTTCTTAATTTTGGATTTCAAAATATATATATGCATTACAAAATAAATATCTTACATTCGACAGTAAAATGTGCAAATTTTAATTAACAAAAGTAGGAGGTAATGATAAACCGGAAAACCCAAGAAAGTTTTGGAAGTAAACCAGATGCACGTCAACCGGAAGCCTTCCCGGAGAAGGTGTTCTGCAAACACAGTGATACTCTCTTCTGACTTAGTACCAGTTTCATACGATATGGTCCCACAAATTCCGCAACCCGACTCACACGTCCAAATAACCTCGTACTGTATGTGGCGCGTCTCTAAAAAAGATTTATTACAGGAGAATCTGCTATGAGGATGGATTCTGTAATAATTGTAGCCTGTATGTTTAGTTTGATGAGAATAGGTTTTTGCTTTTTAGAATTCTTGTATAAAATTGGATTATATTATATTCAAATAAATGAGCTTTTAATATCAACTTGAGTATTAATTCTGGTCTTTTTCAAATATATACTAAAGTATTAAAGATATTCTTATTTTTTAATCCTGCTCAAAATAGAATGTTGTAGGTTTAAATCTACTACTTCTACTCTTTGTTCAATAATATCCTCTCGGAAAAAATTATTATATATTTTCCGTGTAAAACTACAGTTAAGTAGTTACCTAATTTTAGAAATAATATCCGATTTCGTAATGATCCTCTTACCACTACCCAAACACGTAGATTAGTAATGGGTGGGGTAGTAATGTACTTGGATATGAGGGTAGGTGGATCATGGATCAGTACCGCTGATAAGTATAAGGACGAGCAGTGAGCGGGTGGCAGGTGGATCAAACAATCCACAAAAATTGGGCACTATTAACGAAAAAACGTAACTTGTAATTTCACAACAATTTTATAATTGCTTGATTAACGTATAGTGCGTTTAGTCTATCCTTAGATACTGCACATACAGTAAATTATAGCAGCAATGGATTACAAACACAAGACGTTCAAAGTACAAGAAGAAATAAAGAGCAGAACGTTTTGGACACTATAGCCTTTAATATTGCCCTCCTGTAATATTATTAATGAAACTTTACATTTTCTCCTCTTGGACCCTTCAGGTCAAAAAGACCCCATGTGGATCCCGGACACACCTAAACTCTGGAGAAAGACTCCTCCTACCATCTATGGCCCCGTGTGTGTTATACATTTTGATGGTCATTCCATACTGATCCAAATCTCAGCGAATGATCCTAAGCGTTAGCTTTTACATATTTTACACGAGAAGTTATAAAACCATAAACTATAATTGAAAAAAGTTCACCAATATACCGTACCATGAAACACGATAATGAGAAATTCGTTCTTTTTTTTCAAGATCAAGAAGCTTCTATAAAAATGATAGCTTCCAAAGTTAACCTGAACCCCGAATATAAAACGAATCATTACTTTTCACCACAAAATTATTCATTCCTATCTGAAGCAAGAGTCATGGTACAAAATATACCAACTAAACAATTTCAACGATACACTTAATACTTTTATTGATCATGTAAATGTATACATCCTCTTATTTTCCTCTATTTTTCTTTTTAAAACGAAAATCGGCTTCTTGAAGACCCGTACGTAGAGCTGATATATTGTAGATTTTACAAACGTAGAAGTAGTAAACACTATATAAGGTACTTCTCCTCTTTCGATTGGTCGTGGTGTTAAATTGGGAAAGCCATATCTAGTTTTAGAATTATAACCTAGATTATATGTTAACATTGTTACTATTATCATAGACCTTCTATATTATGTAGTCTTACATTAATTTACCTTTAATTGTTTTTCATCTAATTTTATTGTTCTAGCCATTTTGTATATTGAACTGTATTTTATGCCAATTTTAATTTTTTTTTGTACATAGTAATTTAGTATAAACTTGACTTTTGTCCATGCACTGTTATGTGTTTTATGACAATAAAAATCTTGAATCTATACTTCTCTTGGAACAAGTTCCATATGTCTAGTAATCATGGATATAACATAAAAATTAGTTAACTAAAATTACTCTTTGTAAATAAAAAAAAAAAAAAAAATAGAATTACAAGTTAACTTTCTCTATCTTTATCTCAGCTGATTAAAATCTCCAATCATGATCCAAAGCTGGAAGAGAAGGAGAAGAAGCGAATCAGGTGTTGCTAACGATCGAGGTGACGACTCGTTTGACGAAGTTATTAGTGATTACTGATTACTTAGTGATTTTGATGAGAGTGCAAATAGAAAAGAGCTATTGTTCGTCGAGGAATTGAAATCAAGAAGGAAATTGAACTTTTTGAACATTCTGAAAAATGTTAAAGTTGGTTTAGACAATGGTCTATTTACTTTAAACTACATACACGTATCTAAATAGTCGCATATTGGTTCCATAAAATAAGACATCATGAATTTTTCAAAAACCAACTTTATACTTCTTGTTGTATTTCACACATGGCTTGTTTTCTTTTGTGGTAAGTTACAATTTTACTTTTTTATTGCCTATTACTTAAATCATATTGCCTATTGACTTCCAAGGCGCAAAATGTTGATAAAAATGTCAGATAAACCAGATGCTTTACAACTGCATCGTTATGTAGTGATCGTTCCCATGTCATGAAGAGTGCGTTTTGAAATTGTGATAGAACGTTAGAAGTAGAGATGGGTAACTCCGGAGTGAACGACAACAAAGGAACTACTCCGGTTAAGGAGTTACAGCTCCAACTCCGAGTGCAAGTGCGGAACTAGTTCATTTCGGAACTAGAATAAATGAGTATTATATGTCATAAATATACGCATATAAAATATACAATACTTTACTTTCTGCTGGAAAATTCATAAGACATCCATACTTTTTCTTTGTAAAATAATTAAATAAAATACACAATTCAAATTGTTAGCTGGATATAACCTAAAATCATATGTTAGTTTCTATCTTTTTGGAACTATTAACAGAAAGGAGTGAGAACGAGATGCGCGCGCAACCACTGTCAGAGCGGCTGCAGTGTCGACGTATCTCTCCCCACTCCATGGAACTAACATAGTTCCGGAGTTGTTGGAACGATCAAAACAAAGGAGTGAAGTACGTGATGCGCGCGCATCCACTCGAAGCGACTCACTTGAGCTTCGCTCCACGTTGAACTGGATCAACGTTCGGAGTTGGAACTACTCCGCGGAACTAGTTCCGAGTCATTATAACTCCGGAGTGAACTAACTCCGTCTGATGAACTACATTTCCCATCCCTAGTTAGAAGTACCGAGAGCCATGTTTACGCTGGATTCCTAAAATACCTGCAGAGAATTATAGGGTCATTATCAAAATAGTTGCCACTTTAAGAAATCAGAACTAGGACTTTCCGAAAAATATTTTTGTTTATTTTTATAGCCTACAAGAACTAAAGTGCTAGAACCTTTAACAATCAAAACAATTGTTGATTTAGCGAATCAGATTTGTCATTTAGCTTTAATTTATCTTTTTTTAAATTTTGTCAGATGTTTTCTCACAAATGTTACCATTTTGTGTTATTGATTTTGGTATTTATGCAGTTTTCATGCCACGAAACAAATTTGGAACATTTTGCTTGAAATGGGTCTAAATTGGCTGTATTTTCATGAGATATGCTTTTTATTCTGTGGAAATAACGTATACTGAAAATTTCAAAAAACCCAATGTCACATCTTTTAGTATTTTTGAGTGTTATGGAGTTCCTTGCCACCAAACAAATTTGGAACATTTTGCTTGAAATCAGTCTAGAATTGGCTGTATTTTCACGAGATATCCTTTTATTCCGCAGAAATAACGTATTTTATCGAAAAATTCGAAAAAAACCAATGTCACTACTTTTAGTATTTTTGTCATATTTCCGTTAATTTAAATGGTATTGTAATCATCTGTTTTTATTTTGATGTGTTTTTTGCGCTGAATACAAATTTGAAAACTATTTTGGTCTATTACAGATATTTCTCGAGATATAACGGAAAAACTACTATCGCGGCAGATCGCGATTAGCGGCCATTACGCGATCATTATATACAACAACTATTAAACACAAAAACTAGATTTACCTATGTTCCTGCCGGAGTGACGGCCGGCAGGCCGTCACGGAGGCCAAACACTTAAATTACTTAAATTTAACGCAAATTACGAATTTTTGTTGAGAAAATAGACAACTAAGATAAGTTAGGTTATGTCAGTAAAAAATGCATTTTTCGGGCTGAAAAAATTATTTTACTACAAAACCAGTTATATATATGTGTTCAGCATAGAAGAGCAAGATAAATGAAAAAAGTTGTCAAAAAATAAAGATTTAAAAAAAGTGGTTTTTTTCACTATGAGATAAAAAACTAGTTTTTCGATTTTTCGGTAAAAAAAACGAGTTTTCCGTGGATGAAATCAAACTCCTCAAGAGATATAAACTCATTTTTCACCACTATTTCAACATGAAATCATATTTTCAGAGGTGGCAAGAAAGTGCATAGTTACCTGTTCACATTTTTCCGTTAATTAAAATGGTTATTTTAATCATCTTTTATTATTTTGATGTGTTTTATTTTGCGCTTAATACTAATTTGAAAACTATTTTGGTCTATTACAACTATTTCTCGAGATATAATGGAAAAACTACTATCGCGGCGAATCGCGATTAGCGATCATTATATACAACAACTATTAATCACAAAAACCGAATTCACCTATATTGCCGCTGGAATTACGACCAGCAGGCTGTCACGGAGGCCAAAACACTTGAATGTTTGTTAAGAAAATAAACAATTAGGATATGTTTGGTTATGTCAGGAAAAAATGCATTTTTCGGGCTGAAAAAATTATTTTACTACAAAACCAGTTATATATTTGTGTTCAGCATAGAAGAACAAGATAAATGAAAAAAGTTGTCAAAAAATAAAGATTTAAAAAAAAGTGGTTTTTTCACTATGAGATAAAAAACTAGTTTTTCAATATTTCGGTAAAATACGAGTTTTTCACAGATGAAATCAAGCTCGTCAAGAGATATAAACTCATATTTCACCACTTTTTCAATAAGAAATCATATTTTCAGAGGTGGCAAGAAAGTGGTATAATTATCTTGATTTTTAATAGTATACATGAAAATATTTTAACAAATACTTATGCAACTATTATATACACTTATTATAGAATACACTATGAAATAAATATTAACAAATCGTTTACATTTTATATGTTTATTATTACATTTTGAATCATGAATGTTACTTCAAGATCATATTTCAGGTTATTTTTATGATTTACAAATAAGAGAGGAATTTTCCTAGTACTTTGATTGCTTTAATATATTACAAACCTTACAACCAATATGTTCCTATATGTATGGTTTTTTTTTCTTAATTTGGCCATGTATAAATTTAATTTATGTGTGGATAACATTCATGAGATCAGGTAACATTCACGAGTTGAAGTAACAATCATGAGTACTTAAATTTATGATTATATAAGAAAACTAAAACTCCTGGTTACAATTGAAAAAAGACTATTGGTAAATACTGATTGGATAAATGATTAGCAATGAGCCTTTTAATTTTGCTCAAAACTACTTTTGGAAATTCACAATATATTCTATCACCTTTTAGAATGATTTGAGGGTTTAGTAGTGTACCTAAAATTTGGTTGAAAATAACATTGGCCTAACTAGAGTCTGTTTCTTCAATTCTAAAACGTTTTCCATTGTTCCAAGAAACAGCTTTGAAAAAAGTCACTTTCACCTATCCATCATCTTCTACAGGAGTTATTATACACCCACATAGCGATACTTGGTTGCATTCCTTTTACCACATTAATATTGAACCAGTACATGTGTTTCCTGAGATATTTTAGAGATTTCAGGTTCAACCATGTCAGTCACATCATAAACCGCCAGTAGATTATGAAGATTAAAGATTTCGTCATTTGTTGAATCTTGTAATTAGAATTGTCATCTTCACCTTCAATTGAAGAACTTTCATACACATCTTTATAAGAATTGCAGATTAGGCTTCTTGTCTATAGAGGTAGGGTTTTCATCATGAAATAAGTGTTTTTTTTTTTTTTTTTTTTTTTTAATGAAGAAAAACAGCTACAGATTTGTCCTTTTCCCCATATGTTTTCCTTGCAGAAACAAGTTTTAATAAAATTCATCCCCTTTCGTGTGTGCAGATTTGGTGAATTAATCTTGTTCCTTTTAAAGTTATGATTTTTTATGTAAAACTTTGGTTATTTCATGAGCTTGTTCTTCTTTTGCAAAGAACATTTTTACATTGCTGTTTTCAGAGAATACATCAGCAAGCGTTTCAGCATTTGGAATATCATTATCATAAGCCACAAAGTTGTTAGCAAGCATTTTCAATGCTCCTCCAACTCCATCCTAACCTCCATCAATACCACCGTACGTGTAAGAGTGGGCGGGTGGGTCAATGGGTGGGCGGGTGGGTCAATACTACCGTAAGGTAAGGGTTTCACTCTGCAGTTTATGTGTAATATTTAATGACTGTAACCAAAATAAAGCTATTCTTGACATTTTATAGTAATGACTTTGATTCTGTCAATGAGAATGTATAATTGTTTCTTGCTTGAATGGACTAAAGAAATCTTAGTATTATTCTGAACTACTTGATTTTTTAATGTTTGGAATTATTAAGTAAAATCACTTTCTAATTATATTTTTGAATGATTCAAGAGTTAACAAACACTTACAGAACTGTAATCAACCCTTTAAGTTAAGCTCCTTTCCCGTGTGATGCTTCAAAATGTGACTATGTTGCACTGGATCACGTCCATGGT
Source organism: Stictocephala bisonia (assembly GCA_035578905.1). Lineage (NCBI taxonomy): Eukaryota > Metazoa > Arthropoda > Insecta > Hemiptera > Membracidae > Stictocephala > Stictocephala bisonia. Next base: position 124,478 of record JAQJVL010000773.1, on the reverse strand, counting down.
TCAGTGATTGAGAAACTGAGGCAAAACATATAGGTTTTGACTTCTTTGGTACATAAATTACACCTGTATATATATATGTTTTGTTGTCTGGATCCACCAAAATGGAACAATTGAATTTCCTCTGATAGTTGCTTGCAACATTTTCTGAAATGTCAATATGGACCAGGAAATACTCTCTTAATAACTTGTAGGCTGCATTCTGATGTTTTATATTAAATATATGCACTTTAAGGTCTTTCATATCTCTCTGGAATGCAGACTCAAGCTCGTTAGTGGTAGCAGACACATTTACTTTATTTGAGACTCACTTTCTTGATTACCTCAACGTTATTCACTTTTTTACTCTGGATTCTGTCTGATTCCTCTATTCATACCAAAACACTGGCTGTTCTCTGTTTATTTGAGTAATTGGTACCACTTTATCCTTACATTTTTGGCATCTATTATTCACTTTTCTTACGATTTTTCACATGTTATGTACTTGGCTAATTAGTGGGCACTGTCTTCCTCAATCATTTTCAAAAGTTTTAGTTTTTTTTCACATTTAATTCCATGTTTGTGTGATATTTGCACAAACAAGTAGATCTCTTCCAGTTTCTGTAGGTTTAAGAACAATGAATGGTTTGCATCAACCAAAAGTTGTGTAAGAAATTATGACCCCATTTTCATTAATAAAGTTTTTGTAAATAGCCTTCTTCGAATCTTTAAGATAACACCTTAACACCAAGTAATTGTTTTCCTAATACCTGCTGTTGTTTTGCTGACATCATAACTAAAAAAATAGTTCTCAATTTTAGCCTTTTGGTGTCTAATTTCACTAGCTATGATTCGTTTTTTAGCAGCGAGACCTAGTGCTTTGCTTGAAAGGTTTTGCTACCTATATTTTCTCATTTGATTTGACAGTAAAACTGAACTTAAATGATCTTTTTATGTATTAGTGTTATTCACTTTAATATGCGTTTATATCGATGAGACGAGAGCATTATGGAAAATCAAAGTTCCGGCAATTTTTGATTTCATAATGCTCCTTTTTTTTTGTTTTCAATTGATGACAGAATTTTTGCGTTTTAGATTTTGGGGTGGCAGTAGTTTCAACTTTTCTTTTATTGTCCTCTCTGCAACCTCTTTGTCAACTTCCAAGACTTCCTTTTTTACCAGAGCTAGTCTTTCATTAATTTGTATTATTTTTTTCTCTGGGCTTCACATTTTCTTTATAACATTTTGCTCCGTTTCTTAGCATCACTTTTCCTCCTCGTCTCACATCACCACTTGGAGTAGCTCTGGGTAGAGAAGATAGTGTCAATACATTGGATTTCTTAATATTATTTCTTGTTGAATCCCACTTCCTCCAAGATTTTCTTTTTGTCCATTGCTCTCGAGTTGTCAAATAGAAATTTGTTTAATTTCTATAATTAGGTGTTGAGTGAAATTATAAGAACCACAATTTCGCTTAACACTCAATCACCACAACTAACCTATTTTTATTTCTTAGACTTCACATAGTTATATTTTGCCATGGTTTAAGAAAGTGAGGAGATAAGAGAATATATCTACTGAAATGATTTCCTAACTAGCAGCCGAACACAAAATCCTTTCAGCTTTCAAGTCTACTGGTTGTGACAGCATCTTTCCTGCCTTGCTGCAGAAGGGTGAGGAAATTTTGATGCCTTGGCTGCTGCAATTCTAGGTTGAGCCTAGCCACAGGTGTCATATTACTATCATGGGAAGTCTCAAGGGTGATTTTCATCCCGAAGTCTGGGAAACTCTCCTACGATACAGCAAAGGCTTACCGCCCAATAAGTCTTTCGTCTTTTCTCCTAAAGACCATGGAGAAGTTGCTGGCCAGGCATGTTAGAGCTGGGTTAGCAAGCAATCAACCTATGCACCCCCAACCAGCATGGCTACCAAGCTGGCAGATCCTGTGAGACTGCTTTACACGCATTAGTCCACAGGATCGAACAGGCAATCTCCCTTAAGGAGATTGATTTGACAGTGTTCCTGGACATGGAGCGCAAAGAGGGTGTCCACAGGGGGTGTTTTGTCACCCTTCCTGTGGAACCTGGTCATGGATGATTTCCTCACAGCACTCAACAAGCATGGAGTGTATGCTCAGGAACCATGCCATAGACCGCTCTTGGACCAAATTGATGAGGCTGAGGCGTACCTTTGGATGCACATGGGGATTGAACCCTCAGTTGGTTTATTGGCTTTATACGAGGGTTGTCAGTCCGATGTTTGTATATGGAGCTATTATTAGGTGGCCCAAGGTCCAACAAGTCACTGCTGTAAAAAACCAACTAAGGTGCAGTGGTTGGTTGTTTGGGAATCCTTGGCCTAGGATGCCTAGACTAACCGACTTTGACAATTCAAATAGGATGCCTAGACTAACCGATTTTGACAAACCCTAACGTGTCGTCATTGGCGACAGAAAAGATTGGAAACAAGGTGAATCAATCGCAATGAAGAACGTGCTCACGAACCATCCTTGGGTCTGGTTACGGAGTCTATGGTGCCAGGTCAAAAACTGAGCTCAGTTGTAGCCTTGGCAAACTGGCTACGGGTTTTCAGGAGGAAGTAGCTGCCATAGCTGCCTGTGCTCAGGCAAACATAGATTTGAGCCTTAGGGAAAAAACAATCTATCTGAACTCAGACAGCCAACGGCACCAAGGTCACTTGCGTCGTACGACTTCACCTGGAGTCTAGTTTGGGACTGTCACGGTGTTCTTAAGACGCTGACATGTTCCAATAGGGTAATCCTGTCATGGATACCAGGTCACATTGGGGTACTGGGAAACGAGAGGGCAGACCACTGTGCGAAGAAAGGCACTGAGGAACATCTCGTTAGCTCGGAGCTGGCATGCGAGGTTGCTTACAGCCTCGCCAAGAGGGTTGCCTCTACATGGGTCGCTGGCAATTTCCAGGAGACCTGGAAGGCAACACCAGGTAACACAAGAAGGTCCTGTTGGGGTCGTTGTACTTTGTACTCCAACACAGCTGAAGCTCTTTCTCTTGCAAGATCAGAACTCCAAAGGGTGGTTGGTTTTAATTGGACACTGGACGTTTTGGGAACACATGAACAAGATTGGGTTCCCAACCCCCATTCTCTTGTGTAAGAAATGTGGGGAGGAGGAGTCTGGATAGCACATCCTCTTTCACTGCCCAGCCCTAGCTAGGAAGCAGGCTCTCACCTTGGGCTGCAATTTAGAACGTGGTCAAGGTGTAGCACGGGAAAACCTCATCAAGGCAACCTCATCAAGGTTCTCTAAGGACCTTGGATTGGATGAGGTCTGAAATCCTGTACAATAAACCTTTTTGGCTTAGGGGCCATTACCAGGTTTTGAAGCCTGGCTCTCCAAATCGTAAAACAAAAGATGGCTGCCTTGCATTCTCAAACCCTTCAGTTCAGATGTACTTAATTCAGATGAACATTATGATGGTAACATTGCTGAGAGATTTTGTGGACAGACATAATTTACTTTTATTTATATAATAAAATAGAGTATTACGAAAGTAATTATTACTGATAAATATATAATTTGTAACCAATAGGAGTAAATAATAATAATAATAAAACTATTCATTGTGTGTATTTATTTGACAAACAATGGAAATTGAAGGTTGGGACAGTAAAATTTCCAAGGATCTAAAAATTGGAAAAATTACTCAGGATACAAATTTAACTTATTTTGAAAAAAATATATAGGCCTGTAGTATTTTAATGGAATTATTTGCAGATTTAAAACTTAAAGCACACACATACAATCAAACACTTAAATTTGTATTTAGAACACTAAAGACATTAAATTGGCAACTATTTTAATGACCCAACACAAACAAATATTTAGGGAGAATAGCATTAATAAAAGTGTTGCCATTTCTCTCACATTTAGAACATTAGAATCGTTATTGAGATGATTATTTTTGCCAAATTGTCCCTGTTGCAGATCTCACTATGAATGTCAGCTGCTTTCACGCCCTAAGCGTTAAGAAAAATTAAACAGCACATACCTCACAATCAGCAGCGTTTTCAATCAGAGCAGGCATTTTAAACACTCATAAGCAACCTTAAATACTGTCCGTGCATGTGCCAAATGCTGATCACAGCGCTACAACGACAGGATTAAAACATGACTCGTATAAGCTCTTCTTGTTTCTCTATCCTGCAAAAATCTCATCAAACTTGTGATACTAATTATTTTTCTTTACAGATGCATCAGAAATATCTTCCTCCACAGCAAATCCAATTGATATACAATTAGTTACTGGACCTCCAACCCATACTGTACTGTCAAGCAGTACTCCACTAAGAGAAGCAGCAAATCAAAAAGCTCTGAAAGCCGATTCTAAACTCTCAGCAAACATATCAACTAAATCAATGTCTGCAATTCCAGCAAACTCTGTAAATGTGGATCCTGAACCTCCTCAAACTTCAAGCAGCACACTTGTACCACCACTAACCTCCACTGTACATCCAAACAGCACCACTGAAAATCCAAATAAAACCACTACAGCGACTCCTCCAATCACTACAGTAACTCCAAAGACCACCACCGTATTTCCAAATACAACAATTGTTCCTAATACTACCACCACTACCACTACTACTACTACTACTACTACTACTGTTATGCCAAACACCACGACAATTATTCCACCCACACCCAACACAACCACAACAGTTGCACCAACTACCACCCCTACAACTACAACTGTTGCACCAAGGACAACACCTAAGCCAGAACCGGATCGCAAGTTTGATGGGCCAAGCTTTATTGGTAAGTTTATTATTTTAATTTGAGTAACTGACTTTACTAATTAAAAATATCTCCTTCCCTAAATCCAGTGCTCCCTAATCATAAATTATTATAAGTAGATTATTTTGAAATAAATTTAAGATCAGCCCAAATAAATGATTACTACTAACATTAGATGTTACTAACATTTAACATTAGATGTTAGTAGTAATCATTTATCATTAATCGTTTTTATAAATACAAAATGCTTAGTTTTGTATCGAATAAATTATTTACATAGACTTTAAAAAAATTATCAATAATACACACTTTAATAATTATAAAAAAACAAATGCAGATATAGTATATTGAGCATTTAGATTGTAAAGATTATTCATGTTCCACTATTCATTAGAAAACATTGTTTAAACACATTAAACATATATAATACTAGAATTAAGAGTTATGTTGATCTTTTTTTGTACATGAGTAGGACTAAGTAACTATTGGAAATATTAATGAATTAGATTATTCATGTAGTTGTCGAGTCGACACTCATTTTCAATTAATGAAAAGCCTAACAAATAAATTTTATTCAAATCTCAATTGATACTTTGAAGTGACTCTAACCTCTCTCTATAACACTTAGTGCTCAATTAGCTGAGTTACAGGACCACATCACTGTTTAACAAAATTTATACGATAGGCTCTTGTAACTAGACTGAACCAATCTGGCTGCAGCAGTGTGTGTGCAAAGTTCACGGGGATCTGTTTTTTTACAGAACTGAACCAGTGTGCGATGTGCATAAAGAAGAAAAGCAACACTTATAATAAATAATAAAATACAAATAAATCTCCTAACTTAATAAATGAAAAATCCATAAATTTTCTTCAGATTTTTGCAAATTGTTTTTTATTGATTAGTTTTTTATGTTAAAACCCCAAAAATCCATGGTGTGCACAGCCAGTTTCTAGTCTCCATCTTTAAAGTCACAATTTTATTTATGTGTTACGAATGATAAAAGTCTTTTATGACTTTTCTGGAGCTTTGTAATCTCTCTTTACATAGCCCTATAAAAATAAACCTTCCATATGCCTATGTACACAGAACTCGAGAGTAATGATACACTTGAAATTTTTACATAACATTGCATTTCTATTCGAGAGTGTTTTTATGTATTTAGTTATTAAAATTGTATACTATAAAAGAGTATTTAAAGAATTTCCCGACCTACCCACATTTCACAAATGAAAATAAATGCCAGTGCCGACAAAGTGCTTATCTGTGACCAGGTGATTTATATGCATATTATATCCAAATCATATCCTGTTAGTTTATTACAGTAACCAGGTATTAATGTATGAAAAAACTGTAAGTTACTTTATTTCAGATAAAAACAAGTAAACCTTTACTTTTCTAACAACTTAAGTCAGAAATCAAATTCCTACAAGTTAATATCAGACTAAGACACAGCAAAGCGTGGCTAGGCTTAGCTCTAGTAACGATGAATTATTTCTTCAAATTTCAGCTTAAATGGAATTTATTGGCATTAAACTTCCTTAGTACACTCACTGTTATAGTGAATTGTAGATGTTTGTAGAAAAATAATTGGAAATAGCATTTTTTTTTTCAATTGAATCATGAGTAGTTGTTAGCTTTGGTTATATTTCGAAACGGTCATATATAATGTTTAGACTTGTCAATTTAAACTGATTTAACTGATTTTTTAGTGCTTGTGTTCATCAGTAGATTTATATTTTAGCTTAAAATCCATAATTTTTAAAATCTTGTTCTGATTTTATAGTTAATAAGTTGTTAGTTCTGTAATTCTTAACTTAGAAATCCTTCTTTGCTTCTTGTTCTTGGTAATTTAGTCCAATCGGCCATACCTTGAAAATCCTTTCCTGCTTTACTTATTTGTAGTTTTGATTCTCATCATTCCTAACTATGAAATAATCATTTGGTTAGGCACTTGGTGGAAATAACACGGGTTAGGCATTTGGTGGATTGAGATCTCTTTGTTTAGTTAACCCTGTATATCTATAGCAAAGTACACATTTTAATCAAGTTTAAACAACAACAAAAGAAAAGAAAACATGAAATGTGTTATGCTATTTTGCATATTACAGTAAAAACCCTATTTTCTGTCAGGAGTCGGGACGGTGGCTGTGACAGATTGGAGAATTGACAGATTATATAGAGTATTCACCCACTCAAACTTATATTGCTGGAAACTTATTATTAGTGCTTATGCACGTTAAAATTCAATGCTGTATAGTACATATTGATTAACGAAATGAGAATGAAAAGGTTAGAAAAAAGACATGTTACAGAATGTATATACTGCAGTTTAAAGTTACGCTTTATTACAGTAGGCCTAGTTTTAATGTAAAACATAAGCTTGTACATTATGTGATGAGCACAACAAATAATTATCAACATTCTTAAAATTAAACTGCAGTGCAGTATAACATATTAAAGCCCAGTTCCCATGGCCAGTGTTTTCGGCCTGAATGTCGGTACACGTTTAGCGTGTTGCCTTTGTATCATCAGACAGGACCGTTCCAATGGCCCGTGACCTGTGTAGGCGTCGTGGCTTAAAACTTCATCTCCAACCACAGGCCTTTGTAGTGTTGCCTCTTTCCCCATGTTGTACAAGACCTGTTCAGGCAGCCCTGGGCGGTCTGTCCGTACGTCAGGTGAGCTGTTACAACAACCTGTTATCTGGTAGATGGCAGACAAGGCCTTATGGATGGCAGGCTGTTGGAACTAGGCTTATATGGGCTAGACGGCTGAAGGGGGAATTGTCGTCTTCCAGACAGCTGAGTCATACGGCAACTGTCATATCATGGCACGACGAACCCAGACACTGACGGATAACAGAACGTGAACGAAAATAAGGTGATGGACAATCGGGTTTTTACTGTAGTGAATGAAAAATAAAACTTGCTAGTAAACAATAAGTATTCTATAGTTGTAACAATTCCGCTGAGAAACTGTCTTAATTAATCTGATTTTTTTCTTAAATTTGTTGGTCCATCACAGTCTAAAACTACATAATTTTGTAGTTTAGTGGAAAGTATACCTGATCTACAACAAGTGGTTGTGTTTACTGCAAGTATTATGTTGCACGTCAGCATTGTTGTTAGACACAAAGTACACTTTTATTAGAAATATGGACAAACATTTCAGGACAATCAGTTATATATTTTGCTGCAATCTTCGAGAAAAAGCAGATACCTAGACAAAACACTGAATGGTTGATTGAAAACAGATTTGACTTTAGTTAGTCAATTAAATCGTTCAATATCTATGAACATGATTTCAGATGCAACCATTTTACATTCTTTTAAGATGTAACATTTTTTACAAGTAAGGTTTTTACTTTTTTTTTGCAGTTTTATGAACTAATAAAAATGCATATCATCAAACAAATGTGATGATTTGTTTGATGATATTCATTTGTACAGTTTGATGATATTATTATTTAGTTCTGATTGTATGGATAGGGCTTAATTTTGGGCTTTTTCTATCAAAAGAAGAAAATAAAAATCATTCAGTAACATTTATAAAATAAATTGCACTTTTAAAATTCAAGCTTCTTGTTGTATGTAGTGCTGGAAAGTCCTTGCTCTGTCTCACTCTCATTCATACACCCTTTATGCTTGCTCCACTCCTTCACTAATATTCATAGCATTTTTGTTAACAATTCAACTAATCTGCTTCTTGAAATTTGTGCAGGTGGTATAGTGTTTACTGTGGGACTCATGGTGATTGGTTTTATATCTTGGAAATTCTACCAGGCGAGGACAGGCCCCAACTACCATATTCTCTGAGGATTGTTGTCATAGACCTTTATATCTGTGCAGGTGGAATGATCTTAACTATGGGACTGATGGCGATCGCGTTCGTTTCTTGGAAATTCTACAAGGCCCGTACTGAACGCAACTACCATACTCTGTGAAGTTCAGGTGGCTTTACTCTCACATAAATTTGGAAATTGCACTAAGTTAACAGTCTTAAAATAAAATTATTTGGTGAGAAATTAGTAAGAACAATGTTTGATCTGTGAAAGTTTTGCATACAGGAATTTATATTGCTGACCCATTAACTAATTTTAATTAAATATGACACGAATTATCTTATCTGTAAAATTGAGAAATATGAAAATATAGAACTTTGGCTAGGGTTCAAGTATGTTCCTTGCATATTTGTACAGTTCGAATTAGTAAGAAATTAAAAAAAAAAATTATGTTTACAGGTGATATAGAACTAAACACGATCTTTAACTTATTCGAAACTACCACTGAATTCAGTACTAGTGTAATAAACAGATGTAAGCTATCTACTCTAGTAGAGTTTATCATTCCATTTACTATCCGGTATTTACATTGGACCTCCAAAAGTGCATTTCTATATTTAAACAATTTAATTGAATAATGATAATGATGAGCATACACATTATTGTGACAGACTTAGCACATTGTTTATCCACCTGCCTTAAGCTCACTAAGCTATATATAATATGATATTACAATTGTAAATGCAAAGCTGCTATCTATTGAAATGTGTGTTTTAACTTTTTATATTGTATTTAAGTAATTCTTGCCTTTAAATGTTTTAATGACTGTTAATTTGAAGGCACATCCATGACATATTTGATTTTTAACTCGTACAGTTTGTTTTCATAACCCAAAACTGAATATTTGAATATCATTCAAATGCTGGGGTTTATTATTGTACTGATAACAAATCATACATTTTGGTTTGTGCTCCCATACCAAATTTAAACTCGTGCATCATATTTTTAGATATGGTTGAGTTTCTGAAATTATGAACAGTTTAAAAATTGATTCAGCATTCTTATATTTATTTTATTTCATAATTTAACTGGTTATAACTATCCAAACTTTTACTATTACTTAGTTTTGTCTTTTTTTAGTTTTAACTGGAAAAGAATTTATGGAAATATTACTTATATAACGATTCCTTATAAGTTAAGTTTGTTTTAAAGTGTATGGTTTGGTATTTTGCAATAATCAAAAGTATGTATGTTTTAGTGTTTTGTGTCATTGATTTTTATAACATTGGTTATTTGTTATATTTTCGTTAAGATAATATGCAGAAATAATGCAGACGCTGAAATGTTATGTTAAATTAACAAAACCATCAATCAAATCTAAACTCAAGTTGATTAAAAATGATAATACAGTTAAAAAAAACTCACCAAAGTAATTCTCTTCTAAAATACTTAACATTATGTATACTTAAAACAGGCCAAAAATTTATTTTAATTTGCAAATTCCAAAAGAAAATTGTGATCCGTCCTTCGAATGTAGGTTTATGAAATTTGTTTTCCGTTAGATATAAATTAAGGTGACATTTTTTATTTGTTCTGTGTATTATTTATCTCCCAATCAGTATAAAGGAGTATTGGTTGTGTACAATTAAGTAGTTTTATGAACAATGAATTTAAACGTTTCCTTACAAATGGTTGTTTGAATTGTATTTATAAAAAAGAACAAGTTAGTATAATCTGTTTTACATAAAGATCTACTTATTGGTTCTTTTATCGGTGGTATTAAGTATTTTAGGCTTCTTTCTAGGCTTCACTGAAGCACCTAATCTGTCATATTGTAAATGTTATATATATTGTGAAGCTTTCTATGTTTGCAAGAAAAAAGTGCAATGTTCTTATTTTTAATTAGTAGTTCAAAGCTTTTAATGTTTTTTTAATTGTTTGTTTTGAATTCACGATTTGCCTTTACTATTTGTGTTGATATTTCATTATTGTTTTAATGTTTTACAAAATTAGGTATCACCTTTTAAGTTAAAATAATTCTTTCTAAAAGTTTAAATTGTTTATTTAATAATTAATAAATAGTTTTGTTTGCCATGTTCTGTATTAAAATAACAAATGATGCTGCTTTAAATATGTAAACAACTGTTCTTGTTACGAGCCATTTCCTTTTTTCTTAAACAAACAGGTAAACTACTGTAGAAGTGTATGTTTATGTGCCTATAGCACATGCTGTGATACTGGTATAAAAGAGTTATATTAGTTGTAGTACTTTTTTAAATAACAAGTTTATGCAGCTAACATAAAAACATGAGTTATTAAATTATTTTAAATACTTGCTCTTATTAATCTTAGGTTCTATACGTAACGTCATAGATAGGTTCTGTTTTGTGTTTTATACACTCTGCCATGTATTACCTTGTAGTTCAGTTTTAAATATTAATAAAGCCATTAAAAAATATGTCAAGTAATGTTTTAACCTATTACTATATAATAAACTAATGAAAACTACCTTTTTTGGGCATTTCATACCTATTCAATTAGGAAGTAAATTTAATGTTGCCCTTTTTTCATTTATACTATGACAAGTTATAATTAGCTAAACCTGGGATAATGTATCATTCTTGAAGCTCTTTTTACTGGAAATACTCTTATTTTAATGCAGGAAAGGCTCAAACACTCCATTGATAATAATTTTAATATGACAAAGTTACTGTCATAAAACAATACACAACTAAAATAAGATTATTTGTTGTGATTGATGATGGAGCTTTGTTAGTGAATAATTAATTAACCTAATAAAAAAAGAAAAATAAAAATTACTGGAGTGTTTGATGCTTTCATTCATTAACTGAACTTGAGGAAAGCTCTTTTAGACAGCTGAAGGATGGTCTGCCAAGGGGTTTGTACTTGCTTAAATTTTGATAAAATTTTTACTACTCACATCCCAATCATGCAGTCAAGACAATTTATATATGCGGATGATATTGATTGCTTTAGATTATCAACACAAGAACTTCAGTGCTACTGAAGCAACACTCACGGATGATCTTGAAACTCTTGAAGAATATTTTAGAATCTGGAAGCTAAATCCTAATCCGTCTAAAACCAAAGTGGCCTGCTTCCACCTAAGTAATCACTAGCTAATAGAATATTGAACATCTTTCTAATGGTTTAAAACTCCACCACATTGATCATCCACAATAATTGGGATTAGTTAGATCGATCGCTAACGTTTAAAAGCCATCTTTAAAAAAAAACAGCAGCTAAAATTAAAACCAGAGCAAATGTACAGTTACACTGCTGGAACAACTTGGGGAGCCAAGGCACATGTCATGCATACAACTACTTGTCTTTGGTCTATACAGTGTTCCCGTATGGCTAAATAGCATACATACTAAAGCAATTGATGTCCAACTTGATAGAGCCATGAGAGCTATTAGGGGCACTCTCATGGCAACTTTACTTCCTAGGCTCTGGTGATGTGCGATATACTCGTAGCTTCTCCAGAGATAAGACATCAGGAGGCTTTACTCAAAGAATTCAATAAGATCTTGAATGCCCCACACCTCTCTATTGCACAAGATCTCCCACATCAGAACGGTTGCTTAAAATCTGAAAACACTTCTATGTACTGCCTTTCAGTTGAGCATATAAAATTTCTTGCCCAATGCTTGCTGGGCCACCGCATGGAACAGTTTTGATGGACGAAATAAGTTACTTATTAACAATCCATCAATACCTGTAGGTGGAATGAACCTCCCTCATAGGGAATGAACACTGTTGAATCGATTCCGAACTGGTGTGGGCAGATGTAACCACTGATTGAACAATTAGTTTGGCCCGTGGCAGTATTGCTACTAACCATATTACAAACGAATATTACAATAATGAATATCAGCTGATAGTAAAATAATAATTAAGGTTTGATACTTCTTCAAGATAAATGTTTGAGTAGACTAATGTTCTCATAAAAGGAGTCCCCTTTTTACTCCTCACCTATGTCCAGCTATCTATCACTGGATGTGTGACCAAACTAATTATTCAGTCATTACTGCAAATACAAATGGGAATTGAGACTAGATCAGTCAAAATACAAGGTATGTAACCTTCTTCTATTAAATTAAACAAACGTACACTCCTGCATGCTTCACGTGCCAACCCTGTCAGTCGCTGCGCTTGTTACACCCCGGCCTGCGACTTTTGACAGCAAATAATAGTAGGTTAACCGTAAAATCACAATATTAAATTTATTCACAGTATCTACACACTAGTTACAATGATAGCTATTTATTAGTATAAACACCCAATGATATTACTTAGTCTATTTCGAAAATGTTAATTTCATTTGTGTTTCAGCTGAAGATCAATTAAATAAATAAAATAACTGCATTAGATTACCATTTAAACCTCTAGTGGGGCGGAGCCCTACAGTCAGATGTGAATAAAACCATGCTTATAACCTTCCTTTGTTTAATATTATGAAAGAGCTCCTCAATATTACAAACATCGTTATTTAAATACGAACAGATGTAACTTTTGAATTCATTTAAATCTCTCTTTCTCTCTATGTTATTCTTATGGCCAAAAAAGTAATTGGAGAGCTTCTTATACCCTTCAAGGTACAAAATACACATACATTATGCGTATTGACATATAAAATGGTATAACGGTAATCAATTGTTAGTTTATTAAAGAAATATACTATGTGCATCTTTCGAAGATACAATCAAAGAAAAATTGTGCTGTAGGTAAGCAACTTCCCAATACATTTCCTAATCAAGTTATCTATACGTTTTGTATGAATTGAATTCTTAAAACAACACTTTACTTTGAATTACATTACAACTGTACAAGTTGTAGGGTTGCAACCCTGGAGTAATTCTTTTTTTTCTTTTTCCACACTGACAGTGGTTTACATGCTTTACCCATGATACAAAATACAAGATTAACAGAAAAACTTTAATGTTAAAAACTAAACTGTTAAGCACCAGACACTTCACGAATAACACCACAACACTTTGACTGACTGACATGACAATTTTGACAACATAGGTGCGCCTGTTCACTGGAAATCGCTAGCGCTTTCTGTTGGAACGCTTTGCAATAAATGCTGTTATAATAGAACATTAAGAACTAACCTATTTGCATAGCACAAAAAACATTTATAAAAACCCGTGTTTCATTTATTAAAAAAAATGTTTTTTCTGTAACTCAAACGTTCGTCAGTTCTTAACAAAATTCGCTGTTTCCTTATGGGAAATGCTTAATTTAATTTTAGATTTTTAAGTTTTACTTATAAACTAATTAACCTTTATGTACAGGATATTGAACCTTGCTGATATGTCATTCGTGCAACATATTGTACTTCCTATTTGTTTAAGCTCTCATTTTATATGTTTCATTTGAGAGCCCATGTTACATTTAAAAGTTAACTCTTTGTGGTCACATGTCCACAGAGATCCAATCAGCATTGTCTGGTCAGTCATATATTTACTAAGTTGTCTTCTCAGGATACATGTCCATGGACGGAACCCACACTGCCTTGCAGGTCAGATTTAAAGAGACGCCATGACTCTTATTATAAAGGCTTTCAGAGGAACTCAGTGGCGTCTCTTTAAATCTGACCTGCAAGGTAATGTGGGTTCCGTTCATGGACATGTATCCTGAGAGGACAACTTGGTTATGACTGACCAGACAATGTTGATTGGTTCTCTGTGGACATGTGACCACAAAGAGCTAACTTTTAGATAATGAGTTAAAAAGTTATTTACAATAATTTTGTTTGAATTATATAAAAATGAAAAAAAATATTTTTTTAAATACAGTTACATTTTATCCATGCAACAAAATTAAGTTATAAATTTATTTTTGCCAGTGTGGTAGGCGGAAGGCAAGGTTCGAACTCGAACCCGCACTGAACTAACAGATACTTCACTGGTTAAATAAAGTATACACACAGTCCAGCAGGCCTATGTGAACTGGCGAGTGATGTTTAAAAAAAGTGTTGATCAAGGCTTGCATTTGTTGCTTAATTAATTGCTCTCACCAAGCTGGTCGTGACTTTTTATACTTGTTACATTTTATATTTATTTCGTAAATAATTTAAAAAAATTTAACATCTTATAAATTCTTTAATAGATCTTGCACTACTGCACTGTCAAGTAAGTTTAAAGATACTCTTGAACACAAAATCGATTACATGCAAATGGTGGTTTATAAGAAACCGAATTAATTGCTTTACCAAAAGTATGAATTAAATACAAGCTGAGTCATATATTTTATATAAAAATATGAACATTTAAATTAAACAAAACCATATAATGCTCATCTATACATTTATTTACACATAACATCATCACTATAAACGAACATATCGAGAAAATAAATTACTAATATACAAAAGCCATTTAATAATATAAAAACTTATATTTTAAGAAAAAAATCATTTACAGAAGCCCACACCATTAAGTTATATTTATTAAGTAAGGTAAACCAAGAATATAAAAGTAAATTTAATATACAAGGACACTTTGTGCAAAAGTATAAAAACTATATTCAGTAATAAAGCATAACGTGAGTAATACTGTTATTTAAGTACGTAAATGCAAAATAATCTTGTTTCATTGTTGAACAATGAACTTTTGCAGTACAGGATTTAAGACATATTTATTTGATCTTTCCTTTAGGAACTTCTTGCAGCCACTTGGTGGGATTAGCTTGGATTTCCTTTTTAGTCAGTTTGTTTCCGGCACTAATGTATTCGGCAAAAGCAGCTGTGGTATTTGAGGTACTGACTACAGCTTGGACCTCGTCTCCTTTGCAGAAATATGCAGTAAACTTCAAGTCTTTCAGGTCTCCGTCAATCAGTATGTCATCTACACTATGACCATAACCTGTAACAATAGGTACTCATTGGAGTTTTGTTCTATATGAACACAATATATATATATATATATTTTTTTTTTATATACATTTGTTTAGTACTCAAAACACATTAAGTTAAATTTGTATACAAGTGATTTCAAGATTGAAGTCTGTTTTGTCCAAGTTTTTTGGCATTCTGGCTAACAATAAATATAACAAACACAATGTTTTCATTTTATAAACATTTTCGGACAGCTGCCATTTTTGGATGGATAATTTTAGGCAAAATGTGTCTTTTAATCTTGTGTCTGAAATTGCTTTAACTTTCATACAGAATTTCATTTTTGTAACTGATTTTTTTTTGTAAACATCGTATAGACACAGACAGAAATGGATCTAGACAGGACACATGATATATTGCATTATTTGCTCCTTGTGACTTGACAGACAATTCAGTAAAATATGGAAAGGGTGAAACTGGACACGCTATATATTCGTTATTCATTATTAAGACGCCAATTGGGGCGAATAAGTGTGATGTGTCTAGATGAACGAGTGAAGACATTTTTGCTAACTAAGGTTAACTGTTCCTCAGAAAGAGCTATTTATTAATAGACCAATAGCCAGGGCAACTAAGGGACCTACAGCTTTACGTAGAATCCAAACCACATAGTGTTGGCCTGATTTTCAGCTAACTGACATGCCTGACACTCGGTTCCCTTTCCTACACAACATCTGAAACTTGACTACCAGCTACATAGACGCCGTGTCAGTACTAAGAGGGCCGAGCATAGATCCTATCGCCTACAATCACCTCAACACTTTCTCCCTAAGTAGCTGGGTTACAGCACTATGCCACCAGTGCCGACTATGTGTGTCTAAAACATGAAAAAAACTAACTAAAACCATTGTAGGTGTATTAGCTGTATTCATGACCTATTACACTTTAGGTTATGGCGAGATGAGGAATGTGGGATTAAATCATTTTTAATTAAATTATCAGTACAGCTGAATCAATTTGATTCAAAGAAAAAACAGCGGATTTATGATTTGAGAGTAACATTAAAAAATATTATGTCGGATTTATTTTTGTAAACAAAGTTGATTAAGTAAAAACCTAATTTTATCAAGGATTTTAGGTGTATTATAGATAGTGATGTGTGCTGCATAAAAAATTGATGAGATTCCATGCAAAACTAGTCAAAATGGATACACCGAAGGATTTTTTCCTTTTTACTTAATTATAAAAGCATGCTTAGTGTTAAATATATTTAATAATCTCTGGACTCATATTTTAAAATCACTGTAATTTATTGTACAATACAGTATAACCTCGGTTATACGGCCTAATGTGGCGAAGGTCAAGCCAATAAAATACGATAAAAAGCCGGATAGAACATATGTCATAAATAACTTGGTTTATTGGAGAAACACATTTATAAACTGATAACAGACAGCACGCGTATGCGCAGCGCCTACAATTGCATGTGACGCAACACGCTCTGCAGCAATTGAATCGAAATGAACAATGTTAATCACGATCGCCAACTTTGACGCTGCTTTGCAATACAATACGAAAGATATTTTAAAAAAACAATGCCGATTGCCGAGGGTGTATATGTAAAATGAACTCCACTTTCCCTACTCGTGAAATGGACTCTTCCAGCCAGCCACACTGAACAAAAGTAAACAGCATTGCCAGCTCGAATCTTCAGACCATTAAATTACTACACAGTCGCTTGTTTAGAGGGTGACTAGTCAATACAGCGCCTGCAATTAGCTAACTGCAAAACCGAAACACTCGTGTACGACATTTGCATTCCAAAACTGAAAGGCGCTTCAGAGTCCCGTTGTTGCATCAAATTGAAAAGAATTTACTGCATTATACAACCCTAATTATAGACCTAATTTAGTTTGTGTTCAATTTAGTGTCATGCATAGTTATTTTTGTTTTATTATATGTTTTTTTAAATGTTTAATTCAGAGTAAATAATAAGTTAATTTGCTTTATAGTGTCTGGCGTTACTGAGCTACATCGAAAAGCAGGGTCAAAGTAGGGAAATTGTAATTGACGACTACAAGTTTATGAAAGAATATGAAGACCGTACGGATGTTTCAATTCCATTAGTTAGGGCTTGAGAACAAACTTCCTGAGATTCTAAGAAGTTGTAACTAAGATAAATAGTAAGATGGGAGTCATTTAAGACTTTGACAAGTGTATAAGGTATTTTGAAATCTCAACACAACCTACAAAAACAAAACTTATTACCTTAGATGAATTCAAAATATGTAGTGTGGCAAGTAGTCCAGGGCTTTTATTCAGAAAACCCAAGTAGGACACCCAATAGTCTATATGGATGACACAGCTAAGAAAAAACTACAATTTGCTCATCAAAATCGGTATTGCATGATCTTTTTTTACTCTGTGGGACAGCCTCAATTTTAGAATATTGTTAGTACAACTATAAACAATTAAAGGTCATGAGCACAGCTATACGCCTCCATATATAATATTAGAACCGTAAATAAACGGGTAAAAACATAAGTAGTTAATGTATAGTTTGTGAATACATAATTTTTTTACTTCAGTTTACTACAGATGAATTGAATAAAATTATATCCATTTAGGTCTTGTATAATATTAGTGACAAATTTTCCCACAAGAAAGGAAATTTGTTACTTCTAGACCTTCACATTTTTCCCTCAACAAGATTAAATTAAATCAAAAATGCCTTTATTAAAGGTGAGAAGTAACCCCAATTAAGTATTAAATACACTCCATTACATTAAATATAGTCTAATACCTACTTATAAATCTTAACAAAGTACTTGGCTGCAAGCTAATACCGGATTCTCAGATCTGAAATTCAAGACGAGTGCATCATTCAAATCAAAATCAAATTGTGTTTATTGCTGTAAAACTTTAACAAGTACTAAAGTCAGATTGCTGCCAGAAGGCCAAATCAAAAGTACAACAGTTTAGGTGTACTTAACTAAAACAAAATAGATAGAAAAATAACAATCAGGAAAACATTAATTAACATTAAAAAACAGATTAAAATAAGTTTGAAGAGGTTTGTGCCTATGGAACAAGTTAAGTTGATCATATAACTAAAACCCACAAAACAGGATAGGATTATTTTAACATGCACCACAAATCTGCTGCGTTTCTAAGACGTCTCTTAAGCATCTGAACTTGATAGCAAATATAGTGAATATTTTACCAGCATATCGGAAGCTAGTTCCAAAAAGGTTGGCCCAGAAGAACGGCACTGTGTGCAGTGATGTTTTCTTGCCCAGCATGTTCTTGGCGGCAATATGGCCATGGTACTGGGCAACTTGCCAATGCCCTATGGCAAGTCTTTGGTCATTATTCACAAACACCGGAGCAAAAGCGATGTCTCCGCCTGCAAATATGTTCTTCAAACTTGTCTCCAGGTACTACAAACAAGAAACACATTATCAGTGGCGGCCATAGACCCTACGGGGCCCTAGGCAAGTTTATTTTGTGAGACTCTAATTCCAAAAGAAGTGACTTCCAAAACCCCCAACAATTATAATTTACTTAAACCAGACTTTCCATATAATTGTAAAGATATACTTCTTAAGCATTTAGAATGACAATGAATGTAAAAAATCAAACTTAATAATACCCGTAAATCCATGTTCGTATTAAAAAATCAGTAGCATAGCAACCAAGGAATAATGGTAAAACGCCCCATATTTGTTATGTTTACCAAGAAAGGTCGTAGTAATATGACAAAAAAACAATATGCAGTATGCTACCCTACAGAAAATCAGTATGCTACCCAAATATACAAATTTTGCCCATTTTCTCTTTGTTTTTATTTGTCGTTGGCGGAATAGAATTTCAGATTCGTGTTTAGGAGAAATAAGTACGCAAAATGAAAATAAAATATAATACATATCTTTTGAGAGATTAATTTTGGGAGGGAGGGTCGTAATTATGAAAACCGTAGTGGTAGACTGACGACTGACTTATCTACTTTTACCAATTACTTTATTTTAAACAATTACCTTTTGACCATAGAGTTATGAAGGTTTTGAAATAAAATAAAATCGTTAAAAAGGTACAACAAATGAAATATATTTTATTAGTAAATAAAAAGCAAAATATAATATAGACAATTCTATTTCAGGTAATTAATAAACTTAGACATATCATGCAGTGTTAAAAATAACATGCAATACCTTGTTGACTATTGTTCCATTTAGTTATTAAATGATTAGGGAGAAATAGGCCTACTAAAGATTTGAATTAGTTCAATGTAACAAGCAGCAAATAGTAAAAATAATATTAACATCACTGTTATTTCAATTTTCATAGTTATTTAAAAGGCACTTTTCTACTTTTGGCCGCACTAAAGTCATCAATGATAGACGAGTAGTTCAGGTTTGTCAGGTCTCATTCAACTGACAATACTGGCAAAGATGAAAGTCTTTCCTGTGACTTTGATGTGTGTGTATATTTGATTGTAGATCTTAAATAGGTTTTTATTAATTTCAATTTTGAGAATGACCTCTCAGCCGATGCAACTGCCATAGTGTGGTTAACAAATTACGAATGGCAACAAAAAGGTTGGGGTACACATCAAATAACCTTTATGATGCCACATATTTGTTGTGGCCACAAAGTTAAGTTGCCACAAAGTGTAAGTTGTGAGATATTCTTGGTCCTTGAAAATTAAAAAAAAATCTTCGTCAACCCGTCCCATTGCGGATACGTTGCCTCAAGTGCGGGGCCCTCGCTGCGCGGGGCCTTAGGCGGCCGCCTATTTCGCCTAATGGACGAGCCGCCTCTGCACATTATAGTATACTTTGGTAAATTATTGACCCGAAACAATATGCACTTAAACATAATTTGCAAGTGGCTTAATACAACTAGTACTAGTGATAATAAAATTAAGAGTACTTCTAACAATCTTGATAAACAATAACTCTACTTAGCCACTAACAGAATGATATAAAAGTGTCATCAGAGTGAGTAAATACCAATCAGCTTTTTAAATATCTGATTAAATAATACATTACTTACAATAAATTGAACTGCTTTTGGTTAGAACTGCTTTATGGGCATAGATCTATATATTGGCAACAGATCGCAGCTTGATTAGGGCTTACAGAACATGTCTTACTATGAAAGTTATTCTGAAACAATTCAAAAGCTATACCACATATAGCTTTCGATAGTTTGAGAAGTCAGCTGGCTGTAACTGGTGCTGCATTCAATGTAAAAAGGTTACATCTATCCCTCTCCCCTAGTCAGATTTGTATTTATTTTCCTTGCTATAAAATAATTTTAATCATATATTTTTGAAGTTCATTAGAACTTGAATCTGAAACAACTACTGGCAACTGACTTGGAAAGGGCCAGTGGCTCCGAAATATTTCACGGACTAGATATGTTTTTGTGTTGTGATAGTGTTTATATCTACATTTATGTACGCTGCATTACTTTAATTTTTTACTGAAATTTACATGAAAAAATTTGTTGTATATATAAATACCATCATACTCACCTCGTTCTTTAAATGTCTGGGACAAATCAATTTTTATAGCATAGTAATAATATTACAAATTCTTCAAAGAGATGATAAATGTAACTTTAGGGGGAAAAAATTACTATAAATCTTCTTCCCGACGAATTTTAAAAAGCCTCACAAAAAAATTAAAATTAACATGAAACACAGCGTCTTTTCTTAGAACTGGGATAAGAAATAAAGTAGTGGTAAACAATTTATGGCAAATTTGTCCTTAGTCTGAGTGACGGAGACATTCTTATTTGACACTTTCTAATTCTTATTTGGGCATCTTATTAACTAATATAATTGACCGAATCATTTTTAATTTCCCGGTTCCACAATAAAATAAGCTTATTCCAAGTAGTGTTACAGTATTCTAAATGTCAGGCTGTGGACACCATGTAATGTTATATTTTCCTTTTAAAGGATGTCTCATTCAATTAAACTTTAAATTTGAAACAGTCAAACCTAAATTAAAAAAAGAAGGGTAGCAATCAGAGGAAAGAAGACAAGTACACAGTCAAAGAATGAAGGAATTTCAGGGAAAAAGAAGAAAAAACTCTCAAAGATTGAATGCTAAATTAGTTTCCTCATGGGCCTCAGTGAATCGAACATAAATAATAATAATATATAAATAAAAAAAGCGCATTTACCAGTAAATGTAATCCATTAATCACACTATTATTATTTATCAGTTTGTGTTAAATGCCTTATGCACAGATTCCCAGAAGTATTACCTCCTCAATTGTGATTCTCAGTCGACATTTCTGTTAATGACACATTTATCCACTTAATGCTCATTCCAAAAACACTTTAGTTAAATTTACATAAATTTATTTCTTAGAGAATTATTTAAGGATTTTTTTTTAAAATATAAAAATATGACATTCAAATATTAGTAATTGTATAGTTTATTCTGAAACTTTTTATTTCATTAAACTCAATAATTATTAATTTATGACCATAATGTGGTACCCTAATGGGCACCAAGCTGAACTAAAAAATATCATTCCTTGCACTATATGTTCTGTTATATCCAGCCTTTTTCAATATTCAAATTTATTTTTATGAAAATATTTCTTTAACCCTAGGTTAGATGGCAATTAAAGAGATTTTTGCCTATGTATAATTTCCTCCAATCTTGTATTTTAAAGAGAATAGCAAATTAAACACCCATAATAAATCCATAATTAAATATATTATTATATTTAGGAGTAATTAATTGTTATTATAAGACATTTTTATTTCAATCTTTTTAATTTGCTAAAATGTGTTCATCAAAACTAATATGAACGAACTGAAAAGTTAGATTAATGTTCCTCAGTTTATGTACCTCATCAGTTGGAACGGCTCCTTCAGCGTTAACAGAGACATTGGACCCTTCAAGGAACTCTGTGTTGTAGGTGGAGCCTACTACTAAAATGACAATGTCGGCTGCTAGTTTACTTACCTCATCAGTTGGAACGGCTCCTTCAGCGTTAACAGAGACATTGGATCCTTCAAGGAACTCTGTGTTGTAGGTGGAGCCTACTGCCAAAATGACAATGTCGGCTGCTAGTTTACGACCATCAGTTAGTAGAGCATGTGTTACTCGTCCGTTAGATCCTTCAAGCTTGCCCAGTGTCATATTTGATTCCAGGATAACACCTTTTTCCTTGTATATACCTGCGATCCGCTCACTGATGGCTTTCCCAAACAACTGCAGTGGAAGTGCAGTCCGCATCACCACTGTTACTGATTTTGCTCTTGGCAAACATGATGCAGCTGACTCCATTGCTAAATTGGAATGAAATAAATTATTAGGCTGTATTATGAACCTATTCAATATTCATTGAAATCTGTCAAATTAAAAAAATGTTTAATTTTCTTATTTTTGACTGAGCTCACATGTATTACAATAATTATGTATTTTGGTTTGCCAAAATCCAGATTGTGGATAATGATAAACTACTTTTTACACAGTTTGATCTATTTTTTTTAATCAACCAGCAAGAGAAACTTGGAGAAGTGCATTTGTCTCCCAAATCACATGAGTTAAGTAAGATATATGTGATAATCTCATAAATGATTGGTGCAACCATTCCATAACATTTATTCTACCCATTGCTTTGTTCTATTTTCTCTCTGATAATAATGAGCTAACACTTAATGCTAAAATATTTGATTTTGTGGTTAATTTTAAATGTTTGTTGCTTTCAGTTCACTACTAGCAGTTCATGAAAATGTGTGTCTGAAGAGCGAATTTGATATTATGTTGTTGCATAAGTTTAGATAAAAAAAAGTCAACAATAAATAGGGTTAGTGAACCAATGTGTTCAGGTGGTTTCAAGCGTTTTAAACTACTTCCTATTTTCTTGTTATTTCTTCATCATAAATTTCTTTCTGAAGGACTAACAGTACATGCTGAGTACCTTACAGTTTTCAAGTGTTTAAGAGGTCATGTGCTACTGAATTTTATTCAAGGTGATGGATGGATCTTCCACCATGACAATGCATCTGTACATTTAGCACTGATTGTTCACCAGTTTCTGGCAAAAAATTCAATCACCCTCCTGGATCATCCTTCTTATTCGCCAGATCTCGCCCCATACCACTGTATGTTTGTGACCCTATGTAATTACATGTCACAATCAATACCTGCAAAAAAGTGGCTCAATGGTAAAGGCTTTGGACTGCAGAAGGCAAGGTCCAAGCTTTGAATCCCCACTGAGGCAATGGTCGGTACTTCAATCGTTAAATAAAGTTTAAGCACTGGCCGGCAGGCTCATGTGAACCGGCGAGTGAAGTTTTCTTCCACGAGATTTTTGTACTTCCTATTTTCAAAATGCAAAAGTGTGATGAGGGGACATCACTGGGAATATTTAATAATGGGAATATGTAATAATGTAACAATAAAGCAAGAAACAACGAGAAAACTAAAAAGCCTAACTGCCGAGGACTTCCAAGGTTGCTTTGAACAGTAGAAAGAAGACAGAATAAGTGCATAGCTATGAATGGAGAGGACTTTGACGGGGACAAAATCAATTTTGACTAATTTTGCAAAAGAAAAGTTCTAAGGCCTCAGTTTGCTTATTTATTGGACAGACCTTATAACGCTCTAGAAATGTGAGAGAACTGACTAAACGTTTGTTTTTGTGATTTTTCCATCAGCGTTTTTGGAACCTAGCTCAAGCATAACGTTTGGTACTTCAAACATCTGTCACGATTTCATAAATCACACTTATTAACACTAAAGGAAACTTGCTATTTAACGATGAAATCATAAAGCGTCTGTTCTCACTGTATTTTTCATTAAGTTATCAGTAACGATTGAAGGTTGTCCACTTCATTCCTCATCATGTACATTTGTACAGCAATTTATAAATGCTCTCACCCATTTCCATCACATCCCATCACTCATTGTTGTGCCATTTGCACATTACAATCGTCTCTCTCGGATAGTTCAGTCTTCCTCTGTGTTTCTTTACTTCTGTGTCTTTGTTTTTGTTTTCCGTGATTTCATTTCTGTGTTCCTGTTCGTCTGTCTTGTTCGCCGATATTGAATTTTTTCGGAGCTACATATTTATATTATGCTGAAAATGTTTTATTAGGCCTAATCTATTTTGATTTCATTTTATTGAAACTTTTTCTACTGTTGTAATTTGTTGACCTTGATTTATTTTTTATTTATTTTATTGCCTTGTGGCTATTTATAATTATATTTATAAATTTCTGTAATTATTGATCAAGATTTAAGTACCTTTTCACAAACAATCAACAGCCCGTTTTGTCCATAAATGTTTTAATTTTTGTTATTTGTCAGTTAATGCTTTTGAATTTTAAATTTTTTTAATTTTTATGCTTTCAACTTGTGTTTTTTGTTCATGTGTCCTCCTGAGTGTGGTGCCTTTGCACCAACCCTCGGTGGGCTCAGTTTTGATTTTACAAGGACGGGTTGCATTGTGTTTCTCTAGAAATCATAGTGAATGTCAGTTGCTTTCACCCCTTTAGCGTTAAGAAAACGTTTCATAGCATGTACTTCACAGTTGGCATCATTTTCAATTGGAGGAGGCATTTTATTAAACACTCATAAACAACCTTAAACAGAGTACAATCATTTTGTAATGATGGCTGTGGCTTGCCAACAGATAGCGATATGCATGCATAGATGTGCTGTATGCTGACCGCAGTGCAACAACAGCGACATTCAAAAATGGTAATTATTTTTAAAATGTGCCTCATACATAAATGACAGATTACATTTTTTCCTTCAGTTAGTCTCAAAAAAGTTTTAAGACAATAACTTTAGTTTATCATCCAACCAAAAATATCTATAATCTGTAAATACAGAATTATGTCCAATTTAAACAACTGTAAGTATATTTTTCTGACGTTACTTTAGTTAGTAATCCTTAAATACCAAAAGTTCATGCACATTATCACCGATCAAAAGAAAAATAAGTCAATTAGAACAGGCATCCAAACACCCTTTGTTTTCTTGCGTGATAAGCAAGTTGAACACAGTCAGCATCTGTTGATTATATAGGAGTGAGTTTAGATAATCTGGTGAAGGTGATACAATCTATTTTGGTAAAATAAAAGGAAGCCAATGTTACTTGTCAGGTATAAGAGAAATATCTGATAACTACAGCTTGACACAAAGAAAACAAAACTTATCAAAAGAATCTGTAAAAAGCCAATGGTTATAAAAAAATACAACTAACTTATTTATAGCTAGGTTCAATCTGCGATCAAAATTGCTACAGAGACTAACACAAAAGTACTGGATAAAATAAATTCTATAATCTTGGTCCGATGAATGTGTTCTACCACAGTGTTATAGCACTTCAGACGTTTTAACAGATCAGTAAAAAGCAATACAAATAGATGTGGCTTAAATCCTCTTTGAAAACTTGTTGAGCTCTCATTAATAAATATTTTTTGTTTAAATTACAATATTTGGTTTTTAATACTTTAAAAGTAAAGTTCTGTCCTATTTTATTGATAAATACGTTTTGAATGCTATATAGCTTTATATTTAATTTTTTGTTTGTAAACAGCAAATAATTTGGCATAAATAAGAAGACTTGCCAAAAGTTAACATTGTATATCATGGTATTCAATAGGGATTCAGTGACAAATTGTTGATCCAAATCTGAGTTTATATTTTGAGATTCTAATTAAATGTAAGTAGATATAACTATATCAACCCCATAAAAAATCAAACAATTTAAAATTTCTGATAAATTGGAGTAGTTATAGAAGTTAAAAACTAACCGACAAAAGATGATCCACTGATGACTACATGTTTATCCTTATTAGTGCCCAGGGCGTTGACAAGATTTAGAGTGTCATCAATGTTCCTCATGGTAAATACATTGGCTAAATCTACACCATCTATTTTCAGCTTTCTTGGTCTGAAAATTACAAAAGTTGTCAAATAATTTGATTGTTTTATATGACAATCCAGTAGAGACATTCTTGTGTTTTACTAGGTGAGTTTCATGGAACAAGACCCAATTTTACAATTTTTGAAGTCTTATAACTTCTAATATGAACTTTATTGCTATTTGAATATGATGTAAAGGAATTTAAACTTACAATATTTACAAAATTGTTTAACTTGCAAATATTAACACATGAGAATTTCTATAATACAAAAGAGCAAGAGAACAAAATTGAACTATTTGATAAAATGTCAGCAATGGGATGGAGTGTTTGTTTTAAATTGTTCACATTTCATTTTTAGTTTGAACAAAACATCAGAAGTTTAAGAGTAAATTTTGATTCCTTATTTTATTAGTTGAATTGTCTATTGTACAATGTTTACCTAAAATGATAATAATGTCAGAAATTTGGATTAAAAATAATGAGATACAATTTTATGTAATTCCAAATTATATTCTTTTTATTAAAACAAATAAAGAATACAAAGCCAGTGGAAGACAACTGAATTTATATTTTTGTACATAAAGATATAGATGATTTTTTAAAACAGTCCCAGTTAATTTTAAAACAGCTTATGTTATTTATAATGCTTTATTTCAGTATTTTGGGTTGTAAAATTCATTTAATGGCTATTTAAAGAAGGCACCAGTATCCTGTATTAATGTTTATTGACGAACTAGAAATATTGAACACTGAAATTTAGTGTAGAAGAACCTTATGTTAAGACAAGTAGAAATATGGTGATTATGGGAGATATGAATATTAATATATTAGATGACAATTCTGTATTGATGATTACAAATTAACATTGGCTTGTAATGGAATAGCATCATTAGTTTGTGTACTAACAAGGGTTAGTGGAGATTCAAAAACATGTATTGATCACGTTTTAGTTAAATTTATAAATAAAGATAAACTCAAAATCGAAGCATCAGTAGTTGACATCTGTGTGAAAGATCACTTAAGACGGCTTTGTGTTTGGTTATAGAGTTGTTGACGGTCAAGGCAGCGCAGCCTTCTTATCATATCAACAATGAACAGCTGATTGCCGGTCTCGAGTCAGCGGACTGGAGCAATGTTTATAAACAGCGAAATGTCTCTCTTGCTTTCAATGTTTTTTATGATATAATAAATTCTATTATTTTGAATTCCAAAAATATCACAACTAATAAAAAACCAAAAATTGATAAATTCAAGCCTTGGATTGATGAATCTACTTGTAAACGTATAAGAATTAGGAATAAATTATTTAAAATAGTCAAGAAAAATTCCCATGACGAGGAAATCATAAACTCAGAGAATTCCGAAATAAATTGCAAAGTGATATTCATGTCTTAAAAAGTAATTATTATTCTAGGATCTTCGAGAATTGCAATGGTATTTCTAAAATGACATAGAACACTATTAAGGAGATAATAGGACAGCAAAAATGCAATGAATCTGCATTATTCTTGAAAATAGATGGATCTGGAAACAGTTGCTAATAAATTTAATGAGTATTTTTTATCTATTGTTGAAGAAATCAGTAAAAAAATAACACAACCCAGTAATAATGAATTTATTGAATTAAAAAATCGTTTCAAGCAAAAGCATATCACACAATCAATGTTTTTGAAACCAGCAACATTAAATCACCTTATAACAGCAATTAATTCTTTAAAACATGGCACCTCTCCTGGACTTGATGGTAAAAATACTTTATTCTTTAAAAAATTCCATAGTAAGTTTTCAACTGTTCTGCTCTAAATCATAAATTTAAGTTTTGGAATGGAAGAGTTCCCAGAAAAATTAAAAGAAGCTGTAGTTATAACAATAAAGAAGAAAGAATCCAAGACATGTTGTAGTAATTATAGGCCAATATCATTGTTGTCATCATTTGCAAACATTTTTGAGAAAATAATAAAACAAAAATATTAAGCTTTCTAGATATCTCTTTTTTCAGTAAAAATCAACAAGGATTTAGAAAAGGAATGGGTACAGAAATGGCTCTACTTGATTTCATGGATAGTGTAGCTAATGGATAAACAGTAAGAAAAAAATGGCTGATGTTTGTCGCAGAACTGTACAATAACAAATAGTCGGAATCAGGTCTACAAACTGTCAGCCTGCAGTGAATTAAATACTCTAGCCAAAGAAACAAATTGCAATATTGTAGGTCCTTTGGTTGTTTTATAAAAAATGTGTTTGTATACCCTTGTTTGAGTGTTCTTTCAAAAGCCAGTATTGGTGTGTTACAAGCTGTTGTAAAAAGTTGTAATAAATAAATTATTTATTGGGATATAAACAAATAAAAAATTGGGTAGAAAGAAAGTTCTTGTGTCGGTTGGTACCGTCTCGAGGAAATTTTGTGCTGTACATTGGCAATGGTTACGTGACAATGATGATGTAGAAGAACGGCCATCAGTTTACGTTTAGCCATTTTTGTCTATACACAACGCTCTCTCGACCGCTCGTATTTACCATAATAAGTGTAGTGAATTGAAATGAAATGAAAGTGTAGTTTAGTGAATAGCGTATATAATATATAATATATTTTAGTGGAAGTGACAGTGCATAAAAGCAAATAAGTTTTAGGCATTGTTCAACAAGTCCTACCAATAATCAACATTACATTATATTTATATAAAAGCACTAGCACTTACATAAATATATACAACCATGTATATATTTATGTAGGTACTAGCCTAAACATTTATTTTTGATCCAATTTGATCAAATAAGACATATAAAAATATGGTATTAGTTTAGCATTCTCATAATAATCTAAGATCTTGAAAAAAAATAATATGTATTATTTGTGTTCGCTCAAAATGACGCTTTTATTTTATTTATTGACAATAAATAACGTAGTATGTTATTATCCTATGTCGAAACTTTATTTTTGTCACAAATATAATTATTTTGAATAAAAAAATAGTATAAAATTTCTATTCAGAAATATCTGTTTTATCAGTTTTTGTTCTCAGAAAAAACCTTAAAAAATATTAATATTTTATACTATGATTACAATATGCACAACTTTTCAAGAGCCATTTACACAATTAGCGCACACTGACTTTTGGTGTTATAAGTTTTATACTTTTTGGAATATATTCATATATTTTACATTTCTTGTAGGTAATAGATTGTAGCAAAGAACAATCTACAATGAACAATACATTTCTTGTACATGTAGCAAAAAATTATTAATACCCCTAATTTATGGATTGTTATATAATTTTTTACAGAATTTGTCGTTTCCATTTTTATTTTCCACAACAAACTAAAAATATAAAACTTTGTATATGGGTACAATATGACTATTTTTCCTAAACAAAGTTTTCTTGTCTATTCAATGGTAATTTTTTAAAATTTTTACATGTAGGCCTACTATTTGATTACCTACAATGATCATACTGTAACTCTGCACCTTTTTTTCATTTTTGCATTCTATGTAGACAAACAATTTAAAAAAAAACTAGTAGGTTATATAAAATGTAACAACCTATAATTATAGTGCATAAAATAATAAACAATTTTGCTACCTTGGAATTATTTACTAAAACCTTTTAGTGCTCCTAAGAAGGGTTGTAAGTTATAATTTACGTACAACATTTTAAAATTTGTTCAATCTTTTATAGACAATAATTATTTACTATTTTTTTTAGGTCAGGTTAAAGGGCACTATAGTTCGAATAAAATAACTTTGGTACTGGCGGAACGCTCTCGCTCCACTGGTCTGAAATGACAAAACTCTGAGCTTTAATTTGCAGTCAAACTTAAAATAAGTAAGCAAAAATTTTCAAACTAATTGTATAGTATCCACCAGTTTATATTCTTTAAGGAAAAATTATGCCGGAGATTTTTCTTGAGCTAAATTGCTTTTTATAGCGATATTTGTATTTAAAAACAGGGTTTTATGAGTGAAATTGGGCGTGAGTCGTCTTCAACCTGTCACTGTAGCAAAAATAATAAGAATAAAATAATTTATTGTGGTTGGATGACAGTTTGATTAATTGTGATTAGTTTGGTAAAAGTCTCATTTAATAATTCAAACAGGTTAATGAGAAATTAATTTTTTTGTAAAACCTTGCAAACTCGGAAACAAAAAAGGCTAGACAAAATTTATTTGAGCAAACATTAACTGTGTTATTTATGTATAGTTAAAATAATACTGTGGTACTAATAAAACATGCGGGAAAATAATGAAGAGTTGATGAAGTAAACTCATAGTTCGTTTACATCTAGGCTGTGTCAGACGCGTTAGGTATACTCTGCTCAAGGGAAAGTGTAGACTGAATATTCAGTCCAAGCGTAAAACGAATTCCGATCGACGATATTTCCAGATAAGAAATGTTTCTCCAGTAAGAAATAAGGTAAGTTAGTTGACTTTTGACTTTGAGGTGTGTTCGTGTTCAGTTCTTTATCGATTTAACAGTGCTTCGTATAGTTTAATCACTAGTTTGTTTTTATTACAGTTATTTAGTTTTAGTGATATAACACGTTTTTATTTATTTAGATGTGACAATAATGCTATAGGATTCAGTGTGTATATAATCAGTGTTTATTGCAATTATAATACTTAGGCTCTTTCAAATTTTAGGAAGTGTTCTATTAGTAGTTGACAAGAAATGTTTGCAATGGAAGAGGCAAGAGCTGAGCCAGTGACTGTACATTGTGCGTGTGGTATCACTGCCGCCTTGTTGACAATTGAGTTTTGAAAACTTCTGAATCTTTCTTCCTAATTCAAGAAAATTCTATTTAATACGAGAGTACGATTTTAGTGTCACTTAAATAACACAATTAATTTAGGTTTAAAGAAATTTTATCTAGCGTTTGTCATTATCGAATTTACAAAGGTTTACAAAAAAATTAATTTCTCATTAACCTGTTTGAATTATTAAATGAGACTTTTACCAAACTAATCACAATGAATGAAACTGTCATCCATCCACAAGAAATTATTTTATTATTATTACTCTCGCTACAGTAACAGGTTAAAGACGACTCACACGCAATTTCACTCATAAAACCGTGTTCTTAAACACAAATATCGCAATAAAAAAGCAAATTAGTTTAAGCAAAATATCCAGCATAATTTTTTCTTAAAGAATATAACATGGTGGACACTATACAAGTAGTTTGAAAATTATTGCTTACTTATTTTAAGTTTGACAGCAAATTAAAGCTCAGAGTTTTGTCATTTCAGACCAGTGGTGCGTGGCCGTTCCGCCAGTACCAAAGTTATTTTATTCGGACTATAGGCCAGGAATTAGTATATTGGAGAGATAGGACATCAGCAAACTTGCCTTAGAAGACAAGTTCACTAACACCCTCTCTACTCACCTGAAGAAGATGCTAGTGGCATTGAACATTTGTGAGATTATGTGTTTATTTTGTGTATGTTACTACTAGTCTGGTGTTAGTGAATTTGTCTTCTAAGGTAAGTTTGCAGATGTCCTATCTCTCAAATATACTATTTTTTTGTTGTTGTTGTAAGTTTTGATGATAGTATGTGAAAGTAGTTTTTGAGAAGAAAACGAAATGATAAAATTTAAATTTGGATCATATTTAGTATTTTTTATGATTTTTACACAAAAAAGGTTGCGAAGCGCTGAAAAGGAGCACTTTGCAGTTGGGAGTTCATAATGGGTCACCTAGTATTCACCATCTAGCGTTAAGCAAAAAAGTGCTCGTTTTGGTATAAAAATGTTTGAACTTCCTGATTGCAAAAATAGTCATTGTTCATTAACACCCTCTGTAGGTTCAGGCGCACACATTTATTTTCATGAAATGAAGACTAAAGTAGGATGTAGTAGTAAAGTGGTTTTGACTCTAATGTAACCGATGTTCGGTACTGGTAAAAAATTAAACATGTCTTGCCTCCTCTTGTTGAGATACTTAAAGAAAATAAATTTTGTGGGGACATGCCAACCTAACAAAGACAGTCTAAAAAAAAATAAAGAGCCCTACAATTGAATGTGAATAAAACTACGCTTTAACTTTCCCTGGCTTCCATTATGAAATATCTAACCTCCTCAATATTACAAACACCATTATTTACATTCTAACAGATGTTAAAACTTTTGGAAATCATTGTTTACATTTTAACAGCTGTAACTAAGATTAATTTGATTCTTTCTCCGTGTTAATCTTATGGCCTTTTTGGCCATACTTTTTACATACTTTGACAGCTTGCCATACTCTTCAGTGTGAAAATATTGAAGATTTGTTTAATTAATATATATAATATTAAATTTGTTTGAAAGTATAAAAACATCACTACTATAATTGTATTATTTCAAAATGTCATTTATGTTTGAGTAATCAAAATAATGTCAGTCTCAATCTACCGTTCACAACCTTTTTCAAAGCTAAAGCTTGATTTCAGCTTGACCAAAAAACCTCTACAACTAAGTATGCATACCAATTCAACAAAATGAGCAGATTTTCAAACTTGTTATCTAAATATCTATCCCCCCCAAACTGGTGAGGGATAGATGTGTACCACGGGAGGCCAAGGTGGCTATGTTTAAGACGTATTAAAAACCTATGGTGACATATGCAGCTGAAACGTGGAGAATGTTGGAAAAGGAATGGAGTAGGGTACAGGCTGGGGAAATGAGGTTCTTGAGTGGCATCAAGGGCAAATCATGAAGAGATAGGGTCCATAATGATGTGATAAGAAGAGTTTATGGAAGAGAGTGTGAGAATGAGTGTGGAAAAGGTAAGGCTGAGATGGTTTGGGCATGTTAAGAGGATGGGCCCAAAGAGAATACCTAGGAGATGAAAGTGGAAGGCCGGAGGCCCAGAGGGAGACCGAGAGGAAGGCTGGATGAAGAAGAGCTGATTTGGAGAGAGGAGTGGAGTTCTGTGGGAGGAGATGCTGAGAGAGGAGCTGTGGACAGATGTGGCTGGAGAGACTTGGTGAATACCAAGACCCAGGAATTACTGGAACGGGGACTTGATATGTATGTATGTATCTAAATATTTGTTAAACTTATTATCATTTTGGTAACTTTGGTGATTCGAACATTATATTTGTGCTTCATAAATGGAAAATTAAACATAATCTGGACTGTCTGTATGAACTGGTTTATTTAAAATAAAGGAAATTGTAAACAAATTTTTGAAGGAAATTTCAATTATATAAATAATTATAAAATCTACTTACTGACATCCAGTAGCAATGAAGAGCTTATCAAATTTTACCATCTCACCATTGCTTAAGTGCACTTGTTTTGTAATAGGGTCAAGTTTAGAGGCAGACACGCCTTTCTTCACTTCTATGTTATGTTCCTGAAATCACACATAACAATTATGCTTCATTATGATATATTAGTCAAGTTTTATCTTACCCCAATTTAGTTTTGTAACTTACTAATATTAATTTAGAATGTGTACTTCTTATTGACCCTTTAAGTATTAATGAAACCCCTAACTTTCTCTTAATGCTGTCAGCGCAATTAATATTACAAGTGATATAGAAGGGTGGTGTAAGATGAAACGGGTATCAATTTTAAGACTATATTAAATACCTTATAGAAGTCATCACTTCTCAGAAGTATCTTGGCTGGTTCTGAGTCAAATACCTTGGACACTTTGATACGATCATAAGGGTTATAAGGCTCTTTACATATCATTATTATTTGTCCATCATAGCCATCCTGCCTCAGGGTCTCAACACACTTAGCAGCTGCAGCTCCTGGAACAGAACATTTGAAAAATCAATTTTTAAACATGATTCATTAGCTTGCATATAAAGATTGTAAACACTTGTAAAATATAATTTTGTATTAGTGAACTGTTTTATTTGATAACAATTTATTTATTTTATTAAATATCTCTGATCATATAGTACACCTTCCAGCCTAACTGCAAATACAATCTTAAAAATTGTTGGCATAAACCTTATAAGTCATATATATATATATATATATATATATATGACAATACAACTGTACGTGTATGGGTTGGGTGGGCGGGTGGGTCAATACCACTGTACGTGTATGGGTGGGTGGGTGGGTCAATACCACTGTCAAGCCTCAGGATAATGTTGGTAATCTTATGAGAAGGTTGATTCTTTGTTGTATTTTCAAGAATTTAATGTAGTATGTTAACTTTGTTTGCAATTCAGGGGGAGAAAGACTCCAGTATGAAATGAAAACTACTTTATTTTGTGAGGCAAAGTTAGAACCATTAGGTCTTCTCTTATACTTAACCTCTTAAAGGAAATCTAATAACATTTACAATAAGAATATATAATGACTTCATAGATGTCCACTTTTGCTAATCACTCTGCTTATAAATCAAACAGTAATAATTATAATGATATATTAAATATTCTACTAAAAAATTTAACACCAAAAATAAAGAACATAAAAATTAAAGAGAAAAAAATAAACATTATTTCTGTGTTTAATTACAACAAACAGACATCATACACCGTAAAAACTCATTCTGGTGATGGAAAAATATGTGCACTTTTCTCAGCCACAAAATAAATTTTATTGTTTGTTAGCAGCCAGACTAGAAGGTGTAAGGTGGATGATAAGTATTGCTGTATAATCCGGTTCGACAATTAGATAACAATAACAACTATTTACAAGATGAAATTACAATTAATCAGAAGCGCCTTTCAGTTTTGAAACGCAAATGTCGTAAACGAGTGTTTCGGTTTTGCATTTCGCAAATTGCAGGTGCTGTATTGACTATTCATCATCTCTCGACAAGCATTCGCTTGTTATTGTTTAATAATATAATAATGCGCCTGAAGATCCAAGCTGACATTGTTGTTTACTTTTGTTCTGTGTGGCTGGCTGGAGGAGTCCATTTCCCAAGTGGAGGAAGTGGAACAGTTCATTTTACGTACACACCCTCGGCATTGTCAGTCTGTTGTTTATATAGTGGAGTGAACATATATTCTCCTTTTTTAAGCAGTGGTTTTTATAAGTGAGTAAGTGTTTTTCAGCCAAGATAACTGAAATAAAAAGGAAAAAAGTGGTTGTAACTATAGAAGAAAAACTTTGTGCGATTAGAAGACTTGACTCGGGGAATCAGCCAAAAAGATCGCTGCTAAGTTAGGGGTGATAAACATAGTTCGTTTCATCACATGCAATTGTAGGTGCCCTGCTTACATGTGCTGTCTGTTATCAGTTACTAAACATGTTTCTCCAATAAAACCAAGTTATTTAAGACTTATGTTTTATCCGACTTTTATTGTATCCCGCTTGACCTTTGCCACATTAGGCCGGATAAAAAAGGTTGTGCTGTACATTGATTATAAAAACATAGGTGCATTATTTTGTACTACATCACAACAGAAACAGAAATAAAAAATCCTAAAACCAACCTCCACCAATGATGACAAATTTCTTTGACTTGTTTTTCAACTTGCACATCCCTTTCACTCGTTTGTTCTCCTCGAGCTCAGACTTCTTTGCTCTAACCTGTATCTTACCACCATGGAGAATTTCGACATGATATTTTGGAATGCTATCAAGACCTGGGAAATCTTCAATGTCACCTGAAATATTAAGGAAAATTACAATCATTGTTTGTCTTTATTTTGTGTTTAAGAATTAATTTGAAGGAAGTGAGATATCTTGTAATTTAACCTAGACCCGCTTTTCAAAGCATATATGCTGATTTGGATATTCAAAAATTAATTTTATGTAAAAACTCTAGTAAAGGAGGAAGCTGCAGGAGATAAGGATTGTTTTATATTAAAATAATTTCTTGTTAAGGTATAACATATTCAATCATGAAAGTGTTGTGACAATTTGGGCTGAACATTCTTTGAATTACAAATGTAACCAGATTAAATATTCTTGTATGAATATAAATTGTAACTAAATATGATTGGTGCTGTGTGAGAGATGCATGAAAATTTTTGTTTAACAACTTGCCTTAATTTTACACGACAGGACAAAAGTATGCCTATTTGCTAATGAAGCTTCTGATGCACTTGCCAAAAGACAGGAACTGATTAGTTGCAAGTTAACCCTTGCAGTGCTATGGCATTTGGTTGACTAAAATGCCCATAAGTGAACCTAATTCAGCAAAAAATGCAAAGGTTCACATAAAACATATAATATTTATTGAAATAAATACCTTTATAAATCTGTTGTTATTTAGCTTTGCAACCATTTGGAACAAATATATAGCTGCAAAGGTTTTATCTTAATTGAAATAAAAATCAAATGAAAAAAAAAAAAAAAAACAATTTTGTAAACCTACTTATATCTTTATTCTTAGTTCTTTTTCTTATTGAGACTGGCTTGACACATGCATGCAACAACTAGGGTCCGATGATTTCACAAATATTGAAGAATATTTCACTTGTAGATTGATTTACAGCTATAAGTGAGGGACAGAGAGTAGAAGACAGAGTAACACTGCTAGTAAAACATCAGTGAAATAATATCACGCTGTAGCTACTAATGGCAAAATAGAACATCAACTTTGAAACACTTATGTTCAGGAAAAGACAAAGTCATTTTGCATCTGTAAACTTTATATGTGCTTAAATGGAGAGGTAGGTAAGTGTCAGGTGGGCAGATGTCTATTTGTGCAGAAAGCCTGGTGTGAAATTCCATGTTTTCATAGATAATCAGAAAGAATAGACAAGGTTTTTGGACTGATTATCAGAAATCATGGATTTACAGATTTAATATTTCAAACCCCAGGTGGTTATCATCTATTAACCCTTATCACGCGGCATACAGATATATCAGTACAATGAAAATAGCTCTAAACGCGGAATACTGTCATATCCGTATTGATGTATTTTTTAGGTTATTTTTATTTAATAGTACACTACATAACCGGAAATGGGTACAAAAGCCTTTAAATGCTTATTTATAGCCAACCGGATGCAAGCTGGTTTAATTTCACACAACAGGAAGTTAGAAACAGCTGTTATGCTATTTTCATTGCCGTGACGACTGACGCATAGCGCGGAATGCGGATATAACCGGATCTCGCTAGACAGTTCGCCCGCCAGTGCCAGTGTCGCCAGTCACAGCCAAGAGTCTGTCTACTTGACATCACTAAGCTTTTGTTTACATCGTTGTAGTTATTCTTTGGTTGGTTTGTTTCATTTTATTGTGTTCATTTATTGCCGGGAAACTATTTTTGCAAGACCTGCACGGAACATCCCACACTTCAACCTGACGGATGTTTTGAAGTGTATCATACTGTCTAAAACTACTAACTAATCCCATTACTGTATTATAGTTTATTTGATAACATATAATGAGATTGTTTTTCATTTTATTTTATATTGTTTAAATTTAGACTAAAGTTATTGTACTAACTGAATATATAGCAGCGTATTCCATAAAATTGTTTTAATCATTATGTCATATTACAAAATGTAAAATTAAATAAATTTTTATGAAATGGCTATTTTTTATTACTTAAAGGTCCATTAAGTGGAAAATAAATTAAACTTTTGAAAAAAATAAAATTAAAAAAATAAAATTAAATGCACGCTATTGAGACCTAGGCCAAATTTTATTCAGCGCTTTAAGGGTTAATAAGATGATTGATGCTGAACATAAAGTAATATCCCTTCACTGTTCCATATATACTTGTTAAAATTTCTTTAGTATTCAGAGCCAGTTATAAGTAAAGTTATTACTTGTTCTCACTGTTTTCAGACTATTGTTTATTTAGTCGAGTTTGTGGAGAATTTTAGAAAATAAATTAATATACCACTAAACACTTATATAGTCAAATTACTTTACTAATGTGCTTAACCTGTTCACTTTTACAGGCGCCCTCAGTTGTGTATTTCCCCCGGAGCGGTGGGTGTTGACAGAGTATCCAAAGCCACTTAAATGTAAACACAATTAAAACTAAGTACTAATCTTTCATATTGCACATAAGGGATCCCTTTTTAAAGTGAAAAAAACTGTTTGCATTGTAAATTTGTGAGAAAAAGAACAAGAATAAACATTTATTTATTAAATTTGTCGCATGTAAATTAAATAACTGAGAATCAGATCTTTACATTGTGAAAAATGTACATTCTTCAAGTAAATAAACTCATATACGTTTTGACAGTATTTGTACAGATTTCTGTAAATAAACTTTGCTACATTCAACTAACCTGTGGTGATGTTAAAACAAGCTCCATGCCAAGGACAGCGTATCTTGCCATCTCCCAAGACTCCAGTCACCAGTGGAGCCTTATAATGGGAGCACAATGTTCCAGTCGCATAAAACTTTTTTCCTTGCTGTATCACCAGCACCTTTCCATTTTCTCCAATGTCAAAAACTTTCATCCTGAATAAAACAAAGTTGTTTTATAACAATAGGCAAAAGTAAATGCTAAAATATTTTTAGAAAACAGTGCACTTGGTTTTGAAATTAGTAATAAACAGTGATTATAGATCTAATAAAATTATAATTCTGTTTCTGAAAGCTCAATTTCAATAGCATCAAGTTCATTAAAGGGTCATACTAAAGTTCATTTGAGACTTTACAATCTTGAAATTACCAAGCCTATGGTTCTAGTGATTTGTTAACTTGGGATATGTTTGATGGTCGAAACAAGTTTCTGGTATCAGACTGTATGACTGTCATTGGTGGAATTACCTTCCTTGTCATGAGTGGATATATTTAGTCGCTTCCACACTAGTGTAGTAAAATACAACTACTGGAAATATATAAGTGGGAAATGGCAAATAATCTTATTTTGGAGCTGAAATTCAAACTATGGGCCACTTAGTTTATCAATTTTGTATGTAAGATGTAATGACAAGAAACAAATAAATAAGAAGAAAATAAATAAATATACTGCTCAGTATATAAGTGAATTTATAAATCAACCAAACCGCAAAATCAGATAATCATATCACAGCATATATATTCTAATATACTTTGGCCTATTACATACAAATTAATCTTTGCTTCAGCTAGATTTAAAAATTGAATTATTTGGGCTTACTATATAGTTTAATCACTCACAAAAAAATTGTTACACTATAAGAAGAAAATAGCAAACATACTTAGATGGTCTGACATAATCTTTTCAGCAGCCATTTCCTTCTCAGTTTAATCAGATTCCATTACCTGGCCAAACATTCTACATAACCTTATGTATTCATAAAATTGTATACATTCATATTCTAAACCAACTAAATAACTTATGAATCCATTTTTATATAAGGATACTTGGCATCTATTTTTGTATTTGATACCGGAGCCATTGACAAGGTCCAGAAAAAATGTCCAAGATATGTTTATTACAGATGCTTCTATGTTTGCTCACTTTCAGTTTCTTATAAACATTATTTCTATTTATCTAAGCAAATTGGATTGACTAAAATGCGTGATATTTGTAATTTTAACACGTTGACTGCCTTGAGGGCTACCAGTGGCCTACACAACAATTTTAGCTCACGCCATGAGGGCCACCGGTGGCCCTCACTAGATTTCAGCCTAGCGCCACAGCTGTTTCTATGGTAAAGTTCAATATTCATTGTTCCGAGTTCTGTGTTCCATGCAACCGGAAATGACACCCCGAGTACAGAAATAGCCGACATCCGGTCTTTTGCCATCATTTTGTCAAGTTATTGATGAGGTACACCGGTGGCCCTCATGGCGTGGGGGCAAAACTTTACATATGCCATATGATATTATGTTTCAGCTGTTTTGTTGTGATTTTTATATTTTCTTCCCGCGCACTGATCAGCTTTTGAGGTTAGGTGTTTAGTAAGTGACATTGATTCTTTTTGTGACAGAAACTAGTCTGTCTAAATGTCGAAAAACTAATTAAAATATATAAAAACGTATTTAGGGTTGCTTTATTTAAAAACCAGAGGACTATTTTCTATCATATTTTATGATCTTTCAGAATATATCATTAAAAATTACGTAATACTAAAAATGGCGCTACAATTTGTGTTTGATTTATAAAAGACGCGGGGCCACCAGTGGCCCACATGGCGCACAGCGGCACATATGACGTGGGCTACCGGTGGCCCTCATGGCGTCAGGCGGACATACAGTTTTACTACGGCGGCCTCAGAATGACACAATAAATTATCTACGCTGGCAGTCAACATGTTAATATTAAGTTAACAAGAGGTAAATCTGACAGCCCAGAGAGTTTGTGAGACATGTTGTAGTCACATTTCAATAGCAGGAATGTGGCTTTGTTTAATTAGCCTCATTCCAAGACTTTGGTCCATGTGAATTCTCCATTGTGTCGGGTGATGCTATTGTACAACTTGGCCTTGATCAGTCATCTGGATAATTTCCATGATAGTATGGCATTGTACAAGAAAAACTTCTATCATTATTTTGATTATTATGGATTTTTCTTTTAGCTGTACGTCATTTTATTTCATGTAATTTATTTTGTTTTCATAGACTACTTAATAAACTAGCTACTACACTGTTGGTTGTTTTTCTTTTCAGAATGTTCTGTTAAATAGAAACTAAAAAGTATTTCTTTCTTTTTATATTTCAAGTTTCGAATTTATTTATTAATTAGAACCTTATAAGTTACTTCAAGTTCTAAGAAAAAAATATTAGAATTTAGAAAAATCTTTATCATTGTAGATTTTAGTATTTTTATAACTTTATTGTCATCATCTCCATTGTATTATTAAATCTTGTTTTATGAACTTCCATAATTTAGTTCAGTTTAAATCTGTATTTGGCATGAAAGTAAATAAATAATAGTTCAGAATAAATAAAAGTCTTCCAAACATTCTAATCTTATCTGATTGTGATGCTATAACTATGGTCCTCACTAGTACGTCTAGTTCAATACAGTATTCTGCAAAATTGTTATGATTGCTTGGTATTTCAAGAATAATATTTTTTTTACTTAAGTTAAACTGAGTTTGAAATACTTGCTAAATTGTTTGATTACTTTTGCATGAATTTACCACAGTAGAAATAGATAGGGTTTCATGGAATTTGACCTTCGGTTTTCTTTCAAAAAGACCAAATACACAAATAGATGTGAATATCAAAACTTTTTATGCATTTTGTGTGTTAATCTATTAAGAAGTTGGAATGATTATATGCTAGCTTCCATATTACATATAAGTGATTATATATTAAGTTCTTTCCACACAAACTAATATATTGTATAAGCTATTCAAAATAATATGATCATATCTTACTGATTGTCTCCAACATCGTTAATATGGCACACCACTGATTCCACATACTCTTCTTCATGTTTTCCTGTATCAAAACATTTAAATTAAAAATTGGCTCTATATTAACAATGACTACATTC
This sequence comes from Stictocephala bisonia, assembly GCA_035578905.1. Classification (NCBI taxonomy): domain Eukaryota; kingdom Metazoa; phylum Arthropoda; class Insecta; order Hemiptera; family Membracidae; genus Stictocephala; species Stictocephala bisonia. The sequence goes on along the minus strand of JAQJVL010000773.1, from coordinate 82,864 downwards.
ATTCATATACACTTATTCAAAATCCATATTCGCCCAAGATGATCGGTTTCTTAAGAATAAATAAAATAAAAAATATTTGAGACATTTTTTTAACAAATCACATATAATAATTATTCAACTAAATGATGAATTAATTTATATCAGCATCTTTTAATGCTATGTTGAGTTAATTTATCTATTTTGTAAATATGTTAATTTCTGACCACTACTGTTAAGAAAAACTATAAAACATAAAGAATGTGTGCATTAATAAACTAAAATTATTGCCGGCGTGTTGTCTTTGGACTGCGGAGGGCAGGGTCTAAGGTTCGAATCCCCACTGAGCCAACGGTCGGTACTTCACTCGTTGAATAAAGTTCATGCACAGGCCTGCAGGTCCATGTGAACTGGCGAGTGAAGTTTTATTAAAAAAGAATTACTCAATTGTATTAGTTTAGCAAAAACTATTTATACGGCACTCTCACAACCACAAAAAAAAAAAAAAAAAAACATGCACCAAACACCTCATGTCCTTAAACCAGTTTTACGCCATACAGACTATTTATGATCTTTTAGATTTAATATTAAGAAACTCAACTAAAATCTCAACAAAATGGCCAGATGAAAAGGTAGATTTCAGCTTACACTATTGAACTTTACATGTGCACAGACAATATTCATAAAAAAACTTATTTTTAAAGCTCCCAACTTGTCTCATACTAACCTTACTGTCCAATACTTAGCATTAATGAACTTGACCAATATTTTCTGCCTACTGATAGTGATATGACTATACAAATTTAAAATCAAATATATACTAAAAAAAGAAAAATACAAATTTAAGGTGATCAATTTTAGAAAATCTTTCTTTTCATCTTCAGACCAATGGGACTCACAAATGAATCTTCACCAAAATCAAGCACCATGACAGTTTATTTTGTTGCTTATATTACATTAAATTTGTGTTCTGTGACATTCACTTGTTTGTAAATTCTACCAACAAGTATGATGCTATTAAGAGACTATTTAACATTTAAAGTATGAATTTGTCCAAAAGACCTATTTAGTTGGACAAAACAAAGCATAAAAATTAATCAATCAATTCTGAAAAGTATCTACAAAGGCAACTAGCTACAAATAGAAATAATCAAACACTGAAATGAGAAAAAAAATATTGATCTATAGAAGGAAATGATGAGTGAGATTTATACTTAATTTAATAAATATATTACTGATTCCAGAGTGTAATATTACATGTAGATGTAGGTTCTTTTAATTATCAGCCTATAGTTTGATTTGAAAAATACAATAGCCATAATTTAGACAATTGTTAAATTCATTTAAATTAAAAAACATAGAAAAAAACTCCATTAGTGATATGTTTTGGTTTTATATAAAATTTTAAATCCCTTACATAAATATGAATCCCAATAACTGATTCCATTTGTTTGTTTTATTATTTATAAGTTCAAAAGTATTGTTCTGTTTTATTCCTATTAATGTGATTAGTTATTTGGATGCTCGTGTATATTAGAAAATTTTGGTTTTTTTTTGTAAATTATATCTATAATGGGTTATTACATGATTTTAAAGTCCATTTTATTTTTTTAATTTAGTCACATAAAATTAATCGGCCTGAATGAGAATGAATGAAAAAATTAAAAGTACTGATCAATTAGAAAAAAATCCTTCAGTTTAGCCTACAGATATTTACAAATCAACACTAATTATTGTGGTAATTGGATGCTTTAAATAAGATATACTCACTCATTTTACTATGTTTACAATAATGGCACACAATTTACTTTTATATTTCTTTTCCAATTTACTCTTTAATATTAAAACAAATCAGTACAGACGCCAACTCACAAATTTACAACTAAACAACAGAACATAGAGATAAGAGGCACTTCTTATCAGTCTTAAATTATTAGCTTATACATAATGATTATTCAATCATTTGACTTTTTAGCGGCACTTCAGTCAATAAAATAAGGATTTTAAAAACAATGAGAATGTTCTGGTTGAGTGATTGCGCATGTTGGACCTCAATGTAACAAAACTGAGAGAAGTTTCCCACGTAGTTCTCATTCCAAACTGACCTGGTTGGTAAGAATTGCATTGACAAAGTGATATTCTGTATTTACAAGGAATATGTACATGCAAAATTTCAAATCTATCAGTTGACTATAAAACAAGGAGATTGCCTACTCATTAGGACCTCATGAAGCCTGTTTTCCTGTTAGGTAAAATTGGTTCATGTTCGGGTTTCACAAGTAGCACCAGTGGTCTCCCTCTCTCTAGCGTACGTTGAAGTGACTAATACCTCAGCTAAAGTATGCCAAATAGTTGTTCCAAGCACTTATTTGTAATTAATAACCATTAACTTGGACAGTCTGTTTTGTTTCTATAATTGATGGTTAAACTGAAATGGGATATAAATGGCTTTAAAAATATAAAGTTGAGGATAACTGAGTAACGGGACCTGTTTATTTGAATCTTTTCCTTATTTTAATGCAATTAATTAATTTCTCAAGTTTGGTAAAGGAATTTATAAGCATCCTATACAACGTCTCCTGTAGTTACAGGATCAAACATCATCAGGTCCATTACATACAGGTGTATGTTAATTAATAAACGTGCAGTAGTGATGAAAGACACGTAAATTGGTGATGACCCGCCCAACCACCCATACACGTGCAGTGGTGATGACCCGCCCGCCACCCATACACGTGCAGTGGTGATGACCCACCTGCCCACCCATACAAGTGCATTGGTGATGACCCACCCACCCACGTGCAGTGGTGATGACCCGCCCGCCCACCCATACACGTGCAGTGGTGATGACCCACCGGCCTACCCATACACGTGCAGTGGTGATGACCCACCTGCCAACCCATACACGTGCAGTGGTGATGACCCACCTGCCAACCCATACACGTGCAGTGGTAATGATCCGCCCGCCCGCCCATACACGTGCAGTAGTGATGATCTAATATGGTTTTCAAGACAAAACATTCCAGAAATTTCTAACAAAGCATAGTCCTATTTCATTTAGTTTTCTATCTACCCATCTGTTTGTATTTTTTACTTAATACGAGGTACAGTCAAAAAGTTCACAGAATCGATGTAATTCCCTGATTGCCGGTGGGAATTTCATCTATCAGTTAGTACTACTCCTGGAGAAAGGATAAAGGTAGTGTGAGTATCGCCCAGCCGCCATTGTCCCTCCGTGGAGAGCACTTTTCATGTATTTGCGTGTTTAAATTGTCGCGTTTTGAAAATTTTTTTAATGAACAGCTAAAAAACATTAAATTTGGTTTTTTACTTCAAAATTATTCTTCTGGGACACTTAAAATATCAATTCAAGCACACAGAATAAAGTTGATGATAAAAAGCCAATTTTACGAAAGGCACAAACGTTTTCGTGAAGGTAGCATAAACATTGAAGATGACTCTCGTAGTGGATGCTCTTCGACTGCAATCACAGATGAAAACATTGAGTGTATTCCGCAAACGGTCCATGCAAACAGAAGAATAACAATTGATGATATCGCATATAAGGTAAATTTATCCACACAAAGTTCTTAGGCATTTACGAGATGCCATTAGGAGGAAACTGCCTAAAAATGAGCAGAAAACAATTGGATTTTGCTGCATGACGAAACCCCTGCACATCGATTCTTGTAGTACGTAACTACCTAGTCACCGGCCGATTTCTTACTGTTCACAAGGTAAAAACATCAAGAAAAGGAAATCGATTTGCAGGTGCTAAAACTGTCAGTAAAAATGTGATAAAAAAATTGAAATACATTTTTAAAAATAAGTGTCAAAAGTGTTTTGACCGTCTGTATGATCGTAGGGGCAAGTGTATTGTTGTAGGAGAAGAGTATTTTGAAGGAATATAGGTTTGTAAGATTTTATCTTTGTCAAATAAACATATTTCAACCAATTCTGGAAACTTTTTGACTATATCTTGTATATATTTTTGACCACTGTTAGCTTCAAAATTGTTTTGTCAGTATTACATGAAAGCAATTAATTATTAGGTTGTGTGTTAATTGTTGCTACACTTATGGGGTGTTCACACAGATTTGTAACCATATTTTGTCATCACAATACGTTGCCAGATGGTACAATATGAGTTGGCAAATATGTCACCTGATTATTGGTGATATAATACCATATATACACACACACACATTATTCAAAATAAATCAATGATTACTGTCAACTAATCATAAAGATATTGAAACTATAAATGTATATTTTGTATTTGGAAACAATGTGTTATGAATATAGAAATAGAATAACACACTGACATACATCTTGACATAAGAAACCCAATATAACATTTTAGTTACGTATCAAGAGAAAAGAACCCACGAGGTTAGCAAAATAAATTGTAGAATTTTATGGAAATCAAAGTAGGGCTAAAACAGAAACAATTGGCTTGGGGCTACAAAAGGAGATCTAAAAGCAGTAGATACAACACAACTAACATTTCAAACAGAAAAACACTCAGGCAAAATATTGTTGGTTGTAGGATGGCAAGTAAAACAATTTTGTTAGTGAAAGTAAGAAATAAGCACTTGGTTCTTGGCAAAATTGTGAACTGATATTGGTTACTCAAGTCATATCTTCCCAGTTTATAAATATCACCAGTAAAAAGGTAATAACACACTCACATTCCTATACACATAAGGTGGTGACGGCCCACCCACCCTTCTACACACACATTATGGTGATGACTCAGACCCATAGTGGTGATGTAGACTTCCGCTGTAGTTGTTGAAATCCCTATGGAAACATTTCTGCTGTTTACCCGATAGAGGAGACGTTGCAATGGTGGTAGCTCAGCCCTGAAATACTGCCATGTAAATTGGCAAGTTGATTGTAGACATGTTCTGCTACCGGCCAGAAGGTTACGATAATTAGAAGCAACAGATGGAACAAAAAGTGGGATATATATAGACTTTTTATACATTACAAATCAAATTTACAATCAAGACAGTCTTGTCACATTTTAGCTAAAAAAATTTGATTCATTATTACTCTGATAAGAATAATATATGAAACTTGTGATATTATTTTGAAGAAGCTGACTCCAATTAATATAGGAACACCAAAGAGACAGAAAAAAATAGAAGTTTATTGAATTATGGAACTTCCACTAGCTGGGATATTTACTGGAAAAGATTTAATATCCTACTGGTCAATTAAATGTTATTTAATATGATCAAAGATAAGCTCCATTCTAGGTATAAAACTGCATAAAAATAGATGATTGGAATAAAAAAGGAAAGGAGTTATACAAGCACTAATCAAAATGATTACTGGACAAACACTCACCAGTCACATATCTTCTTCCAACCAGTCTTTGAAACATGGAATTGTTCCATAAGTGACTTAAAAATTGTTTTCTCAAAATGGTTGTGGCCATAAGTAACAAAAATACTATCATCTCTGTTTTAGACAGCTTATTTGAACAAACTTAGCTTTACTTCTGATATTTTTCTCCCACTAAAACCCAAAATGAGTTGAAGTAATAAAGTGTGTGGTGTTAATTCATTTACATTCACTGAATACATTTAACAAAACTGTATTCCTGTCTGGCAGTGCATACATAGCTCTCCTTTAAGTCCTCCCATTCACTTGAGGATACAGCAAGCAGCCCAACAGTTGGCTTCCATTAGCTGGCATGTCAACTATTGGTTTTTTGTGGACAGTATTGGCTTGGTTTTAAAGCTAATAGCCTGCTCAATGGGCATTCCAGTCAACTTGCCTGAAGAGTACTCAGGCCAACAATTACCAACCCTCTTTCCACTTCTTTTCCGGAGCACGAAGACCATATGTGTTTCCGTAATCTTACCGCATCTGTCAATGAAATCTCTTTTGTTAGTATACAATTTTCTTATTCATGATTTATATTAAAAATGTTGTTTTGACTTCTCATGTTATCGAAAAGGGGTTACTTACCTTTTGTTATTTCTATTGATAATTTTTATTTTTTGCATTATCATTTGTTGCTTATTATTAATATGTTTTGGACTGTGTTGTAGATTATTTATGAAGAATGCCACATAAAAGTGATTTGCATGAAACAAATAATCCATGTAATTGTTTATGCACTTAATGTTGCTTTTATGAAAATGTGTTTTTTTCATGTCTGAGTGGAAGTGAAATAGCATAATTTTGAGTAAATTAGTGTTAAATTATTCATTTCTTACTTGAACAAATACTTCAATGCTCATATATAACAAACAAAAATTGGGGAATAAAGAAAGATCAGGATGATTTTGATTCTCTAATTTATTCTGTAAACTTCTGTAACTCTTTCCTCTAGCCAGATGCAGATGTTACTTCCAGTTTTAGCTTAGGAAAGCCTATTTCTGTATCCTGCTTTGTAAGGAGATTTATTTTCATTGCAACAATATCTGAATTCCTGATGATTCATACAGCTCTCCGATGTAATTTTTAAACAAACTTGAAACTCATATGAGCAATCATACCTTAGCTGTTTTATTGTTTAAAGCCTTCAGTTTCTTTTATTTGTTCATCCTTTTTCAACTTTTCATTATCACCTAAAATAACTCATTAATGAACTCTCAGGAGAGTTCAATGGAACTATTTTTATCACTGTTCTGAGGGATTAAATATAACACGTACAATTTTCCAAAGTTTACTACAGTAAAAACCATCGGGTTTTTATCGTATCAGAACTCTGATTATCAGAAACCCGGGTTAATTATTGCATTCTAAAAAAACTACAAAACTTAATTTATACAGTAAGCATGGTAGAGTGTTAAAAAACTATACATAAATTGTGCACTTTTACAGTGGTGTAGGTCTATTGATTTAGGATGTCAGCAAGAAAAAAAAGTGATTGTAACCATTGAAACAAAATAAAACGATTAAAAAAATAGTGTACTGTAATGTAATGCTCTACAAAGGTTTAAAATAATACTTTTTCAGTCTGGGCACACATTTACTATTCACAATTACTAAAATTATGTAACATCTGATTATCAGAAATTTCCATTATCGATAACGGGTCCAGCCCCAATTGTTTCTATTTAATTAATTAAATTAAATTTAATAAATTAAATTAAATTTAATCTATTTAATTAATTCTATATAATTGGGGTTCTACTGTATACGAGTCAAACAAAATGTTTATCTGAGCAAGTTGAAAAATATATAATAGAAAATTAGTTGCTAAGTATTTAAATTTGTATTATTTTATTCAACTATATCTATATTTTTTTAAAACTTCTACTACATATTTTTAAGTGTTTTAACAAGTGAGCACAGAATAGAAATAGAGAGGCCACCCGTCAGGGAGAGTGAAGCCAGGCGATCTGCAGCGTTCACCACCAAATGATGGCAGCTGACAGTGAGTCATTCTAGTACAGAGCGTCTGAGGACTCTTAACTGGACTGCGTCTTCATTTTTCTGGTGATTCTGCCTGCCCCCCATTTGCTTAAGAGAGATATCTGTCATTCCTCTTGTAACTGTCTTCAGTGTATAAAATGTGGCAAAGTTGTGTTGCGTTTGGTTGTAAAAAAATTTACGGAGTTACTTTTCACAGATAATGTATTATTTACATAATTACAATACTTGTACATTACAATAATGTTTATTATGAGTAAATTTGCTATTACACATGTTCGAAAAATATTAATTCTGAAACCCATCAAGTTTCCATAATCAAGGAAAATGTAACTACCTTAAAATAAAACAGTTTTTAAATACTAAAATTTTTTCTGCAAATTATAAAAACTTATATTTTAACTTGGTACAAGCATTACTAGAGTACTCATTTTCAGGATGAAAAATATGAAAGCAAAATGAATGTTTGACAGTACATTTGTAAAAGACACAATAAATAAATATCGTAAAATATATATTTTGTAAAATATACATTTACATTTTGTGGGGAATTTAATGTAAATAATTTATGGTACAAAAATGAGGATAAAACAAAAAATTGTAACTTATTGTTAACTTGACAGACAGAATCATCATTATACTATAAAAACTTAACTGCACAGTAAAAGACATTAAATTGGCTCAATTTAGATAAGAAAATTATCGATTTTACATTTGAGCATTTATTTATATTTATTGTACGAGTCTATAAGTATAGTTATACAAATATTTAGGACATTATTATTAAACAATATGTCCTTTGAGACTACTATTTCATATCTTTACGGTTTCATGGCATCATTTTAAAGGTAAACATAAAATATTGTTTTTACCACCTATCATGTTTATGGTAAAATGATTTTACATGTAACATTTTCAGAATACTGTACATATATTTTAAAATATTATTAATAGAATACATTTAACACACTTCTTCATGATTTGTTAAACGTATTCTATTAATAATATTTTATTCTATTATACACTCTAGAGGCTTCAATTTAACATATATTTTATTGTTTTAAATTACTTAATTTTTGTCACTGCGATCTTATGGTAGGCCTAAGCAAATTAATTAAAATTATACTGAAAGTGAGAACAACATGTTTTTCCTTTACCCCATTTTAACTTGTATATGGTTTAATTATTTAATTTCTTGTAACTTGTAATAATTTAATTTCTGTAAAAAATAACAAGCCTAAATAAGTCCTATAATTTCGTTTTAAATTATTAAAACTATTAGCAAATATAATTTTATATTGTAAATTTTCTGTAACTCCCTTAGCCTAAAAGTAAATTTTTTTACCCTTTGCCTTATAAATGGGTAAAAATAATTGTTTATAATATTTATTACAGTGACATAACACCAAAATATTTTAAGTATAGCAATAAACAATATATTTACCAGATATAAATATGAAACTTAAGAAATGTGCCATTAAAACAGGAGAATAAGATAAATCCGAATAGCAGTGGTAGCCTTCTGTATCACGGCCGCCACGCCAAGTCGATTTTTCTCTCCTCTTTTAACCCAAGTTATTGTCTAATCCATTGATCGTATTTTTTTTCAGAAAATATATGTTACGTGACAACTCTTATGCTAATACTTTGCTGCTGACAAAACTTTTCTGACCAAAAAATTAAAATTTTCTTCGCAGACTAACTTTTTCATGTCACAAATGATTATTCAAAAGATTTGTTCAAATATTATCTGTTATTAAGAATAACATTAAAACACTTTTAATACTAAACACTACTATCAATGTTAAGCACTAAATCACATTCTATGTTCCGAATTTGGTAATTTTAGTTTGATTCTAAGTGTGTCTAATCGCAGTTTGTTTGAAAAGTGTGTATTAAAATATTCTACCGATTTTAGCGGCATATTTCGCGTCTTAACATTCGATGGCGGATTTGGCGTTACTGCCGGTAATGCTAGTTAGATAAACGTAGCCCCTCTATTTATATTCTGTGCTCGCTGATTTTAACATACTAATCATGAGTGTCTTGATAAATCAAAGAATATATTCGTACTAAAGTAAATTATTTGTCGATCTCATCTCATTAACCTACCAATGATTTTAAATAAAATGTTTGCCTTCCATAAACATAGATTTGTTGAAAAGTACATGTTAACAATGATGGTAAATCAGCAACGACTAATGCATGTTAAATGTCAACTTCATTGATGAAATGAGTTATTACTTTAGCATGAATTTAATATTAAATATTCAATAATTCTAATTGAATCAGGTGCATGCGCTTTTCAGATTTAGTGTAAACTTGTAAACTTAGTCATTGAATAACGCAATATTTTTTTTGACTGAACGTCATTGATCACCGGTTAATTTTTTACAATTTTCCTTACTGTTCCTTTAACTTATCTGGCATGAATCCTAGTATCTTTCTCACAGACTTAAGATACATATTGGGCCATTCATTTTGCCATAGGAGTTTGGACCCTTGTCCCTCAACGTTTTAACAAAATGCCACTGGCGCAAACAGAAAAAAAAACATTACTAGCACTTCAGAACTATAATTTTATTATAGTTTGTGAAAATTCAAACTACTGTAGTGGCAAATGAACTACTGCTAAAACAGAAATAAAGAATCAGATTTATTCTGCACGGATTACTGTTTTAAGAATATGCTTAGTTTAATCTCTAAAATATCTTTAGAAAATGTTTTATTTGGCTAGGTTTCAAAATACTAACATTTTTTAACTGATTCGCTTAAACATTCTTCAGATCCTTAACTGTTCAATTATATACTTTAAAAATCATGACTAATTAAAACAATTTTTTTAATTTCAAAATTTATCTGGAACATTTTATTGTGTTTATGTGTTATTTAAAACCTATATTCAATTTTATAATGATTGAACGTCATACTGATTCATTACTCACAAATTATTATTGTTTTTATATTATGAATGCAATGAATGGACAACTAAAAAAAATAATGTATAGCAATTCTAATATGTATTAATTTAAACAGGAACAAACGCTTACCACTGGGAGAAGATGAGGAAGCCATTATGTTAATCTGGTTACTAAGGACTAAGACAGTTTTATCAGTTAAGTTCAGCAAAGTCAGCCCAGGCACCTTAACAAGCAACATGCTGTGAGATAATACAGGAGACCATCCATTAAATACACTTATATTAATAAAAATTAGGTGTGTACCTACAAAACTAAATATAATAACAATCCTTGCAGTCAGTAAATAATTCTATTAACCATTGTTATGCTATCGATACTATCCTGATTGATTGTAATTAACAATAGATGCTATTTTTAGTTACCTCTATTTAGTTATGCTATTTATAAGTTAAGCCCAAGAAAGTGCACCTGAAGATGAAGGCCATCCTTCAAGACTGGTAGTGCTGTAATAACACAAAATTGGCGGCAGAACAAAACAGAGGTAACTATATTACCATATATTGTTAATTCTATTATTTGTAAGTAAAGTTGTAGATTGCCATTAGTAACTACGCTGACATATCTAGACTTACTTATTATGGGGCCTGACTTACAAAACAGTGAAAGGACTAGTTAATCCACCATCAACTCCAATATCTGTGGTAGAAAGACATTCATGAACTCAAATCATCTCACAAATGGCATGGGACTATTGACTTCTAAAACATCCATTATGGAACAATAATCCATTATATTATTTTCAGACAATTTTTATGACAGTGTGCCGCGGCACATTATGACTTTTGTCTCTTGGATCCCCACCTCTCTGCCTCCTACTTAGTTATAGTGAGTGTCTTTATTTTGTTTCTGCTATCGTCTGTATTTGGTTGGTCTTTGGTTCAGTCAGCTGTTCCGTTTCATTGTCTTGGACGATAGATATCGCAGCTCCCATATTTTTGCTTCTTGGCTACCATCATCGTAGTTATACTTCTTTGCTAACTAGTTATACATCATCGTAGTTGCTGCTAGTAACTAAATGACTTAACAGCTCCAGGTCCAGGTGGGAGAGCGAACCATGCCACACAGTCACCAGGAAAAGGTGAAAAAGGTCCTGAGGCGCAGCAATGCTTCTGGTCTGCTGTCTTCTTGACCAGTGGGGGCCACCAGTCTATTCCCTCCACTTGCTGCTTCAACAGCTTTAATATACAAGTGACGTACTTCCATTATTTTCTGCCTCTCAGCCCTTTTTTCTTCTGTTCTCTTTGCTGTGACTGTTTTGTGAAGTATTTATTGTGGTTCAGCTAGTTTCAAGGACTGGAACTTTGGTTTTTATCAGGAAAAGGGAGGGTTTTCTTTTTTATTATTTTGTATCATTTTCTCAACCACCCACCTTTTTTAAATTTGTTAAAGAAAAGGATTTTCGGAGAGCAACTTCTTGAATTTTCTCACTAGGAGCTGCGCTAAAGAGAAAATTAATACCACTAGGAGGTGAAATTAATAAATTGTACATCTTTCATTTTGGTTTTCTAAATTAGCCAGAAAGCCTAAATTTTAGTCTCCAATGCGCCTTTCACAAAGCTGATATTTTTAAACCTTTTCATTTTTTGTTAATCGGTAAATATAAGTTATTAATTGTTATTGTTTTTTTCAGATGTTTATTATATTTCATTGTTATTGGTTATATATTTAGGTTTTGTGTAATTTAGTCGCTACACAATGATACTTCTTGAGAGAATTTTCCAATTTGTAATCCTTTTAAACTAAGCCTTCATTAACTTATTTGAAATATGCAAACGGTTGATCTTTTCTCAGCTTGACTCTTAACTTCAGATAAATGAAAATTTTATCGAAAGGATTTTAAGAAACACTTTAAAAGATGTTAGGTCTCCTGGTAAAACATACATCAAGTTTTAATGGGTTTAAAATGGATGCTAGTATAATTAGCTTATATAGCTGCTCTAACACATTAGGATAACATAAATAACACATTAGGCTATGCCATAGATAGATAGTAGCCTAGCAATCAACGTGCGGCAGCATCACCTTGACTGTAATTACAAAAGCGACTGACCATGACAACTGACAAAACAAAGTATTAGAGGCCTTCAAATTCAGTTACAGATTACCACTGAAAATAATAAATATTTCATAATCCTATCATAAAACTACCTAGAAGAGTTACAGTGCCATAGGCCTATGACATTTTACGAAGAAATGCCATCACAACTAAATGAGAGCACAATAGTAAGGGTTGATATAGGAATGTTGGCTACTAATGCCATTTCTAAAATGAGCCACAAAAGCATTTAAATCTTTGAGTACCAACGTCCAACTAGAAGGACATGGCAAATTGGTGTGAGAAAACCCAACATCCGACTAGGAGGATGCCGCTAAATCGTGCGAGAAAATCCAACGTCCAACTAAGAAGATGTGGCAAAAAAGTATAATATATTATTAATTATGAGGCTATTCTTTGTTAAACTAGTTGAAATTATCCATAAAATTAATATTTTTATAAATAAATTGTTACAGTGTTTGGTCATAATACATAGTACATTAAATAATTCATAACTCATATGGTAATAGAAATTCAATCAGCTATTACATTTACTTGTTTTATCTTGTATAATGTTTATTCATGATTTTTACTCTTTGATCTAGTTTTTTTGGTGTTTTAGAGTTTTTACCTTCATATTTGAGACTCATGTGGGAGGAAAAAGAAAAACACAGCCGATTTATTTGCAAAACAAGTAAAAAGGAACTTCATAATAACTGTCTACCATTCCATAACGGTTTTTATTAATTTTTTTACCTAAATATATAAAATAGTCTATAAGTATTTGTAAATATTGTTTTATTTTTGTGAAAATAAGAACCGCGTTATTTAAAATATGAGTATCCCTAGAAACATTAATTGTACAGAATTTTTACTTTAACTAAGTTACTATACAGCCAATGAAAAAATAAAAAATTGCAATAATTTGAAAAAAGTGAAAAAAAATCTCTATTTTTTAAGATAGAAGTTTTTTTTATCCATATACCAAAATACATTTTGTTTTGAAAATAACTCAGCGAATAGTGAGGATATTTTATACTGGACTAAATGTTAACACTCCCAGCGTCACCTGTCGAAAAATCGACAGCAATCGCGGCGCCGCTGGTGATACCTGTCAATTTTTCGACAGCATGTAAGCGTTTAAAAAATACGATCTCATTTCGTCACTTTATATAGTAAAACATTATATAACATATCAAACGACAGAGTAGATCATACTCTATTTCGTTGTCTTTGGTTTTCTACTGTTCTGTACAAGGAGAAAAAATCAGCTGATTTATACTAAGCTCTAGTGTTGTTGTCAGTGTTTTGGTGAATGCGACGTAGTAAGTTGGGTTATTGTTTGTTTACTTGTTATGTTTGTACAAAATGGGTGACGATTGACGAGATAAATCCAGTGATATTTATCTCTTAAATATCACTGGTGGCCTTGGCCTTGACACGACTCAGTTCATCCACTATCAAAATTCTTGTTTCTTGTCGCCGGTATCTAGTGAAGAGATGCTAAAAATAATAAATAGTTTAAAAAACAAAAAATCAACTGGCAGTGATACCCTTTCTGTAGAACTCATTAAAAATATTGGACCTATTGTTGCAGGGGTATTAGCAGCAATAATTAATTTAAGTTTTGAAAGTGGAACTTTTCCCAGTAAATTGAAAGAGGCAATTGTAGTTCCAATACATAAGAAGGGTAGAAAAGATTTGACAGATCAATACAGACCAATTGCGTTATTGTCAGTTTTATCTAAGATTATAGAGAAATGTATGAAAGCCAGATTATTAAATTTTTTAAATAATAAACGTTTTTTCAACTCAAATCAGTATGGGTTTACGAAAGGAAAAAATATGGAAGGAGCAATTTTAAAATTTACAGAACGCGTATACAACAGTTTTAATGACAACTACAAAACAACCGGAATTTTTATAGATTTTTGCAAAGCATTTGATCTAGTCAATCACAAAATTTTACTAAAAAAGCTAGAGTTATTAGGCATACGAGGCAACATGTTAAAGTAGTTTGAAACTTATCTAGAAAATCGTAAGCAAAAAGTTAAAATTTCAAATTGTTTTAGTGAGATAAAAACAATAAGTTTGGGGGTGCTACAAGGATCGGTTCTTACAGCGACTTTGTTTCTTATTTTTATTAACGACCTATTAAACTTGAGATTAGAGGGAGAAATTATTGGTTTTGCCGATGACATTGCAATACAGTATGTAGAGACAGACTGGGAGCTTATCTGGTTAAAAATTAATGCTGATATGAAAGCAATTAGGGGATGGTGTGAAAATAACAGAATGGTGCTAAATGCGTCCAAAACAAAATTTATAAATTTCGATTTAAGGGGATATAAATTCAATTCCCTTTTAAAATTCCATAAGTTTGATTGTTCGCAGCAGTTGTCTTGTAGTTGTGAAGTCATTGAACAGGTGGATAAAATACAATATTTAGGTATATGCATTGATCAAAGCTTAAGCTGGAAACCACACATTAATAGACTACAAAGGAATCTGAGAAATAATATTAAGACAGTTTTATTTTCTTAAAAGTTTTATAAATCAGAATTTATTGAGAACATTATATTTTGCGTTAATTCACTCGAGAATAAATTATGGGATAGAAATCTGGGGAGGTTCAGGTATCGTAGCAATAAATTCACTTAGAGTGACTCAAAACCACTTTGTAAGAATTATCGCTAACAAACAAAAACGTGAATGGCTCTTCCCATCTATAAGCAATTAAAGATTTTACCGGTTAGATATTTATTTGTTTTTAAAGTATTGAAAAATTTTTTTAATAGAAGTGGCAATAATGACAACGACAACATTTACAAGAGAACAAGAAGAGAAACTTTGGGTATATTAATCAAACCTAAGGTAAAAAAGGCAATTTTCAAAAGAAGTTTTTCCTTTTTGGGTCCAAAATTTTTCAATGTCCTGCCACTTCAAATAAAAAATTGTGTTAGTTTTTCTATATTTGTAAATAAAATTAAAAGATGGATTTTTGAGGTAGAAGATATTGAACAATTATTTTTGGTTTTAGTTTAAGAAGTATTGCTAAAGTTTCTTAGTGGTGGTGTTTTTGGATTGTGCACGCTGTAGTCAACCGGTAGATTAAGTTTTAATGTTAAGTTCTGACTGTACTTGTAAATTTTACAGTAATTTATGTTGAGCTAGCCACACCTACTTGAAAAGTGGCTAGTAATTCCTAAGAAACCAATTTGTAAATTTTGTAACATTCGAAGGAATAAAGATTATTATTATTATATAAGAAAGATATTAGAAGAAAATGATAGTGACAGTGGTAGTGACACTGTAGCTGAAGACTTTCCTTCCGATAGTTCCCTTCTGGACTTTTCATCGGGTAGTGATGACAACTACGTTCCTGACTTGGACGATTTAGAGACTTCAGATGCTAACGTAAGTCCTACTGATGATGATGATGATACACCCATAGACCCTGGGCCCTCTACCTCTACTTATATTTTCACCTCCAGAACACTACTGGAGTAGGACAAGGAGGTAGGAAAAGGAAGGCATCCTCAAGCTCATCTGAGTAAAATGTTTGCGAAAAGCAACCTGTATATAGTTCAGTTTTTTAGTGCAATTTTTCTTTTGTAAACAATAAGCCATATAATGTATATATTTTCTTTTTGTGTATAACATTTTGAACAAAACCTATAGGCCTATCTTGGATTTTCTTTTAATTGATTTTTGGATTCCATCATCATGGTGTCAATATAGAAAAAAATTTCAAATGTTGGATACTTCTGCATATAATCATGGAGAACATACACAATATACAAAGTATGTAAACAAAACTATTTTTCTAAGATTTCCTAGGTCTTCTAGTTTCCATTGATATATAACACTTGCTATTTTCAATTGTTTATGTATATGTTATACATTTTTATGTATAACTCTGCAAAGTACCTAAAAAGGGGCCGACATGGCGTACCTAAAAAGGGTGAAGTAATGGACGCTGGGAGGGTTAATCAAACTTAAAAAATTATATACAAATTTTTTGCTTGATAAAAATGTTAATAATTTAAAAATACCATTTTTATCTGCATTATACTTTAAGTATTATTTTTAGTTAAAAATAGCCTACAGTTTTGTAAATAAAATAAAACAAAAAATATAAATGTTGACTAAGAAATAATGAAGTTATTTTGTTTTATCCAAACAGCTGCAAAACTAATAATATTGGCCTGGGCTTTCTCACACTACTACATAGCGCTGAGGCTGGGGTTTCTCGCATGCATATCAGGCAAAACTCCTGGCACTCAAAGGGTTGGCGTTGAACTACAACATTCTCGTTAGAAAACAATACTTTAATGGCAAAATGTGCATAAGGACCCAATTTATAGTCTATAATAAAGATAAGAATTATAACTAACAGCCTTCACCTTTTCATAATTTACATTCACTCACTTGAGGATGCTTTGGTTCCCATGTTGATTACTGTCAACTTTGGGAGGCCTAATAGTTTATTGTTTCCTATAAAAAATTATAAGGATTCTAAGACACCAACTTCAATAATGAGACTATTAATTTATGCTTACATTAATTGACTGAAAAACTAACCTAAACTTTCATATCAATCTACAGTGTAATAAATTAAATGAATGAACCACTGTTTTACAATATCTAATAATGAAATGAATGACTAACCTAGTTTCTCACTTTCTCTTTCAACGAAATTGCATAACGTCCGGATTGTTGCTATTGGCCTACGGGTTCTCAATAAAGGAGGTAAAGCCTTCAACATAACCTTGAAGTAATTAAATATTAGACCTTTAGCGTATTGATTGAATGAAATGGAACTGTCAAATGGCGTAATTCATCATGCATATAAGATATCAGTAACAAACAAAACGATATTATCAATATTTCCCTACAGCACAGCACAGCAGACGCAAACTTATGCTTTGAGATCTATGACCGAGACTGACCAACACAAACGTCATTGATTGTAGAAGCATAACCTTCTGCTCCTATTATACCATAATAGAATAATAAAAGGTCTATGGCAGAAGTGAATTACATTATTTTAATATTTTTTATTATTATTCAGAATTCAGATACCGATCGTCATGGTATGGCCGAAAATGGATTTCCATTGAGTCTCAAAAATAGTATTAATTAGTCTTTGTTACACACTAATGAAAACTCCTCAGAAAGTGTAATTAATTATTAGCCCAAAGATCGTATCAACATTAGTCCTTTTGGCAAATGGCAAAGTTGAAACTAGGCAAAAATGGACAAACGATGAACAGCTGTTTTGCTGTAGACTGTGGTTAATAGCCTTGTTATCAGCTGATCGTTCAAAACTTTGATTCTAAGCATTGTTTTAATTTGGATCTGATTGTTTATGCTCACTTATTCATGGAATTGCTCTAGGCGGTAAATTGGAACATAATGGAATAAATGTTATCAACAATGATTAAACTAAACAATGCACTATCTATAAAACGTATTTGATAATACTAGATTGATTAGACACTTATGTATTACATGTATTATAAAGTGTCGCTGTGAGTGATCTAACCCAGCTACTTGGAGACAAAGTATAGTGGAGATGGTAATTGTAGGCGATTGGTTCTATGGTTGTTGACACTAATTATAACTAATTGTACAATCACTAAAAGAAAAAAAAAAATGTTTTAGAATATTGACAAGAAATTTGTTCCTTAAAAATTAAACTCACAAGTTAAACTCATTTATTTATTTTATTATTATTATCTTTTTACAAAAATAAACGTAAAGTAGTACATTAATTTGTCACCCATAAGAAATTTTCAAGCTATATCTGTAGTTTGAAGGCATTTAAATTTTTAAACTTAAAATTTACCAGGTACTTTAAGTTTTAAAACTTAAAGTAGTACCAGGAGACCGAGCTTCACTCAGTTCAATTTTGAAAACTGATGAGGTAGCCTGAGGATTGTTTGTTTTTGCTCTATCTTCTAGTTTATTACCAAATTTCGCTTCAGAGGTCTTCCGCGTTCATCTTTAGCCCTTTTGTGGAACTCGGTCTGCATCCTCGCGGGGGAAAGTTTGGCCTGTGGCTTCACTAAGGCACTCTGCTACAGTCTCATTTGTGGATCTCGGCATGCCACCTCGTGAGGAAAATTGGTGTATGGCTTCGCTAGGATTCTTAAGCAGTATGATCATGAATTTTTTTTTTGGGCAGTGGAGCCCATAAACTCAGTCTTTTCTAAAAAAATCTGATGGTATATTAGTACTTAAGGGACAAATACCTTTAATTTGATACCCCACTTGGTTGTATTAGTTTAACCTTACCCAATTTGGGGTTTTGAGCAAAATTTTTATTTGGGGGGGGGGTAGAGCCCTTGAATGTTATCTCTTCCAAAAAGTAATGGTATTATGTGATTAGGAGATAAATACCTATAGTTTGATACCCCACTTTCTGATAGAAGTTGAAATGGTTCCATAATGTTTTTTCTGCCAAAAGTCGATAACATGGGACGTCTAGAAGCCGCTGGGGTAGAAATCAAACTTTTTCAAGGGTTGAGACTGGTGCCAATCGATTTCTCATGGTGAGAAAACCTCCAAAAAGTAAAAAATCCTTGGAGCCAAAAAACATTTCATCTGGACGTGGCTTGTTTCAGATAATAAGATAATATAGCATACAGATATTAATATTGGGAGTATTGCAGTCAGAGGGTCCAATGTTAATGTATAATTTCTAAGAGCATTTTGAATAATATTGCTTCCTGTTAATGTTTCTAATCTGGATGGTAACATTATTCAAGAGAGCTGTAAACTTTGTAAGCAATGCTATAGCGGCTTCTTTGAATAATTTTTTTTACAGAAGGTAGTTTAAGTGATTTATTTCTTCTTTTTAAAGTGGAGGCTAAATTTGGCTGTTGTATTGCTCTTTTGATTTATTTTCTTCCAATTAACATGGCCCTGTATTTTGATAACTATTAACATAGCATACATATATCATCTATACTACATAAGTCATCTACGCCCATATAATCAATCATATTCACCTTACCATACGTACAAAGAAGTTAAAGGGGGTGCAAATTACTTTCCAGCTACCCTTTATAGAGTCTATATGGACTCAGTTACCACGAAAAGGCATTAATTGCCCAAGAGGAGGTTTTCTCATGATTATCATTACTATTTTGTTGTCATTAAGCATTCAAGAGAATAAATAATCATTATTATAATTGATACTTGCTACTTAATTTTCATCCTCTTTTTGGGGACATTAATAAAGCTACCTAAACATTATGCGATGCAGTTGCTAGTCGGCCATAAATTTGATCACTGGCGACCAAATTGCCCAATTATCGCCCAATGTAAGGAGCCGTTTAAATCAGGTTGCCAGTAATCTCGAGATTGCTCGATATTCCCAGTCAATTCACCAAGTTGCCGGCTATCTGGAGATTGCTTGGTGACCAAATTGCCAAGTGTGTGGCATCAGGGAATCATCATGAGCAATATCCGAGGTCAACGCATGCACACTATGGTATAACATTCTCTATCATATGGCAATAACAATCAATCTATTTAAATTAATATTTTATAAAACCATGTGTTTTTTATTTACCTTAAAAAAATATAGTTAACATTTTTTATAGAAACGTATTATTTTTCTATGGCAGTAAAATGTTTTCTTACTTCACTCACTACTTATTTGGCAGCTCATGCTTTAACCATTGTTTGCATTTTCTTCTATTTATAGTTTATTTATTTATAATAATTATAAGCACTTATTGGCTGCATTAGATATTAGCATTAGTGACTTGCTTCTTAATAAGGGGCTCCATCAAAATAAAGAGGTGACAAAAATTACTTTCAGACATTCTAAGATAGTTTTTGAAGTCATCTGGGTAATCCTGTCTTAGTGTTCTTAAAAGTGCAATGTCACTAAACTTATGCCTGTTTTCAAACCAATTTTTTCGCCAAAACCTCTTTTGTCATTTCTTCTTTTTTTTGTCCTCT